>WEKW01015827.1:66135-236673 GCA_013389905.1 Sula dactylatra
TAACTCTCTCTTAAATATTCTTTGGGCATAGGATCCAAAATAAATTGTTTTACTCTGTTTTGCCCTCTGTTCTGAACACTCAGTGATATTTTATGCTTTTTTATTCACTTCCTTCTGGTTGATCATGCTTTATGCATTCTTTAGTCAGTGTCAAGTGGAGTGGTGATTGAGGGTCAGCTCTGAAAATACAAAGTGGTAATTGATGGTAATTTGAATCTTCCCTTAAGTGACTGTTGAAAGGTCTTGGAGAGAAAAAAGGGGAAGAGTATGTCTCAAATGTGGTTTTTTGTGTGTTTTCAATGGAGTGTTGTGTAACCTGATAGTCTGGGTTTTTGTTTGTTTGTTTGTTTGTTGGTTTTGGGGGGTTTTTTTGTCCTTCTGTGGTGTTATCTGTCCATCTTTTTTTCTGTTCTTGAGATCAGCAAAGTTCTCAGTTGAATATCTGGAGCAATCTCCTTGGCAGATAAGAATATGGACTTGCAGTTGTGTTTCCAGTCAGCTAAGTTAACTTTCTGAGTTAGTATCCTGAAGATTCTGAAGAAGGCTAAATGCAAACAAAACCATGGAGGGGAAACTGCTGCATGCATGTGACCAAGAACTAATTAGTTGGGACACCAGAAATCCTGCGGGTCTCTTGTATGTGACAGATTACCTTCCCTCTAAATAGCTGTTAGACATGACAGTCCATGTAGTGCACTAAAAAGAAGAGGTACATTAAAGTCCATCTTCTGATCATATAAAAGTATTTGTCTTCTCCCCTAGGGTAGGATTTTGGTTCCTGGTCATTTTAAAATGTAAGGCATTTTTCTTTATGACTTTGGACTTTTCATCAGGACTTTAGAGTCGGGATTTCACTTAGAGTGACAGCACTGTTCAAACAAGCTAATATTTGGGCAAAACAGGGAATGTATCAAAAACTTAATCTAAGCTATTTTCAAAATACTATCAAATAGCCTTTTAAGTTAGAGGAGATGAACACCTTGTGCTTTGTTATTCTGGGGGGAAAAAATGGTTTTGATATGTAGTTCAGGAACAAGTGCAGTACAGCACTTGAGCAAAAAGAGTAAGCTTGGGAATTTTTAGCAGTCATATATTAGGAAGAAAAGTAGTGGGAAAGTAACACTGCTCTCAGATATAGCCACTGCGCTCTCATTCTGTTAGTGTGTTATTTTTTAAGTGAAAGGGTGATTATAATATGTAATTTCAGTTAATACAATGAAACATCTTTGTTTTACCTGCAGTATTGAGACTAACCACAGTATTGGTTTTGCTTCCTTTTACAGGTTGGCTTTTTGAAGATGTGAAGAACACGGATGCCTGTGTTGAAAACTATTCTCAAATTAATTTTCAGCAGAAATGTACTTCCAATGGTGGGACTTTAAGAAAAAAATACACTGGCAATACAAAACAAAATGGGGGTGTGGTGTGTTATTCTTCATATCTGGATGTGTTTCAGGACCAAAGACAGAGAGAGTTAACTTTTGTATCCAGTACATTCTTCGATGTCATTCTAAGAGTGACTTACCTGTCACTCCTGTCACACCCAGCTGGGATGACTGTTATGATCTCTTCATTGCCAAAAAGAAATTATCTGTGTATCTTACTACTATCTTTATCAGAGAGTGTTTGATAGTGACCTATATGTCTTGAGGAAAATTCACAAGTGGTAGCAAAGACAGGTTTTAAAATAATTAATGTCATGGATACTAATTTAAGTTATTTACTTTCTTTGTTCTGGTAAAGTTAGAGGTGGAACTTTAAAATATAAAATCTGGGTTTTGTGAAACTTATCTGTTTATCATGTATATTGTTTCCACATTGAGGTTTACCTTCCTTCCTTCTATATTCCTACACCTCATGTAGAATTTATTAAAATTGATAAAGTTTTGGAGAATCAAGGTTTTATGGTTACTTGGAATAACTATTCCTTCAACTTCAAAAAAGAGCATGGGTGTGAAGGCTGGCCTTGCAGAAACTGCTGGAGGTGAAAGATGCTTGTAGCAAGTCAATACAGCTACTCTAAATTGTCGTTCTCTGTTGTGGATGCTCAGCTGCCTTCCACAGGAGCAATAGCGCATTTCCATGGAACACAGAAGCTGTTACCATTTTCGGTTTCGGAGTGGGTTGCTCACTTAGTTAACAGCAATTTTTCCCTTCCCTTGTCCAGGGGAACAGGGTGGTATAAATTCGTAGGCGAAGAAGCACAAAAGATGCCTCCTGACATTTTTGCCTCAATTCCTGCTCATTGGGATGGTCTGCTCTAGAGCTAGAAGGAAGTGATTCCTTAATATGAACCATCTCTCTTGGACCTCCAGGGTCTTATCCCATACCTGCCTCACTTATCTGCAGTTTTCCTTAAACAACTGTTCTTGGCAAATCAGTCAGGTGCTGGAATGGTTCATCTGACCTAGTGTGACAATTCTTGTGTTCTCAAAATGTATACAAAAAGGTATTGAAACAGAAAACAACAAAAAAGAGAGCCTGCTTATGTAGGCTGGTTTTTTCAAAGTCCATCTTTAAACCCTTAAAATAAAAAGACACTTCCTTGTTGGAAAACAGCTATCTTTTGGGAGGATGGATTCTTGTTAAAGAAGTTCTTCAAAATTCCTGAATCTCAAGGAAAATTAACTTGCCCTTTACTCATTAAATTATCATAATGTAGGAAGTGACCCTGCAAAGTGTTGGACACCTTCTCTGTGTTTTACACATCCAAAGACAAGTAGCTGAGGCCTCCCAGCACCCAGTCTGGATATCATCTTATTTTTCTGTTATTATTTTAGTTTTCAGTATTGAAAGAAGAACAAAAGTATTGTGAGTTTTGTATTCAGGGACTAAATTATCTAGCTCCAAGACATTTTGTCTGTGCACCAATGTTTAGTCATTTTATGAATAAAATATATTTTCTAAATCAGTTTACTGTTTGTTCTGTGACAAAGTTCTTTTTTTTCTCTTTCCTTCGCTTAATAAACTTTCAACCGACCGACAAGTTCTTTTGTTTTTGCTCTTCCTGTTCTCTGTCCCATCATGCTGGTGGAGGAAAGGGGAGGGGGGGTGTGTGTGGTGTGTGTGTGTGTGTGTGAGCAGCTGGGTGGGTGCTTAGCTGCTGGCGAGGGTCAACCCACCACCATTGGAAGCAGAAGTTGTGAAGCCCCCAAAAGAAAAAGAATAAACCTTTCTGTTTGAGCTGCCCTCCCATTTGGTGGACATTTTCCTTCCCCGGGTTCCCAATGGCCACAACTGCCTGTCTGTGTCTTTATGAGGGGCAGGGCAATTTGGCACACTTAGTGTTATGTTTCCCTTTTCTTGGTTCTAGCTCCGAGACCTTCATTAACATTTAACTATTGACATTATCTGGAAAATATCAGACCACATATGATAATATATAAATGCCTCAGATGGGTTTCCATTTGAGAATAGGTTTCTTTGGTCATGTTCAGAAAAAAAATGGGTTTGATACTTTCTCAGGTACCAGGCAGTATATTATCCAGAACTCCTGTTTCTGAAGGCAAGTTTCTTGGCTTTTTTTTCCCCTCCTAGTTCTTATGTGATCTTTCCTGCTGAGCCAGTAGTGGATTTGAGGTGTGACAGCTTCATTTGACACTTTCTTGCATTCTAGCTGCTTTATAAAAGCGAAACTTGTCCGTTTTTTCAGGATTATCTTAGGAGTGAACCATGGGCTCTCATGGGCTTGGGTTCAGAAAACCTGTTGAGTTCCCCCTAAGGCTCCTTCCTCGACCTTTGCCTATCACTGCTCTTGCCTCCATTTCTCTGTCTGTTGAAAAGCACGATGCCATTTCCTTGTTGACATCAGTGTTTTGAAAAGTTGTGGAAATACAAAGTACATTAGTTACTGTGTTATTTTCTTAGCATCCAGAGTTAGTGGTACGTTTTAGTCTAGTCTAAACATGTTTGGATACATCCGTAACAGAAATCTTGTTTCATTTGAAGCATGCAGACAGTATCTCCATGCAGATAGAAAAGTGTGCACCAAGGTAAGAGTTGGCCTAGAAGCTGTGTTCTTAGAAAATGTTTGGTCCTTCTAACTGCTTGCCCTCTCTCCCCAACATTTTTTATCTGTTACAGTCTGCATTTTTCACTGCAGAAAGTGTCTTAATTTTTGCTTTCTGTAGTGCCAGGCACAGTGTTAGTCTTAAAGTAATAATAATAAATCAGCAATGACGTTAAGAAGTCCCCAACTCACATTAACTGAGATAGATGTGCATCCTTTCCTAATGTGCAGTTTCCAAATAGTGTATGGCAACAAGAAGATATTAAAAATGTCAACTTTAATTCTAATATGCTGTTGGGTTATAAAGATGGTTATTGGTGTGGTGCAGAAAACATGCCTGTCTGTCAGACCAGTACTGTTCTCTCCATTAGCAACAACAGACAACAATATTGTTTCTGTCATTAACAGACATTATTATTATTATATAATTATAATAATTATTATCACAGGGCGATAATATTAGTGTAGGGCTTGTTACCTCTTTTAAAAAAGTTTGACCATTTAACTGGGATAGTTAAACTGGCATGCCAAATTGAGTCCTAATGGGGTTATTTTAATTCCAAAATTAGGGTGGCTCTCTAGCATAGTTTAAATCACTGCCAGAGTAGGTTAGGATAAACTGAATAATAACAAATGGGTTGATCAGGGAGCTATACTGGTATTACCCTGTCAGTTGAAGGGGAAGTTCTAGCCTACCTCCTTTTTACTTTTCTGTGTAGAGAAGTTTTTATATGTAAGGAGCAACTTTAATTAAGATTTACAATAGATGTATCTGTGCTCAAGCATTCTGGGTTTAAATGCAAATGCTATTCAGTAAATTTCTTTCTGTTTTGCTGCCTTCGTTTTTGTTCCTCCAGAACTTCACTTTGTGGTTTCAATTTTAGACTTTGCATCCTTTCATTTCTCTCCTAGCCAGCAAGTAACTTGTTTGACGTACTGCATTAGCTCATCAGCCTCATTCTTTTTGGTTTTCCTCCACAAGTTTTCTTGCTACCGTTGTATCACTGTCGTAGAAGCACTGGAAAATCTGCAGATGGACAAATTTTAGAAACATTGAGCAACCCTGTCTTTACTAGACTTCTTTGGTTTATTCTTTTGGAGCAGACTGAATTGCCTCATAGCAGATGCCATGGAGATTAGGCAACGTTCACAGAAAATCAGGAATTTTGTAGGTCCACATGCTACCGGCCTAGTAGCAACAAAAGTGCATTCTGGTATCTGATCGTGGCATTAAAGTGTGGTGTTTTTCTTACTGTGGGCAGCAAATGCCGCATTCAGATCCCGTGGTTCTGTGGTTCAGTATGTTCAGATGGTGTTCTCTTAAACATGGCAGTAATGGTATTGTCTTACTGCCGTATTGTGTCCAGCGGCACATGCTTCATTCCCATCTGATCGTCTTACACATGGATTGTGCAGGTCTGTGTACTGCATCCTTAGTGATAAATGCTGCTTCTGCCTGCTTGTATTCAGTGATGATATAAACGTGTATCAGTTTATCACTGTAAACAATAGAAAACTGTGTATTTCAAAATATAAAAATGTCGTTTTAACTTATGTGACTTTAATCACTTCCTCAAGATTGCAAAGCATTTTATTTCCTTATTTACCTTTTTCTCCGATAACTGGGTTTTGTGTAGTGCAGGCAGGAAGGCGGCGCTGCAGGTGGGCTCTACCGTGTGTTTGTGTCAATGGCAGCTCCACCAGCTAGGGGCTTGTGAAACAGACTTTACACCTTCATTATTGACACCAGTTAACTACAACCCCAATTGGCTGGCCATCTTGTCCTTCACCTACATGTGTTTCCTCATTTTTCAAACTATGACTGTATCATAAGGGTCATGACTCTCCCATCAGTGACAAGGTCATTTGCTCAGCAGTGCAGCTGGGAAAAAAGTCCCAGCCATAAACTGAATTATACAGACGAGGGGCAGACCGTCAAGTACGATAAAGCTGCTGTAGCTGTCCTGACTTTAATGGAGCCACTGCCAATTTACATCAGCCAACGATGCACAGCGTGGACAGGAGGGAGATGAAGTCTCTTGTCTTGCCCTGCCAGTCCTGCTTCAGAATACAGAATTGAGCTGGCACATGGGTAGAAACGGGGCTGCCTCTGTCTGAGAAAGGCCTGAGACCACATCTGGACAGACATGGTTGTCATCATTGTGCCGTTACAATGGGAGGGCTCAGCACAGCTCACAAGTGAAAATACAATAGAGCTGTAAAGCTGTAAAACAAGAAGAGGGGAGAAAGAAATTCAGTCGGTGCTGTATCAGCTCTGCATGATGTAGTCCTAGATTAATAGGTTTATTGAGTATATCCATGATGCAACGGCTCTGCTCTCAACTTTGTAAACTTTGTCAAAAGTTTCTGTCTGTGACTAATGGGAAGCACAACATGTAACAACCCAATCGTACAGTTAGTGTAGGCTGTTTGCTCAGATTACTAGACTTGCCCTTTACCAGGCTTTGATTTATGTGGACCTAATAAGAGAAGGGCAAGAACAGTCCTTTGTTTGAGCGTTGAAAGAAAGCAGAGGTATGGGACAATTTACGGCTTGTGCTTTGTTGCTCCAAAGGGGTTTTTTAAATTTGTTGGAATAAATATTCTCAAACATGTGAAGCAGAATGAAAATGCACTGAATTAAAAGTGCCTTTTAAATTAATGGCTATTGAGAAGAAGATACGAGTTGTTGTTTTAGTTGATTCACAGTAATTATTAAGATCATATTTTGTGGTTGAGATGCACAAACACGGCTTGACTGTTGCAACCTCTTATCTCGAGAGTACAAAGAGCAGTGTCTGTTCCGATCCAGCAAACACAGCTCTGGCAGCTCTCCGCGTAGGTAAGTAAACAAGGCATGAGCGAGCCCCGTAGAAGACAGGGAGCATAGCGTGACAAAGGGCTCTGCAAGATGCTTAGAGGGAAAATATATTAACATGCCTGAAGGAAATTTTTTCCTGTCCTTAATAGTGCTTTTCATATTACCACAGGCATATGAAGAAACATCTTGGTGGGTTGGGGATTTTGGAATTGCTGTCATAATTTGCAAATGAAAACATATTTCCTGGCCTGTTGAGTTTTTTCAATGATCACATGAACTTAAAAGAACATCTTGTTGATAGTGATGCTGATTTATTTTACAAATATTTCTAATTATCTGTGGATTTACTAGGATATGCATTACAGTCTGTACCTTCCTCCTCTTCTAGATTTTGACACTTGCTCAGCAAGAGTCACCATTTACACAAAAGTATATTAGCATTCGCAAAATTTAGAAAATTTTTGTTTAAAGTAGAAACTAGTGCCTATTTGTTGTTATAGATACCAGAAGACTATTAAGTAAAAAAGACCTCACATGGGCTCTCTGTTTTGTTGTGTATCATTTCATATTTTAAAGTGGATTTTTATCTCTTACTCTGCTAGGCAAATGTTCCATTATTAGTATTAATAATTTTTACTTTGGCCATAGAATTTTATTTTAAAGCATTTTCTAAAAATCTGGAATTCAGAACCTGTAAGACTTTTCCATCCCTTAAACCCAATCTCCTGTTACAGCTGATACTCTCCACATGGGTCTCTCTCATATGACTCCTTTCATATCCTGATCTGCCCTAAAATTAATCAGGTTTTCTTTTGTCCTGCTGTCCTTACAGGAAACCTGACCCAGAGCCTCACTCTCCTGATAGGAATCTTCTGATTTGTGGGGAAGGGGTATCCCTGGCTAATTTACACCCATCTGTTGTGCCAACAGCATTCTTCAATTGTAGGTAGTTAGTTTTCTTCCTGGATTCTTAAATCTCATTCAGTGTTTAGGGAACAATCCTATCTCCTCAGTGTTAATTTTATTAATGGTTTCTTTCCCAAAGATAGACTCTGTGTTCTACCAAATTCTGTGTCCCTCCCACTTTGAATTAATCTTCCTTGTGCAGGAGTGAGCAAATTGTGCACAAGGTGTGCATCATGGCAAAGTGGCATTAATGCTTCCTTATTTCTTTTGAGAGCACCTCACTTCACACATTAGCAAGTGCTTCTCTTTTTTTCACATCTGCAGCACACTGGTGGTTCATAGCAGCTCTTCTTCCGTTCCATCTACCAAGCAGTATCAGCTCTTCAGCAGTCATTGATGCTCACTGGACCATACGTGTTCCTGACCATACATGTAAGGCAAATGCTCTAGTGAATGGAGTCGCCCCACCTGCTACTGCAGGTGTTGGTGTATTATGTATTTCAGCTATTACATTAAAAATGCAGATTATCTTGTCTTGTTCTTATTTAGCTCTCTGTTGCTGGTCCATTCGATTTTGGATTTGGGTGCGGGTTTTGGTTTTTGTTGTTGTTGTTGGTTTTGGTTTTGTTTTTTTTGTCCATACTGAATTATGGAGCAGTTTGTTAATTTTAATTTTTGGTACAAAGAGAATGTCATTCCAGTGACCAAATGCTCCTCTAAAAACCCAGGTAGTATTCTGTCCCTTCTGCTCTGAATACCAAGCACAGCCTGATGATAAATTGAGATGAAAGTACAGTAGTGGCAGCATGACACCGGTCAAATTCCAGTAGTTGTTAATGGAAAGTGTTGCTGCTCTGAGCTTGGATGCTTGATGTTTTAACCTTGATAGCTTTGTGGCTATAGACAGGTCCTGGGAGATTCATACTTTTACTGACTGAGTGTATAAACTTTCAAAGAGACGTTTGACAGACCTCTGACAGATCTGTGCTTTAGTTTTTCCATATGTAATGTTATTTATATCCCAGGCTAATAATAAATGCACTATATCCTCTATAAGCTTTTTTTAACTACGAACTCTTCAGATCCGGCATTCTGCGTGGTGTGAGTTTGTCATTGCTGTAGTGTCAGAGCAGCTTTGTGCGTTCCATAACACAGGTAGCACCTCTCAAGTGTGACTTACCCTTCCTCTCTGTAGAGGGGAGGTGCAATATGCCTGTTGTTTTGATCTGGTGAGGCGAGCAGGGACAGGTTGCTTGCTTGTTTTAAATGTATCTGTTAGAAGAGGTAAGTGACAGAAGCGTGCCTTGGAGGTGAAGGCGTTTGGGTTTGCCAGGGTCCAGAGTTTCTGTGTGAGGTCCCTTCATAACCGGAGAGGCCACTGTGAAAAGTTTGTCTCTTATGGAAAGTGTGACAGCTAGCCTGAGCCCATGTTTTCAGGTATCTTGAAGAGAGGAGTTTTGGATCATGGGCTTGATTCAAAGCTCTAGGAGACAGCAGCACAGACAGCAGGTGCTAGATCATTGACATATTTTATTGAAACTTAGTTGGAAGGAACTTTTTTGTCATCAAGCCATAGCTTAAAAATGTTATCCATTAAGTATACATTGCACGATTTTTGCTCTGTCACTAGTAGTGTTTCTACAATGCAGGCTACGTTGATCAGCCAAAGGCTGGTTGGTCTGTCACCATGATGTTCTGCATTTCGCTGCTTACCACCAACCACCAGAAGTGTTTTGTCTCACTTAAGTCTGTTTCAAGTAACAATTCATGTCAAGCTAGCGTTGTTCAAACATAAGGCTGCTAATAGTAGTGGCCTGGCTTTATGAGGGGAAGGATGGATGAATGAGTTGAGTTTCTGCATGAATCTTTGTCTGATTAGCAGTGTGTTTTTTATATTAAAACCAGGTCTTTATTACCCTAATGTACGCACAACAAATGCACAGGAAGACAATATGTGCAGCTGCAGAAGATAGCCCAGGCTATTATTAGTTATTAATTTAATATGATCCGTTAATCAAAGATGATACAGTAATGCACAAAAGGACACAAGCAAATTTACATTTGGTATTTTCTGCCTTGAAGTTTTTTTGTGACATAATCTAAGCGTGGGTTTAAGTTTTTGATGATGTGTATAAAAAGGCTTTTGATTATCTGGAGGAAAGCATTAAGGAATTCTGAGCTTGTCATGTGTTTAGGCACAGCCTCCTATACAGCTTCAGGGTTTGGGGTCACTGCTTCAAATAATAATATCTTGTGCATCTGATTTCATGAAGAATTCAAGATTAAAGGTCACATATGAGCAGTCCTAATACTGAGAGTGTTTGTTGATAATAAAGCCCAATTTTGACTTCTTATCCTTCTAATGAAATGGTGTTGCACACATTGCAAAACTCTGGTAATTTCATTTTACTGTAATTCATAAAGAGGATAACAGGCAAGCAACAATGCACTGGGGTGTTTTATTAGGAGATTGAGGGCCATCTTCACTAGTTTTTCCAGACGGTTTTTCTCCTTCCCTCTGTGTTGTTGTTTTTCAGAATTGCTTTGCTTTGGTACTATCTCACTTCTGCAAAAGGCAATTTTGTTAAATGTATTCCCAAATGCACTGATGAAGTTAGAACTGTTTGGCAAAGGCTTGGAGACAAAGATGCTGCCGTGAAAAATGAGCCTTGTCAACAGAAAACTGATTTGTGATCACAAAATGTGGACAACGTGGTCAATGTTGTATTATCTGTTTGTCTCCCACTCTCAGGTGTATCCACTATCCCGAGGGAGTTGTTACATGTCAGGAACACCTATGGACTCTGTCAACCCTTCTTCACTGCCAAATTATATTAGGGCAGAGACTTTTTTAATCTCTCAGCGCTATGGCTTTTGCCCAGTGTAACCGGATATCCTGAGGCTTTGTGGCTGGCACTCTGGGATTTGGGCATCTAGTTCTTTTTTGTGCATCTGTACCTGTCTCTAGCTCTGTCTTTCATCTGTGCTTATGAAATGGGAGAAAAGCACAGTCTAGTCTTGAAAGAGATGTTATGAGGAGAAATGTGTCAAAGATGCTGAGTTTTGGGTTAAGCAGTCAAGGATTTAATAGATTAAAATATGAATTTGCTATAGACTGTTTGTAAAAGAAGGTGTATCTTGTTCCATACTAATAGTTGCGTGGCATTTTGGCACGTATGTGAAAAGCTGTTGCTCCCAGTGTCTGCTAGGAGATCATATTATTTCCTTCTCTTAACTCGTAATGCATTTACCCTGCCTGTGATTTATGTAGCTAGGAACAAGAACTGAAGCACTTACACAGGGGAGAGGATGGGTTCCTTGTATGCCAGAACTGTTAAAAGCTAAATCGTCAGATCTTTAACCCATAGGATAGTGTTTTTAAAGAGGATGCCTCAAACGTGTTTGTATTTATTTATTAGTTTCATTACTGTGCTATTTCTACACTGTTTAACAGCAGCTGATATCTTCCCATATTTTTCAAGATCCCAGGGTGTTTATTGTAGTTGCTATTGTTCTTTCGTTGAGATCAGCAGAGTAGCTGGGCTTCTACAGCAAACGGAGACTGCAGATCTGTTTTAGCCAATGAGCCATTAGTTTATGCTAGTCTAGGAAATTCTGCTTTCTGTTAAACTGCAGCAGCTTATTTATACTTTCACAGAGTTGGCATTAATAGTATGCAGTCTTCCTAAAATGTGCGCCACTTGTTTTGTTCTAACCCATCTGTTTGAAAACCAAAAAGTTAAATGAGTTACACAGTATGTGTGTTGCTTTGATGACAGATTTGGAATTTCCTGCCTCAGATAAAGGAGGAAGGATTAGCCTTGAAGATGTAATTCCACCTCTGCCATCCAGATCCAACACTGGCCTTGCAAAAGGGGGAACAATCCTGTCCTTGCAAGGGATTCTAAGGGACCCCTTTTCCAGACTAGAAAAACTTCAGTCCAGATGCTCAGAGAAATTGTCAGCGGTGTCCCTTCTTTTACAGGCAGCCGCTGAGACCTAGGAGGGATGCTGTCTATCCTTGTTTCCACTGACTGAAGAGTAAGAGATGACTTCTCAAGTAGGTGCTATTTTTGTATAATCTGAGTTTCATTGTATTATCTGGGCTGAACATCCTACAGGTCATTAGGAAGGGTATGTAATATAGGAAGGTTTAACAGAGGTGCAGGCAAAGAAATGCCCTGTCCCTTATACAGATGGTGTCAGACAAAATTTCACATATTTGCTGTTGTTCCCATGCTACTTGAGTACCCTGCAAGAGAAACAACGCCTGAAGAGTAAGGCAGGGCCCTAAAGCAAATATTACATTAAACAGGCTAGAAAGCTAAAGGCTGAACTCTTCCAGTGAGCCCTGGTGACTGCCTGCATTCTCACTAAAAACCTACTAGCCAGGCTTTTTCCTTTCATGCTATTAATGCACCATGCGAATACTCCTATGTCTGTGCAACCTGTAACTCTTATGTCAGTGGGAATGTAGCACTCTAACCTCTGAAAGTAACACCAGCTTCCCTGGGCAGTTACTTTGGCCATTTTGTGCTAGAAATGGTCCTTTAATACTGCGCTAACTTTAAAAAAAAAGGTTTTAAATTACCCCGAAGGAAACTTTAAAAGGTAACAAGCAGGGGTGAAGGACACAAAGAGAGAAGAAATAGAAGAACTATATTAAAACTTCAGCTCTCCGTGTTCTGCGCGTAACAGAGCCAAAACAACGTAAAACCCCCTTGTCTCTGTAGCAGAACACATCCTTCAGAGCGGCTCTGCTGTGCAGCCACTGTAAAGGAAGTTTAAATATAGCAGAAACAGACTTACTGAAAAAGTTGTGAGCAGGCTTCGATTTCCAACATCCTTGTTCAACTCTAAGGCATCCGAAATGTGCCCAAGCAGAAGTCACTGCAGCCGAACCCGTGTTGATTGTCACTTGTGTAGGTGTTAGTGCTGAACACTTTCCCACCCCCTGAAATGCAGGAGGGCTTTTGCTTTGCAAAGTTTCATGTTGTTGCAGTCTATCTGAGATTCCCCTGGTCGAGGGTTCATGCAATCAGGGGTGAAGGTGTGATTCCAGGCCAGCACAGAGAGAGTGTGGAAGGTGTATGCTCCTGGGGGGGTGGCCTTCTAATTCTTCCCACTGGGAAGATGGATGAGCAAATTAGTAAACATGGGTCCTATTATGCTTTCTATCAAATAGGAGTTTCAATTAAAGAAATACATGCTTAGGAAAGCATAATATCTCCACGCACTGCTTGAAAGCTGAAACAAATATAATCACTTTCAAAACAATTTTCACAAGCTTTGTAAGTCAGAAAATGAAGAAGAAAATGGCATTAAAAGCTTAATGTAGAAAAAAAAATTATTAATTTCACACTAAGGTAAAGAAATTCCAATTAGACAGAAAAATACCCAGGGTCAGAGGGGCAGCACTGAATGCTGTAGGATATCTGAGCCCCCAGTTGTCAAAGAGTTTCTAATTTAGGGTCAAATTAAGCTCTCATTTATGCTGGCATGTATCCCCAGGAACTCTTTTCACTTTGTCAGGGTACTTGAGTCTTACCCCTATGTAGCTGAGACCATAAATGAGTCCTTAAGAAGCATTTTGCTACTGAGAATACTTTTGGAGCCTTATCATTATTTAAGTTCTTTCCTGAATAATGAACAGGCAGAGGCAGTAGGGAGAAAAGACTGGCAGGCATGAACCTACTGCTATAAAACAATAAAATGTCCTGAAACTTGAGGATTCCGGCTTTGTTACAGATACAACTATTTAAGTAAGTCCTTAGTGTTTACCTCTGACATTTAAATCCACTAAACATTGGGAATCCAGAAACTCCAGGTTATTAAGAGGATGAATGGACCCGATTATAGCGTATAGCGCTGTGTTATTCATATGGAGGCTTTCCAATATCATCTTTCAATAACTTCTTTCCAAGTCTAAGTAAAATAGATGTCTACAGCTGGACATTTGTGTAGCATAGCAGGTACGTTACGTACAACTGTGACCTTCAAACACTAGCTTTTATGGGCATGTCTCTTGTGATTAGCATGACAAATGATGTTACGCTGGCTAATTAAATCAACACATCTCATTAATGTCTTACAGTTTTTGAATTTCTTGTCACTCTCTAGTCCCGTGGATCACCTTCTGTACCTGATCAACATGCAATGTTTTTCCTCTTCTTTGTCCACAGAGATACATCAATTCCAGTACTCTCCATCTGAAAGTATGTTTGAGAAGTATATTTAGTGTATTTAATCAGAGAATGGCTGAAAGGTAACCAGTAGCACCTCCCACTTCCCCATAAAATTTATTTTCACCATTTCACGCATGGAGGCCCTTCTGCATCATTTGGACTTAAGTTATAAACTAAACGATGGAAATAACTCTTTTTTTTTTGTTGAACGTGTTGTGAATTGCCTTATATGAAAGAATGTAAAGAATCCTACAAGGATTTTCACTCTCTTGCAGCACTGACAAGGATCTGAGTTAGGAACATGGCAAACAATATTGTCCCTATGCCTACTGTGTGTCTGCCTCTATGCTTCCATGTAATAGAAATCCTTTTTCTGTTCCCTTCTTAACTTTTGCCATATATTAAATACCTAATAAAAGAGGTTTAAAACTTTTCCACAAAAAATGTTTCTTCCACAAAGGTAATAGCCTAAATATCTCATGGAATATGTTAATTCTCTTGGATATTTTTCACTTTTTTCCCAGTAAATTGTGTTTTCAACATCACATCAGAATAGAAAAAAATGTTGGTGTTTTGGGGTTTTGTGTGCTTTTTTAAATTTTTTTTTCTTTTCTTTTAAACCCTTCATATTTACAAGTTTTTTTCACAAGCAAAGAAAGGGAAGACAAGGGAAGAAACTTCTCTGCAGTTAAGCATTTCTCTGAAAAAGCTTGGAAGAAGCAGGTTTCTGCAAGCTAACCGAGCAAGATGAGGCAAAAAAGAGCAACTGCCAATGTTTTAGGCAAGCCTAGCAACAGCCCATGTCTGGATAGCTTGTTAGGATTCAAATGTCTGTTTTAATAGGGGAAAACCAATGTTGGTTTGAATGTACTGAATACCAGTAATTCCCAAACAGAAAGCTTCCCAGCTGTAGGAAGACACCACTTCTGAATTAGACTCTGTGGTATAAATGCATTCGATCATCCCATACAAATGCCTTTACACACAGACCTGCCCCCATCCCTGCAGCATGCCGGGACGTAGGAACACAGCCTGGCTCCTCCCTGGGACTCCTGTTTTGCTTTTCTTGATTTGTAATAAGAGAACAGAAAGATCCTGGAGTAGAAACTGGGACAAGAACCCTCTTTGCACCCCTATAGCCACTACCTCTGGTCCCCTGAGCAAGTGGGAAGGGAAAGGTAAGGAATAAGCAACCTGACCTGTAGACATGTTAGGATGGCGTGCTGCCAGGGGAAAATATTGGGGTGATTACACCGACAGCATCTTGCTCACAGGCTTTTCTGGGAAGCCTTTTGCGGGTAACTGAAATCTGCTTACTGCTGAGCCTAGAGCTCTTATACAGGACTTTTCCTGCCTTCTTTGCACTATATACAGTAGGTTTGTTAGTAAAGGCCCTGGATATAAAAGAAGTCCTCAAGCTGTGTTGGCTCATCTACCACTAACCTGTCACATCGCGGCTTGTCCTGCAAGAATCTGGGTTGCAATCAGAAATTCAGCTCATTATCCAGAGGTGATGCAACGCAGCGTTCACCTGTCCTGTTTCTGCAGCTAATAGAGCTGTCAGCTCCGCTGCCATTCGCTTGTCAACCCATCCAGAAACGTATAGAAAGCCTTAAAGGAAACAGGTCATCCCAAGAGCAGGCTCTTGAAATAAAATTGACCCTTATTCAAATGTACATGCAAAATGGCTTGGAGTTTTCCCTTCGATTGTTATTTGTGCTGGATTTGCCTTTCATTCCTTAGAGAGTTAATGTGAGTTGAAAATACGACATTTGCAGGAAAATACTTGTTATAGGTGCCAAAGGCTGTTTCGTTGTCAATGGTTTGTAACATATTCATGGCATATTTGGAAGAAAGTTTTTCCCGTCTCCTTCAGTTGCCTTAACCCCAGCATTATCATCTCATTCAGGGGATGATAATGATTCTGTTCACTTGTTGCATTAGATGTTTGCACCAAGGGTATTTATGAATGCTCTAGCTGATTTCAAATACAAACTTTAGTGCCTGTTACCTTCACATTGAAAGCAATTGAGTCACCATAGCAGGTAAAGAGAGGTTCAGCAGGTAAAGAGACCCTCAGTCAAGAAGGTATGACAGCTGGTGTCAAAGCTGGTCTGACAAAGTGACATTTGCAGTTCCAGAGAAGTGAGATTTTCTTAATTTAACTGGAGAAATGTCAAGATCATTTGCTGAGTAAGTTAGAAGTAAGTTTCAGATGGAAAGAAAGGAAGTTTCAAGAGCAAAAATTAAACCTGCTCATAGCCCCTGGAAAGGAGATTATAGACACTGGTGTAGAGGAAAGGTTTTCCTCTAACAAGTGCAGCCTGCAACACATGACACACAGGGAGACAGTATCCCTGACATGTCAGGAGAGCACCTGTAGCAAACAAGCAGGATACTGAATAAAAAGGACCTTTTTTATTTTCTTTTGTAAGCAGACTGAGTATTCTTTCTTATGCCTTAAAACCCCTTTGTTACTGTGGTGTCTATTTTGGATGCTGTAAATAAATACTCCCACTTGTATTTTGCTATAACCCAGCTGGAGTTAAAGTACTTGGTTAAAAACAAGATGTTCCTTGCCGAAGGCTGCGGTAGCCCTAATAGGCAACCAGGGAGGTGGTCTCTTAGGGATGAGGAGGGGAAGTCACCTCTTCCCACAGTGAAGCATCACTGCTGAGGCTCTTTATCAGGATGCTGGTGAGCATACCTGAATCTCAGTGGTCCTGAGGGAATTTGTCACTGGTGCACTTGAGTCATGCTGTGTTTTTATTCCTCTCTGAAGGAGTGAACCTCTGTGTTAAGGGTGAGGTTATCTTTCTCCATTTCTTCTTTTGTTCATGAGCAACTCTTGGTTTGCTGGGGATGCAAGTAGTTTACTAGCAATCATGTCAGAGCATTTGTTAGCATCATAATCCCACTTTTAAGTCGTAAAACAGCAAAGGGAATTATTGCTGCCATCTCTTAAACAAGGTGACAAAGGCATAGTTGTAATAACGCACACCCCTAAGTGTTTATCCAGTTCTTTTCACATTCCTCTTTTTGTTTTCCCAGCAACTCCCTAGCAACCATTTTAGGGCTGAGGGCACCATGAAATCAAGCTTGACAAATGGAAGTGAGATGCTGCAGCATGTGGGACTGGCAGAGCAGCCCTGTGGAATTATCAACACCTCCCCCCCCCCCTCCCCCTTGCATAGCCACACTGGGCTGCATTCCCAGGGGTCGCAGGGATGGGAAAAATGCAAGCAGCCACCTCAGCAAGCAAGCAGGATGTGCTCAGGAGACAGGATCCTGCATCTTGACAACTCTGAACCTTTTTCTGGATTTATACACTATACCCTTTCTTTTTTTGGAAAAAAAAAAAAAATAGAGTGGTAAATAATAGGCTTCCTTTTTAACAGGAGAGGAGAAGTGAAAGTCCCAGTTTTAAATGCTGACCAAGTGGGCAGAGCACCTACCTGGGCTGCAGAAGGCTCAGATTCAGATCCCACCTTTGCCTGAGGAGATCTGACCATCAATGTGTGATGAATAGGCTAATCACCAGGATATGGGGTATCTAAGACAGTGCTCTTTCCATTTGTGGGGCTGGCTCAGCGGTATCATCTAATGGCTCAGAGACAGGTGTGGGTCTGCTGTGCCAGCTGTGTAGTCCTGCCCTCTTCTCCATGCCAGCTCTGATGGCTTCCTGACCACACAGCACACTGCTATGATTCACTAAGGGGAAGATATGCACCTTGGTTTTGTTGGTCTGGTTTCTCCTGGAAGGGGAAAAAAGAGGAGGACAAAGGTGCTAAAGAGCAGGACCTCCTTCCTTGAGCACCAACGACAGACAATTTACAATCCTGCCTGTTAAAGCTGCTCAGCATCTCACGGAACTGTAAAATATTCCCCGAGCTTGAGAAAGACTATTTAGGCCATAGTAGAGATGCTTATCTAAGAAAGATGAGACATGGACTGTTTTCTCTTGCCATGTATTTCCCACTGTAATTATTTTTCATTTGAAATCATACTGAGCTCATTTCAGTTGTATACCTGTCCTATGCAGTAAGACTGGGATTCTGCAGTCTAAGAGAAGCAGGGAATTGGCTAGGTCTCTCAAGCAGAGAAATGGAGGATTGATTGTGTTTTGATTCACGTTGTATAATCTTCAGTTTGTAAGTAAACTAGGAAAGCTGAATGTTCCCTTCCAAACTCAGTAACACATACAGTTTTCAGGGACTTCAGCAAATGTCCTGGTTACCTGCCTCTGGCGTGGCTTCCTGTATCGCTTACGAGTACTGAGCTGGATAACTGGAACTCTTCATATTGTCATCTGTCACTTTGTGCTCCAATGGGTTCTGCTCGCAACAAATGCTACTGCAATGAATCAGCCCTTGGAGGAGATGCACAGGAGAACAAGGCAAGATAGGTGCCAAGTGTCTAGCCAAGAAGATTTTACTACCAATCCCCACTAAAAAAAGTGTCAAACCCATCAGTGTGACCATCAGGCAAAGAAGTTAAAAGGTAACAAAGCAATCACTGTAGCTGACTTCTAGGTATATCTTCCAGTTCTTATCAAAAATGGTTGTCATCATTCTTGGGGTTCTTTATAACAAAAAATAAAGAGGCTATATAAATGCTGGAATTTTTCTCCAGAGATTTTTCAGTGCCGCTGAATACTTGCTGTTGCCCAGATCCATTAGTGCTGGTAGAGGCTGCACGTTTGGGAACCATATTCTATGCATCCCGCCATACGCTGTTTAGAAACTTAAGGAGTGATTCAGAGCACCCACTGTCTGGGGTCCATGGTTGTGGCTTATTAGACAGGCAATGACTAGAATAATTTCAGTGTCCATGACAGGCATCCCTCGCAGGATGTTTGAACTCAGCCCTAAATCTCTTTGGTAGCTTTGAAATCCTTACAGGACATCTAATTTGTCACTTGTTTGGATGGGAAAAAAATTTTTTTGAAGTCTTATCAAATACAGATATGATAGAGCTACGACGGGACATCTTTTTTGCTGTCTGGGCACATAGCCCAAAAGTATTAATATGCACAAGTGTAATAAATGCTACCAAGTTACTTTAAAGATGGTGACTGAACCCATTGAGAATTTGGTCTTCTTAATTCCAGTTACCCTGTTTCTTATACTTACTGGACTTATTCCCACCAAGTTTGTCCAAAATGAAATGGTACCACCTGGATATTTCCCTTTTTTCGTGACCACAGCTGCCTATTCTCCATCAGGGCACAGTCCTGTTTGTTATTAAATCAATGCTTATTCTATTTCCTCATTGTTTGTTCTGTTTCTTTTAAGGTTCTGCAGTTGGAAAAATAATACTTCATTAGCACTGGCATTAAGGGGAAATTGCCAGATCTAAAATTATCAGTTATTGAAGCAGCATAAACTCTCTTGCTTCAGGACATTTGTCTTGGGTTTGAGCAAATAAATTTCACTATAACAGCCAAATTTAGGATCTTGGGAATTTCCTTTTGAAGCAGCTTGCTCTGGCTACTGTTAGAAACAGAACAGATGACAGTTCTCATGCAACATAGGAAAGTTTGTGTTCCTTACCAAAAAGACCTCACCCTCGAAAATAAAGATTTCCCAAGGAAAATTAGGGACTCTCTGTATTTCTGCACTTGCTTCACTACAGCTTATTGTATATAAAAATATGCATGAGGTACATACAATCACAGAATCATAGAATAGTATGGGTTGGAGAGGACCTTTAAAGGTCATCTAGTCCAACCCCCCTGCAGTCAGCAGGGACATCCCCAACTAGATCAGGTTGCTCAGAGCCCCGTCCAACCTGACCTTGAATGTTTCCAGGGATGGCATATCTACCACCTCTTGGGGCAACCTGTGCCAGTGTTTAACCACCCTCATTGTAAAAAATTTTTTCCTTACATCTAGTCTAAATCCACCCTCTTTTAGTTTAAAACCATTACCCCTTGCCCTATTGCAACAGGCCCTACTACTAATTTGTCCCCATCTTTCTTATAAGCCATGTTTAAGTACTGAAAGGCTGCAATAAGTTTTCCCCAGAGCCTTCTCTTCTCCAGACTGAACAACCCCAACCCTCTCAGATTATCCTCATAGGAAAGGGGCTCCAGCCCTTGGATCATTTTTGTGGCCCTCCCCTGCACCTGCTCCAACAGGTCCATGTCCTTCCTGTGCTGAGGACTCCAGAGCTGGACGCAGCACTCCAGGTGGGGTCTCGCAGAGCGGAGTAGAGGGGCAGAATCCCCTCCCTCAACCTGCTGGTCATGGTTCTTTTGATGCAGCCCAGGATACGGTTGGCTTTCTGGTTTGCGAGTACACATTGTCAGCTCATGTCCAGCTTTTCTTCCACCAGCACCCCTAAGTCCTTTTCTGCAGGGCTGCTCTCAAACCCTTCAATCCCCAGCTTGTATTGATAGCGGGGGTTGCCCTGACCCAGGTGCAGGACCTTGCACTTGGCCTTGTTGAACCTCATGAGATTCACACAGGCCCACCTCTGCAGCTTGTCCAGGTCCCTCTGGATGGGATCCCATCCCTCAGGCATGTCAACCGTACTGCTCAGCTTGGTGTCATCTGCAAACTAGCTGAGGGTGCACACGATCCCACTGTCTATGTCACTGATGAAGATATTAAACAGTACTGGTCCCAGTACAGACCCCTGAGGGACACCACTTGTCACTGATCTCCATCTGGACATTGAGCTGTTGACCTCTACCCTCTGGATCTGACCATCCAAACAATTCCTTATCCACCGAATAATCCACCCATCAAATCCATATCCCTCCAATTTAGGAGAAGGATGTTGTGGGGGACCATGCCAAAGGCCTTACAGAAGTCCAGACAGACAACATCCGGAGCTCTTCCCGTAACCACTGATGTAGTCACCTACATAGTAGGTTTCATTCATATTTGATGGTGAGACATCAGCTGATATTGCCTGTATATTTAGGTTTAAAATACGTGCTAGAAATACAGACAGTCTCGAGTATAATAGAGTCAAGTTCTGTTTATTTTTGGTAAGGTGACTCCAAATCGTATTAGGAGCTAGGAAAACATCATCAGTTCCTGAGGCAGTCACAATAACGATAGCTTTATCAGCAATCATTCACCATTTTAAAGAACAAAGGTTAATAAACAGGAGATAGAATATTTATTCTAATATGGGTCCCTGAGGTACTAAGTCATCTTTAATGAGAAATGAGGTAATTACCAGTTCTGTCACCTTTCATCTCTCAGATACACTTGAAACTGTTTAAAATGAGGCCTGTGTTGTTCAATGGAAAATAAAGACTTAGAAATTATTGTAAAGCACTGCAATATCACTATAGTAATGTAAAGGAAGCAAAGCCTGAATATTGAAGTATATATATAAAGGTGATTTGAACATTTTTCTTAAATCAGAATTGGATGAGATGTCAGGGCAAAAAGATACATCAGTTGACCTGGTATGTCATCGCCCTAATCATTACAGACTGCTCAGCTCCTCAAATTAGAGATATTTTGGGTTTGAAATGGAAAACATAGTGAAAGAATTGGACTGTGACAAATTGAGGAAGGACGAATTTCTAAATTTGTATCACCTGCCTTGAACCCTGAAAGCTCATGGAGAGTGATATGAGATCAGCTAGGATGAAACAAAAATCACAAAGGTACTAGGCATGAAGAAAGAACAAGGAACTGCTGCTGCAATTAAAGAAAATACACGTGGTCAGACTTCTCGAAGGTTGTAAGCCTCATTTTCCTTCTTTTTGCTGTATTTGCTGAATCAAAGATTCTTGAAGTGGATTTAACTGCCTGTCCCTTTTTGCAATGTCAGAGCGGTGGAAAGGAGACGTGATGTAGATGAGAACCATGTTCTGCAGAATTAGGTTACGGAAAGATAATTATACAAACAGCCTTCATCCACATGCTGCACAGTGCAGGCAGGATTTAAATGGTTCAAGTCGCACAAGGCAAAATATATAGTCACTATCAGGTCACCGGTGGACCAAGAACACGGCCTTCTGGAGGACAGTTTCCAGGAGTGCCGCTTGGAGAGACCCTGAGCAGCAGCAAGGGATGGGTTTGCTGGCAACTGGCTGCTCCCTGTGGCAGAGCTGGGAGTGGGGCTCTGGTCTGGACCCAGCTTTGGCTGTGGTCATGGGCTTACCCTGGAGGTAAGGCAGGTCGGGCGGATGAAGATAACACAAAACATGGGGGAGTGGCTGATATGCAAGATGTTTGTGCTGCCATTTGGAGGGACCTGGACAGGCTGGAGAAATGCGCTGACAGAAACCTCATGAAGTTCAACACAGGGAACTGCAAAGTCCTGCCCCTGGGGAGGAAAAATCCCAGGCACCAAGATGGGCTGGGGCTGCCCAGCTGGAAAGCAGCTTGGCAGAAAAGGACCTGGGGGTACTGGTGGGCACCAAGCTGACCATGAGCCAGCAATGTGCCCTTGCCACCAAGGAGGCTAATGGTGTCCTGGGCTGCATTAGGACGGGTGTTACCAGCAGGTCGAGGGAGGTGATCCTTCCCCTTTACTCAGCACTGGTGAGGCCACACCTGCAGTGTATGTCCAGTTCTGGCCTCCCCAGCACAAGAGAGACATGGATCTACTGGAGAGAATCCAGAAAAGGGCCATGAAGATGATGAAGGGACCAAAGCATCTCACTGGAGCTGGGAATGTTCAGTCTGGAGAAGAGAAGGCTCAGGAGAATCATATCAGTGAATATAAATACCTGCAGGGAGGGTGCAAAGAGGACAGAGCCAGGGTCTTTTCAGTGGTGCCTCGTGACAGCACAAGGTGATGGGCACAAACTGAAATGCAGAAGGTTCTGTCTGAACATCAGGAAATACCTCTTTACTGAGAGGGTGACCGAGCACTGGCATAGGTTGCCCAGGGAGGTTGTGGAGATATTCAGAGCTGCCTGGACACAGTCCTGGGCAACTGGCTCTAGGATGGGATGACCTCCAGAGGTGCCTTCCAACCTCAACCACTCTGTGATTCTGTGAGGACAGCATGTTACTGTTAGAGTAACAGCATTATTGGCATTTACCTCCCAGGCAAAGCCAGGAGAACTGCCCTGGTTTTCACTGGGATAGAGTCAATTTTTTTCACAGTAGCTAGTATTGATCTGTGTTTTGGATTTGCGCTGAAAAACAGTGTTGATAATGCGGAGTTGTTTTAGTTGTTGCTAAATATTGCTTACACTAGTCAAGAACTTTTTCAGCCTCCCGTGCTCTGCTGGGTGCACAAGGAGTTGGGAGGGGACACAGCTGGGACAGCTGACCCCAACTGACCAAAGGGATATTCCACACCATATGACATCATGCTCAGCATAGGAAACTGGGGGAAGAAGAAGGAAGTGAGGGGACATTCGGAGTGATGGCATTTGTCTTCCCAAGTAACCATTATGTGTGATGGAGCCCTGCTTTCCTGGAGATGGCTGAACACCTGCCTGCCCATGGGAAGTGGTGAATGAATTCCTTCTTTTGCTTTGCTTGTGCATGTGCGGCTTTTGCTTTACTTATTAAACTTTATCTCAACCCATGAGCTTTCTCACTTTTACTCTTCTGATTCTCTTCCCCATCCCGCCAGGGTGGGGAAGTGAGCGAGCAGTTGGGTGGTACTTAGTTGCCAGCTGGGGTTAAACCACAACAAGAACTCTGCAACTTGAAGACATTGTACTCAGCAGGACAAACTTTTTGTGGCTGTGTTTGCTCAGACTGTAAAATGCCAAGGGCAGAGAGGCCCAAAACGGGTTGCAGAGGCAAGGGTGCTGCAGAGCCATCAGGTGCAGAGGGATGAAGAAGAGGGGGAGAAAAAGGACAAATAATATCCAGATGAGGAAGGGCTAGCTTCAAATGGCTGTTTGGCAGAAGATTTGGGGAAAAGACAACTAACAGGCTTCTGTCTTTGGAAGAGGAGTAAACATGACTATGACAAGAAGCTGTGAAAATGTCTTGGGTGGCAACAGCAGAAGAAAGGTCTGGTGGCCCTGCTGTAGCCTGTCAATGGTCCGCACTGCCCCTTTTGCAAAGGCAAAATCATGGAGGTTGGTGGCTTTCCAGGCCCTCGTGTCTACACTTGGCCCAGGGAAGGAGACTTGCAAAGGGAGCAGTGGAGACAGAGAGGACTCAGATGTATATTCACAAAGAAGTTGTGTGCATTTCCACCCTCCCCTGCTTTTCCATGTAAAAATTTATTTAGCTTTAAAAAATCACTGGCAAATGGCTGATGGTGTTCTTCTCAGGTTATACTTGCTAAACCAGCTCCAGGCTTGGTTCATTACAGAGTAATGATGGCTTTGCATCTTCTTGTTTGCTAGTCAATAATTGTCTTCTTGAGTGAAAATGCCTATCGACCTGAACAAAATATAATTGTGCATCCCTTCAACTTTCAATTTTTTAAAAGCATTTTGGCGTTGAACTGGCTTTCTCCAATAATGATTGTATTTGTTGAATATTTCCCTGGCAACATAACAGTATGGAAATAAGCATTTGTACTAATCCTTTCCGCTTCAGTTCCAATATGCAATAGTCATTTTTACATCAAGAGGCACCATCTAGCTTTCCCTTCAGTGTAAAGGTGAAAAAGCTCTTCAGCATCGCTAGTGCAAATGACGTGTCTCTCAGCTTCTCTGTGTCACAACTTCTCAGTAGCTCCTTGTTCCCGTTTATTAAACAGGGAAAAATAGCATCTCCCTTCCTCTGCAGGTGTTGAGGCATCTGCAATGGGTTGGCACCTACTTTCAGTCTCATCCATGAAGACAGTTTTCAGAAGTGCCAGGACTGGTAAATCCACTTAGAGACACTGAGAACTTGCAAACTCTAATAAATCAATCCACTTTTCTTTCTTATTTGAAGCTTTGGAAAGCTCCCAAACCATG
This sequence comes from Sula dactylatra, assembly GCA_013389905.1. Taxonomy (NCBI): domain Eukaryota; kingdom Metazoa; phylum Chordata; class Aves; order Suliformes; family Sulidae; genus Sula; species Sula dactylatra. Next base: position 90,909 of record WEKW01015827.1, read on the forward strand.
GAAAGTTTGGGAATGTATTGCTCCTTCCCTTCTCGTGGTGTAGTAGCTAAGGAGCAATTGAGGAATTCACTTCCAGGTGGCCAGGGAAAAGTCACAGCAAACTTCTTGATTTGATATCTTCTCCATACTGAAAGATCAGCAGGTTTATTTAAAACTGCACAGTATAATTCTGCACAACCAACTACTGTCATGAGTGGCTTTGATCCCTTACGAAGACTGCATATAGCACTTCTGAGTGTAATTTCATGTGGTAGGTTTATTACCTTAATAGGTAGGAGAAAATTTTCAAGACCACTCCATGCAACATTAACTGTTTTGTTACATTTAATTAATTCAGGTTCATGTGATTTTAGTGCAGCATAAACAGTTAGATGTTGAGAAATGGAGAACATAAAATGAAAATCACTTTTTTCTCCAAAACCAATGATTTCAGTTTTGTTTAAAAGACTAGAAATATCTTCTGCTAAGAACAACGAGTTACTAACTAAGCTAACAGCACAGCATAGGGTCAAAATATTTTTTAAAATGTGCAGTATGGTGACTTGGTGCAGGAACTTAAATATTTAGTTTAAAATTCCAGCATATGCTTGTTCCACATGAAAGGCCACTGTAAACAGTCCCAATGACTGCTAATTGATTTAAACCTCAGAACTCAGTAGGAAATCACAGATGTTAACTGCTCAGCGATGCACTAAAACTTCCTGAGTTTCTCACAAAAGATTCAGTGTAATTGCAAGATATCTTTTTGAGGCCCAGGGATTATATAAATCTGTTCCAGTGAGAGCTGTTCCACGGAAAGCATTGATGTTAGGTTTGTAAGGCTGTTAAGGAAAATAACTTTATATTTGTTTTGGGACCTTCACCCTGTAGAAGACTGAAGAAAATGTCTAATGTTTCTGTACTGCAAAGAAGAGAGAAACTCCATCTTTTTTGGACTCCCATGAAGGATTTCAGAACCCTTTAAAAAGAAAGTTGAAAAGCTGAAAAAAGATGTGGCAGAAAGACTTGAAAAAATCCAGTCAGCAGAAAATAGGTCTCCTGAACTGATATGCAACAGTGAAGCTTAAGCTATAGGACAGAGAACATAGGGAAAATGTTCCAGAAGTCTTGATTAAAAAAGCATAAAGGTTGTGTATGGACTATCTGGGAGCCTGAAGTTAAACAATGGACATAAGTGCATAAACAGAATGCAATAACCACTTAAATGTAAATGAAGGCAAGCTTCAGCAACCAAATTACTTCTAGAATTAAAATGACCCTGTTCCCCTCCTCATCCATAGAAACTACCTACAGATGCTATCTGCTGGCTAATCCTCATCTTCATTTCCTTTTCTGTGACAGTTATGATGATGTTCTGTCTAGCAGAAGTATTTTTCTGAAAGCTAAAGAAACAATTTTTTCTAAAAATCACAGAGCTAGTAATATAAATTCTTTAATATCATTAGGAATTCAGTAATATCCCAAGCTGATGGTGAATCTCACAGCAAGATGAAGTGTTGCAGATCAATTACTGGCAGGTTTCCCAGCAGGTGAGTTGGAAGCTCAGCTTGTATTGTTTAAATCCTGAGGGCATCTCTGGGCTGCAGATTATTTTTTGCTGGGGATCTGGAACCTCAAGGGTTGGTGGCTCTGGCACAGTGTAGGCTAAGAACAATAGCTTGCTGAAGAAAGTGAGTTGGATAAAACTGCGAATTAGAAATCAGGAAAATAGGAATCTGCTACGTGACTGCCATTTTCCTATGCCTCTGCATGCTGTTTGTAAAATAAAGCATTACTTGTCCCCTGTGAAGCCTTCTGAAGTCCCATTAGAAAGTGGTGTATGTCAGGAACATGGTGTTTGCAGTGCCGATGGGGTCCCAGGCATGGCTCCGAGCCCAGAGGAAGACAGAGGGAGAACCCTTTTCCTAGAGAGTGCTCTTTGAGACAGTAATACTCGAGCAAAGAGAATGAAAATGGTTACCCCTCTGCAGCTGAGGTTGTGTTTATGTCAGTGCAAGCCAGTATGTCTGACAGGCATCTGTCCCTGAGTGCGCTGGCCAGAAATGTATGCCTTAACAGGCAGAAGAACCATGTGAAAAATGCACTCTGGCCTCAGGTGAAGAGGGCACTGCCCGGTTACGCTGGCAAGATTAGGGGATCTTCTCTGCCTACAACTACCCGCGAGCCCATTCCAGGGCACAAAGCTTACCCTGCCTCTCTTTCCCACTCCAAAACCCAACGAGACCGTAACAAAATATCAGTTAGTGATCATCATCTTAGACCTACAGGGTCACATATGTTGGAGAGCACTTTTGGGGTTACCCAGCTACAAGGTGCCAGTCAAGACTGGGCCAACATCCACCAGGTCCCTCAGCCTGGGAGGGCTTTTGTACAGCGGGAACACAGGCAAGGGCCATTAGTAATGTCAGTGTCCTCCTCCAGCTTGCTCCTCACCACTTGCTCCTTCTTGGAAAGTCTGCCTGTGTTTTGGGCAAGGCCCCTGGTTTCCTGTGCTGCCTTTTCCAAAGGTGTTGCCTGGACTAGAAGACTCGCTCAGCCTCCATCTGTACTGTGCTCCAGTACTTGTGTATGTTTTATATTGTGTCCATCTTATATTATAGTTTCAGATATGCAAACTGAAAGAGATCCATTGTGTGTGTTGTCTTCCTTTCCATCCTCTTAAAAACACAGATGAGAAATCAAAGATGGACAATATTTACACTGGGAATAACAGCCCAAGAATCAAGAGTAACATATTTCCCCATGTTGTTATGCATGCATTTTGGAAATGTTATCCTGCTGTTCATTTAATGAGATCGTACTGGGGAAAAAAGAAGGATGCAGGCGTGGCGAATGTGTCTAGCAAATCTTTAAATGCCTGAGTGGTGATGATAGTGTGAGCACGGGTTTATTGCTCTGCATTTCAGAAATACATTTTAAAAAACTTCCAATTTTGCTAGGCATTTATTTGCATACAGGCAGTTCTGCCTCTCCTTTCTGTAATTTTATTGCAACTGTAATAGAGATTTTGGAAATCAAATGCATTCCACTATATTTCAAGGCTCTGCCTGTGCTACTGGGTGATATCTGATTTATGAAAACAACACACTATTTGCCCCACCCTCTGTATACCTGATAGAAAAATACAGTAAATTGAGATTAATATATCCATTCCTTGTGCATGTGGGCAGATATAAGGAGATGCAGATTTCAGTCTCATAGATGTTTCTCCATTCACCTTATGTAAGCTTGAAACACATTATTGGTTTTTTTTCATGTTTACTTCTCCAGTCTCATGCTGGATACTGCTAATGGGATGGTAGGTTTATTGGCCATTGAGTCTTCCTTGAGACTCTTCCAGTTGTGTCTTAGTCCTTTGAACTTATCATTCCTGCTTTCTTCAAATTAAACAGTGGATGAGAAGGGAGGCATTAGCCTTTCCTTCTCACTGAATTGGCTACCGTCATTATACCACTCTCTTTCGGACTCCCCACCAGTCCTAGTATCTATTTTTTAGAAAATGACTTTTCAGTCAGTATCCTTTCACTAACTGGAGGTATTACTCTTAGGAGCAACTCAGGTCCCATTATTTTTATAAGTTATATGTCCATTTTAATTTGAAAGTGGTACTTGAGGTTAAATTTACCCCCCTCCCCTTGCTCAGCCTCTGTGTCAGAGGTATTGAGATGGTCTCTGTAAAAATCCTTGGCATTCTGGTTTTAAATTGGTATATGAGGAGGGAAGGCTTTTGTTCTCTATCCTTGCCAGCCTCCTCTGGAAGCAGCAATACTTGGTGCTGACCAGCACCCTAAGAGATGGCTCTTTTCTCGATCTATTTTTGGTTACCAGACATTACCAGATATAATGTTATTAGCCATTTCACCTTAAGTCAAATTCTGATTACGTGATTGGAATGTTATTGTGTAGTTTCTGAAACAGTTATTTTTATCAAATCATTTTTAAGCATTGGAAATAGAGCAGAATAAACTGCAAAGAGAATGTGGTGTTGCTAAGAACTTAAGAAGGGTGTTGATAGAAGATAATGTCTCATAGAAAACTGGATAGACTAAAACATAATCTTGCTACATCTGGATACTGGTTTTGTCATGGCATTAGCTAGCTATTACAGAACTGTCTGCTGTCTTTCCTGCTGTGAGACAAGAGGTGAGAGAAACAAATTTTTAGTCATTTTTACATTTCATTAACAAATAGTCTTACTTGAAAATGCAGTTCTCTAGATCTTTGCAGTAATGCCTGTAGACAGGAGCATAAGTCTCCTCTCAGTGATTTGTGGGGCTGGATATTAAACCTGCAAAATTCTAAATGTACCTGGCCAGGTACTGTAAGATGAGAGCGCTGATAACATTATTGGTCAAAATACCCTCTCTGAGACTGACACAATTCCATGGTTGTGTAGCAAACTGCAGCTTCCTATCGTCAGACTTGTTTACTGTCTTCCAGATGAGCCCCATACTCAACAAAAACGTAATGTCTTGCGTATTTTCAAGCTGCTGTAGCTCCTTAGGCTTCATGACAATAAAGAAATATTATTCTCCACCCCAAGAATAATCTTAATCGACCCTTAAGGTACCAGCAACTGAAAGTAATAATGTAAACATTATTATACACCTGTCCTTCTTCCAAATTACTTGGAAAGAATGCAGTTATTGCAAGCAGGGATTGCCAGGGCACTCACGTCCCCCAGTGCATGACCCTGGGTGGGCCAGTGCCGTGCCCTGGGTGCTGCTGCCTGCTGCTGGGGGGGAGTGGCATGTGAGGAGCACGCCCACAGATGCTGTTCTTCTGAAGATGTTTCTAATATTAGATTTGTATTATTTATCTCTGCTGTCCCTGGAGCCAGGAAAAAAAACCTACTGAAAGAAGCCAACAAGGAAAGTAAGTCAAAATGTGAAGAACTGACTTGTGTTTCTTGTTAAAGAACATTGCGAAAATGCTTGCTGCGCAACTTAGATCATTCACAGAAGAGTGATGAAAATCACACTGACATGGGCATTATGCAGCATTTATGTCTCTGTTTTGCTCTTAAAATGGTCAAATTGGGGTTATAGAGAAATATATGCGATTCTGAGGCATTGTGCTAACTGAATTTCTCCCCAGATGTGTACAAGTATAATGGAATAGATCCCTCAGGCAAACTTGCATCATCCAGTGATGAAAAGGCCAAGGAAAGTTCAGATACATGCTACCAATACAAAAGCAGAAGTCCGTGAAAGGCCACTGAAAGCAGGAACGGTGTTTACTTAAAACACTGTAATTAAACATTAAAAGTTATGTTTTAGGCTCAGGTAGCTTCAGCGGGTTCCCTTGTTGCCACCAGCCCTGCCTCAGCACACTGCCACATGAAACAGCTTGCTCAAGCAAGTGTGCAATGAAACCACGCTAGAAGCTTGCAAGACCTCAGCCTGAGCTGTGCGGTTCAGTGCTTCCAGCCTTGAGGCCACAGTGTGAGGATGCAGGGAACATCATGGCTCACGTTTCTGTCCAGGCTGTTAAGTCCCTGCTGCTGTTGCTGGTTACAAACAGGCAGGGCTGCATGCAGTACTGGTACTGCATAATGTACATCAGAAATCTTGGTTCTTCTACTGCTAATATATCAGAAACCTCCTTAACTTTTGATTAAGTTTTGGTTGGTGTTGACATAATTAGGCTGGAGTCAACGGACAACACCCTCTCTAAAAAATTCAGGCATGAGTGCATTAACCTTTCTGGGACTGTGGAGGGCCTTGCTTGAACTTTGGGTCCAAGACTGCGGTTGCATGGCACAGTAAGTCTGGCTGCAGGGCTCCTGATACTGGACTCAAAATGATGCAGTGAGTTGACACGGTGTGAACTCACCCTGTGGTTTCAGATTTGTTCCAGAAAACTTGGATGGGCTGACTTTGTACTGAGAAGCTTTACACAAGATCAGGTTTCAGCTGTCCTCTGCAGCCAGTGCTCCTGATTGCATTAAAAACTAAAGGGAAGGAGTCAACCCAGCTTTCTGCTGCATGACTGTTTTGTATATTTGTGAGAAAATGATGCCTTGTACCTTCCTCTCTTCTCCCTAATACAGAGCAGAATCATTAAGATGCTGCTACTAAAGTCCATTTGGGTTGTCTGTGCAATTTCCTATGCATTTAACAAAGGACTAAATTCAATCAAGTGTTTATTGGTTAGCTGACCAGCATCAACTGGAAGCAAAAGGAAGTGATGGTGTTCTGCCCAAAAGCAACCATGGATTTTAGTCATTGCTGAAAGTGCAGTATTTTACAGTGCTTTTTTATATGCCTCTACCAAAGACGTCTTTAACAAGAGCTATACAGACACTTGTCACAGTCCTGCTGTCTGTTACCTACCACTAATTCTTACAAAGCACTGAAATTTCTAATGTTACATTAAGCTTGATTCATTATCACTCTCCTTAGTTCACTCACAGCAGTCCTGTCAGTGTCAACAAAACTTCATGGAAAGCATTGCTTGTTACCCTGAGGGGGACTCATAGCTATGTTCCTTGTACCACAGCCCTGTTTTTCTAAATAAGATTTCATCTACAGCAACTTCAGTTTTCTTTCTGTTCCTTTATGCTGTTTTAAGTTTAAAATTGTAATAAGAACTTTTCAGTGGCTTTTTCTGGTAGCGTTGTTACTAGGACAAAGATAAAGTATTCGTGGGCCTTTTTCTAATGAATATTCCAAGTTTGCAAATCTTTATGATGTACTTTACCTAGTGCCAAGGGGAAGAAAAGGAACACCAGACAACGTCACGCTGCAAAGCTCAGTCTAATTTAGCTGGCCAAGCCAGGCACAGGCTCTGCCAGAAACAGCTTTTCACACACACAGACACCCCCATCAACTGAGATCTGCCCCTCTTATCTCTCCAATGATTTAGTGATGCTCGTTGCAGCTGGTCCCAGCAGGGAGCTTTGGGCAGTGGCTTGGCTCCAGTGTGTGAAAGTGCCAGCTCAGATGCTAGTGGTGTCAGACATCCGTGTGACAGTGCTGCCCTCATCACCAGTCCTGAGGGTCATTATAGCCATGTGTCAGCACTGGTCACCAGTCCCTCTGGTCGTGATGGCATCCCGCTACACCTCTCTGATGGTTTCAGATGTGGTCTCCCATCAGACATTGGTCCTTGGCTCACATAAGGCTCATGCTATGGTTTGCATTGCCCTATCGGCTGTGGCTCACCATGCTCATCCCATTTGTGCCATGCCCAGCTCTTGGCCCACGTGAGGCCACGATACTTCCATGTTACCTGAAATTGTGGAGAGGAATTTCCTGCAGTTAAGCTTTGCATCTTTTGGGGATCTGGGCCTAAATCTCCCCCTTTTGATTAAATACAGAACTGATGAAACATATATATATATATATATTTATATATATGTATGTATGCTATTCCTGGCTGTTGTATTACAATAGACCAGACCAGAAAACTCACTAATGCTGAAGACAAGCAAATAACTCCTTTTTTGTTCTCTCTGACACATTGCCATTTCATTTCCCTTGTCTCAGTTGCAGGGCCTCCTTCTTCTTGATTGCATAAGTGCAAGGGTCCCATAGTTTCTGGGGCAGGGACCCATAATCCAGCTACCATCCTGGACAGAGGTTGGCTCAGTCGTCCAGGTGGAGGCCAAGGCATGACTGGCCACCTGGGTCCCCATGGGCATGTTCCTGGTATCCACTGAAAGTACTTCTAAACTCAGAAACTTGTGATGGCCAGTCCTGGGAGTCCATAAGACTGGTCTGTCTGTTGACCTAAAAGAGAAAGAACATGAATTACGTTTATGTAAAAAAATAAGGAAGGTGGAATGGCTGAGAAAGATCTTCAGAAACAAATCCATTTTCTCTAGCGTGTTTGAGGAACTGCAAATGATAATTGTCCGCTATTTAGGAACAATAAATTAAAGCAGAGTGAAATAAAGGGAGTGATACTCCCAAAGTCCTAGCTGATAATTTATAAGGGCTTGTAATCATTGTAATTAAATGTATATTAGAAATCTATAACTACAATATGAAGCTGGTTTAAAATGACAGTTACTTTCTTGCATCATGTTCCTCTTTCTAATGATGACTTGTATTTGTCAAAGTTGAGTTAACAATGTTTGTATTAAAATGTACTCAGTGTACGCTTGCTGCACGAACCTGTCAGATTTGGAAATGACATCGTTTTCAGAATATCTCCAGACCTTAAAAGGACACTGGGGCTTCCGAGTTAGGAAAGTACTGAGCAAATTCATACATTACATTGTAAAAATCTGTGGCTGCAAGACTGTCCACAGCAGAAGCAGATAAGGAAATACAAATTTTAGCTATCCCTGTGTGCCTGCAATGTTAAAGAGCAACTTTCTGAGTTTCAGAGCAAGGGTGATCGTGTTCCCTTCAAGAAATTGCTGCTGTCACATGGCATGCTCCCTTCAAAATTTTATTACATAGCAAAGCCTTGTTTCCCTTAATGAGACTCCTAATCAATTGCAGAGTACTGTATTGAATTAAAACCTACAATTTTTTAGAACTAAGGACCCCAAACTGGAGAGCTGGGAGCCTGGATCCCCAAGAACAGCAGCATTCCCTGAAAGTGCAGCAGTAGAATTTCTTGCTTGTGAAAACTAGTCTTAAATCTTCCAATAAATGGTTCCCATTAGCAGCTGTTCAATGGTTAATTATGTTTCACTGTAGGTTTCTCCTGTTTCTGTGGGTGTGTGTGTGTCTGAAGGCCTGCCTTCCTTCTCACTTCTGAGATACCAGGAGAAGATCTGGGGGGACAGTAAGATAGATAACGTTGCCCTCCCAGTGCCCTGTGTCTCACCTGCATGTGTCCCCTGGTATCTGCCTAGTTAGGATGTGGAGGAGAAGTGGGGAATTTACACTCCATGAGCACCCTGAGAGCCAAATTAGTTCTCATACCTCAAATGTCTCAAATGTATTGCCAAATTCACATCTGTTATAACAGCTGATTAGAGCTGCTAAGGAGCCTAGTCCCTTAGTCTGTCTTTTGTGATGTGCCCTAAATTGTCTTCTTTTGCCTGAAAATAGACGGTGTATTTCAAATGTGAATTTGGAATGAGGGTACTTTTTGGGCTTGCAACTTTTAATTGCTCAAAATGTGTTACTATGCTGTGTGATGGGAAAAGAATGGGGTCTTATGTAAGTCCAAATTTTTTGCAAAGCTTCAGTCAGAAGGAGTGTGCTAGGTTAAAACCTGCTATGCGTTAGTTGGAAATAGGGGCTAGTTTAGTGCTCTGAGGAAAAAAGCTAAGTAAGAATAATGTGGCGCACTTCTGGAGGCCTTCCAGCAACTGGCAGAAAGAAAACTGGATCAGTATTTCATCTGTGAAAATGAAAAAGTTTTCTAATCACTACTGCCCAAATCCTCCTCAAGTGCTTTGCTTAATAACAACTGTGTTAAAACTTGAAACACATCTAAAAGGGTTGCTAACATGCTTGACTGAACTGGAATAAGAGGAGAGCAGAGGTCAGGCAGGGCTTTAGTCTCGTTTTTGAAATTTTGGGCTTGATGGAAAGTCTCTTAGATCTGAGAGATTTAGAACACAAACATCCAAACAAAATCTTTTTGCGGTGGCTTAGCCATGGCTAACAGCCAAACTCCCAACCAGCTGCTCACTTCACCCCCTCCAGTGGGGTGGAGGAAGAAAACAGGGAAAAAATATGAACAAGGGAGCTCATGGGTTGAGATAAAGATGGGATATTGCCTACCAATTACGGCTTTGGGCAAAGCAGACTCGACTTGGGGAAAATTAGTTTTAATTTGTTGCCAGTTAAAATAGATAAGAGTAGTGAGAAACAGAACAACAAACAAAGCAACACCACCTTTCCTCCCCTCTTTTCCATGCTCGACTTCACTCCTTCACTCCCAACCCTCTACCCCACAAGCAGTGTGGGGGGGTAGGGAATGGAGGGTTGCAGTCTGTCCATAACCACTCTCTGCCCCTCCTTCCTCTAGCTGGAAATGTCTGCCTGGCACAAGGCAGCCCCTGGCCATTTCTCACAGGGGCCACCCATGCAGCCCCCCAAAAACCTGACTCCTGCGCCCAATGTAACTCCTTTGCAGTAAAAGGGCAATTTTTGTGCTTTATTGAACTGAGACCAAGGCCAGAAGTCAGCGCTGATTTTGGTCTCTCATCTTATGCTGGATAGTCACACAGAAAATTAATGGAAACCCTTGAAAAATGAAAGGCTTGCTGTGCCTGATTAGATAAGAAGTGGTGTGTGGTTAGATAAGATCAGAAACGCCAGCAATTTTCTGATGTCTTACTTCCTGACAGAGGAAAACAATTAGTAATGAAACACATACGAGTGGATATGAAAGAAAAGTAAACTTGAATATAAGCAAGCCAGCAAGGGCAAGGGTGAAGGTGCAGTGCAGTTAGAAAATGGGAATTTCAAGTGAGAAATGGGACAAAGAAGAACTTTTGTGATTGCCTTATTTCAACTAGCCTGTATATGTCGCCATAATGCGCTAACATTTCTGAATAGCATTTTGCCAGATAGTTGCATATTGCAAGTACTAAGTATATTTACCCCAATTACATAATTATGTACTATTATACAAGTCAAATAACTGCATTAGAATTGACAAAATTCTATATATGTGCTCTCTTTCTAATGTAGTGCTATCAGAGTAACCTAAACACCCACTGAAATACAGAAATAGGCACATATGGGAATATTTTCCTTCGTATATCCATATGTTTCTATATTTAAATCACTGCTAATTATGTATATGTATGTAATTTCTTTATTGCTGTGAACAAACAGGAAGAGCTCTTTTCATTTTTCAGGGAAAAAAAAAATAAAAAAGCCATCAGAGTGAAATGTTTATTGTATTTTCATACAGATGAATAAAGAAAACATTAGTAAGCATCTCTCAAGAATTATATTTCACAGAATCACAGGATGGTAGGGGTTGGAAGGGACCTCAGTAGATCGTCTCATCCAACTGTTGGAACTGTGTTCCAAGTTGTGCCTATTGCCCCTTGTCCTGTCATTGGGCACATGTTTTTGACGTTTCTCATTTAAACTAGTAATTTTAAAATATGAAGATTCCTAGAGGTGCAATGGTACAGGTATGACCTAATGCTCTTTTCACTCTTTCCACCATTTCAGTGCAAATGATGACTGTACTGAGGGCACAGATGGCTCTGAAGACACACAGCCTTTCTCCCTCTCTGGGTAGAAGTTTTAATAAAATCTGGGTAAATCTGGGGATGGATGAGGAGTGGGAGCAGGGAGAGAAGTGCTTTCTTTCCCTTTTCTGAGAATTGTTTGTGAAACAAATCTGTGCTCTTGCTCTTGGGGAGCAAGACCAGAGGGGGTCTGTTCCAGTTCTCCAGTTTTTGCCCTCCTGCAGAAGAAGGGGTGGCAGCAGCTGCTGCAGAGAGCAAGACCTGAGGCCCCTGGGGCAAGGTGGGAGCAGGATGCCCTCTGCTCCTGCTGGAGACGGATGAAGAGCAGTACCCAGGTAGGCACATGGTGCAATGGGAAATGCAGCACGCGACTTCCAGGCAAGCCTTTGAGGTTAAGAAAATCCCTTGGAGGTGTCTGTCCTGTGCTGTGGAGGGCAGGGCACCCATTTCAGGTCACAGGTGTCCTGTCTGAATGAGGCATTTGGAATTCGACCCAGAGCAGATGAGCCTGACACCGAGCCAGTCCACAAAACACCAAAACAGTCCTTATCGCAATCACTCCAAAGTAGTTTGTTGGTGAAAACAAGCTTGGAAAATGTGAAACAGAAGAGGAAAGGGAAAAGATGAGGGGAAGACTGTGCCCTCTGCATTTGTTGGATTTGATCAGAGCAGATGCAGCTGGTGGAGCCGCAGCAAGTGGTCATTGAGAAGGCAGAAATCAAAGCACAGCAAGCCTTCCCCACTGACACTGACATGAAACAAGCAGGGAAGACTGGTAATGCAGCCTAACAAGAAGTACCTTTTACCCCATTGCATGTTTAAAGACTGAGCTGCTAAAAATATACATTTCCATGTCTGCAAAATTCAAGGCAAAATAAATTCAGATATCAGTTCAGTGAGGGTGATTATTAACATGGATATTAATTTTTTTTAAGCTTTAATAGTCAAAACATAAAGTAAAATGTGTTTAATTTCCTCTTAAATAGCTTGCATGCAGTAACATGTATTATTAACTATATTCTCTGTGTGGAGTTTTTATTTAAACACCTTGGTGTGATAGCAAAACCACAGGGCTTAAGAGCTGCATAAACTGTTTGCTACAGTTCTTCCTGTTTACCGCACCGGAGAGAAAATCAGAAGCAGAAATTGAAGAATGAGAGAGTCCAAGAGCAAGTAGGACAGTCAAAGTGTTATGCACAGCACAAAAGCAAGGCCATTTGCTTGCCTCCATTTTCACCAGAAGATGCCAGAAAGTGGCTTGCTCAGTCTTTTTCCTTACGGAAAGAAGAACTGACTCACTGTTAGGGATTAAAGATGCCAAGAGAAGATGTGCTTGTCAAACCATTGAATTTGACATACACTTTCTGTCCATTTTCTAGACTGTGCTAATCCAAGCTTTAAGAGTCTTCCTAGCAAGTTGGTAGAGACTTTAATATTACACCGCAGGGGACTGCAAATGCCGAATACTTGTTCATTTAAAAAGAAAGCCCAAACAAAAAACACCAATAGTAATGGCTTTGGCAATTATGGACCAATAATTCTTTCTTTAGGAAGTGATAAAAAATATTTGAAACAATGAGAAATTTCAGGGACTGCTCACATGTCACTCTTTAAACAAAAATTTTCCTATGTAAAGTAGGAGACTGCCAGCTCTCAAAGGCGGACTTTGAAAAGGCCTGAGACAGAGCCACATACCAAGCAAAGTGCAAAGAAGAACAGTGCACAGTCTTGCATGCCTCTACCGGCCAATTTCCCTTTAAACACAGAGCTAGTGCAGTAAGTCGGAGGGGAGTGAAGGATAGGGAGGAGGACGCTGCCCTGCCATCCTTCCTTTCTGTGCAAGGCCTTACTATCAGCACTTTTCCTCCTTTACACATTGCTCCCAGAGACTGATAAGGACAGACACCAGCAGTGCAAATTTGTCAGTGTTTCTGCATGTGGAAAGATGAAGGCATCTCTGAGGAGGCATTCAAAGAGTCTGAACAAGTGCTGAGCCCGCACCTTGATCCAGATCCCTTACCCTGTCCTTGATACTAACTGCAGAAACTGTCTGAGTTACCTTTAATCAATGGGTCTTAAGAACTTTTTTTTATGGCAGAAAAGATTTAATAGATGGTATCTTGACTGTTACAAGAAAGTAAAAGGGACCTATCTTTTTTTAAATGCTGTGAGTCCTGAATTTACTTTCACATATATGATCAAAGTACTGTAAATAAAGACACTTCTAATTGTGGATCAAAGGAAGAACAGAATAATTCTGCTTCACAACCATTTATTATCTGCATAATCAAATCAAGGCTGTGGATAGAAGTTTGTTGAAAAAGACATCTTCTGGGGATGTGCAGTTAGAAAGCAAAATAAAATATCCCCAAACCAAAGTACAATCCTGTCTCTTGTTTAGGAGGTGGTTGATTATATCTTGCTCTAAAAATCTTGCTTTTTCCTAGGTCAGTCTGATGACTTTGACTAAATGTATTTCAAACTTTTTAAGGTCATTGTGAAAGAAACCAATGGAAACCTAAAGCTTAGGTTGTCTTTGCTAATGTCCACAACATAGGCTGTTCTGTTTGCCACCATCACCTCTGTACTTCTTACCTATACTCCTACCTATATGTATCTACTATTGCAATGATGCGAAAGAGAGGAAACTAGTTTCAATAAAACCACCTCTATCATAGCACATATACAACACCCCCCAAAAAAAGGAGAAAAATGAAAGATTCCCCCTCAAACACCTGGAAAATCTTAAGAAGTTTCCACATTTAAAATTACTCTGTTTGGAGAATTGCATTATAACAGCCAAATTTCACTTATCAGGCAGTGTTTATTCACCTTCTGTTTTGAAGACTGTTTCATGTTCATGCATGTTATCAAATCATTGTCATGCTTTAATCTCATTAGTGCATGTGAGCTCTCATGGCTAAAGGACACTTACTTTAGTTTCTGCAACATCTAGACATGGCCCATAAGGGAGCATGACTTGCCTAATCTTTGTGAAGAGCATCAGGATGCCTGGATGGAGGTGGTGGGGAGGAGAGGAGAGAAGGGCAAGGGAGCCTCTGCTGGTGGAGCAGTGTTTCCCCTCATCATGAAATTTTCATTCTCTGCCCAAAGAAGATGCAGTCAATTCAAAGCAGATTAGGTAAGTAATCTTTGCAGTTTTAGTAAAATGGAACATCCCCTAATTTTGTGAAAAACACATTTCTTATAAATCTCTAACCAAGATTCCTTGGGTTTTATGAGATCAGTCATTGAGACTGACATACGTTTAATTTTTAAGACCTAATATATAAGGTAGCTTTGAGAAAAAAACTGTTCTAAAAGTCAAAGTTATTGAAAGTGTGTTTACTGTGTGCTATGGATTTTTTTTTTCCCTGGTGGCCTATTACACCAGTGGGTTGGTTAATTCTTTAGATTCTTCTGGTAAACAGAAGTTTTGTATAAGTGGTTCTATCCATTTTTGCTGCAGTCAAAATTCAGCCCTCAGAAATTAAATGAAAAAATAATGAAGAAAGTCTTTCACTAATCCAGACGTGGAATATATTTCTATTCTGATGTTTAGGGTGTACATGAGTGCTTTGGTCTATGCACAGCAAATATTCTGGTGTATGAACTGCTTTTTCATTTAGTGTTTGTAAAAAACCCCTTCATGATGAACTTCTAAACCATGGCTGTGGCATGTCAGTATTATAGTAACACTATTTCTGGTAATCTCTGATGATATCTAGACCATCTGCTAAGGACCCTTATCACCATTCCAGCATTCAGACTGCTTTACCTGCATAATGAGAATTGTCTGTATTTGGGAAATAGGTGTTTATGCTTCTGGGATTCCCTTTCAGCAAATCATGATCAAAAGCCCTGCTGTCATGTAAGAGAGATTTGTATAATTAGGATTCAACTGCAGTCTTTCCATTTCCATGTCCATGTGAGGTATCTTTCCCACCCATCACACTAGACTCTGTGAAGATTAGCTTTTCCCTCGTTTTAGCACTTTGCAATAAGCAGTGCACTGCTCGGGTGCCTTCCTGCCAGGGACATTCCTCTCTCCCAGAAGTCTGTATACTTTGATTCCTGTTTGGCAGCATTAAGGACCTGTCCTGCACACGGAGTCTGGAGCTGATGGGCTGTGTATCACACCAGCTTGAACTCAGATTGTGCGCTAGAGGCAGGAGTGAAACATACCTTCCTAATTTATGAGTCAGTTCTGGTCTACCTGCTCCTTCTCCAGTCACTCAGGTGCTTTTGTTCCACTTTAAATTCTAGGCCATGGATTACTGCAATATAATAAGGGAAAAGTAGAAAAAAACCCTCACACCAGCTTTTGCTTGAGAAATTGCATTGATTCAAAATCCAAGGGAGGCATTGATTTTGCTGGGTTCTGGAGCAGTGGCTCAGGCCTCATTTCAGCAGCACTGCAAACGTGCCTTCCTGTGTGCCTCGCTGAAGTCACGAGCCAGAGCAGCTTTCTGAACCTAAGCTTAAATTAATATGGCGGGCAAGTGGGAGGGCTAAATGAAATCAGCCTTGCCTTTGGTCCTTCATGGCTGCCACAAAGAACCACTCTCCAGGAACCCTAATAGAAGACAGACCTGCTTCATACAGGTTGTGGGTGATTCCTGGTGCACCAAAGAGATGCTCCTGCATGATGAACTTTCCAGGCTTTCATGTAATGCTGACAGTATAGAAGAGCTTTTCATATAGTGTTTTGAGCTTGAAGAAAGCTTTCCTTTTAGCACAAATGCAATAGAAGATAAATGATGGGGTTTTTTCTTAGCATTTACATTGGGTTATGATTCCTGTTCATTAGCATGATTATACTTGTTATATGTTCAGAGGTCATCAGCGTTTGTTTTCTCATGCACCTAAAACATCACAATGATGCTTAAATGCTGCATCCTAAATATCAAGTTACTTAGATCTTCAGTTCTTATAGAAACTTGTCACTTTCTTGATCTAATAAATACTTAATATTTTTACAAGGTTGAAAAAGCAGAAATATTTAAAAAAGCAGAAAACGTGGGAACCAGCAAGTAACAGCTATTTCACTTGGTGCCGTTTGCTTATTTTTACAACACTTTCTAGTCCAGCCTTCTTCTTGAGTAATCCCAAGGTCACCACCTCACAACTTCGAGCAGCAGGTCATTTAACCTTTAGAGATGAAAAGTGACTTTTTTAATGCTTACTTTAAATTTATTTTTCTTTAACTTCCATTTGTGTTCTCCTTATCCAATCTTCTGTACTGAAGCTAAAAACGAAGCTTCTGTTATCTCAGTTATTTGTGATTTTGGTCACTTCTATTAAATCCCTACTTACAAACAGTTTTCTAACTTGCCCTCATAACTCATTTTTTTTAATCTTAGGTTTACTGTTGCCCTTCTTGGGTTTTTTTTGATTTTTTTTTCCAAGAGCTGCACTTGCAATGGTTTCTGTGGGGTTTTTCTAATTCAGGGTTTGAACAAAAATAATGCCCAGCATAGCATCCATTCATATTTTGCTTTCTATTAACTAAACAGAAGGACCATGAGGGAGGAAACTTCTTTGGAACATGCAGCTTATATATTCCATTTTCTCAGATCAAGTACCACTTGTGTTATACTTGTCTTTTTATAGGAAAGCCAGTACTAACCCTATATTTAGGTTGCGTATTATGTGCTATTATAAAAATTCTTGGAGCCTTTTTATAAGAAAGTCTAACACCCTCCACACATTATTTGTTTCAGGCTTTTGAGATTTGCAGCTTGAGACAAGAGAGCTTGGGGTAGATAATCCTTTTTCCTCTCCACTTCTGTCCATGAAAATTCATTTATATTTAGCTGAGATACAGGTTGTTAAACTGCTGTTCCTTTTTTTTGCTGGTACTCTTCTGGAAAGACTTGGCATCACATCAAACTAATAACAGACAGTGCTTGAACACCAGCATGCTGCTGCTGCCACCAATGCCGCCAGGAGCTGGGCAGCCAAGAGAGGGGCAGGCGAGAGCAAACCCAGGAGCTTTGGCCTCTGCCAACCTGACCTCAGGCCCCCACCAAGGACCTCCCTCCTTGTCTGGTCATGGAGGAGAATTAAACCAGCCTGATTTGCTATGGGAAGTTTCCCAGACCCTCTCCAGCCCGTGGTAAGGTTACCCTGATGGCCAGCTACTGGCTGTGGGGCAGCAGGCATCCCAGAAGGGCCAAACGCTGCTGATTGCAGAGGGTGGCTTTACAAATGCAGATAACACTGTCTTTCATCACCCCTTCCTTACAAAGGAAAAACCATGGACTACTGTCTTGGTGATAGATAGAAAGCCTTTGGCAAACTGAAGTAATTTTGATTGCTGAAGCTGCCTGCTGTGTGCATCTCTCTTTCCCTCTCCCCTGCTTATAGTGCCCACGCCAGACACTTCCACCTCCCAGTCCTCACCTGCAGGAGGTAAAACCCTGCCTCGTCTGCCAAGGCTGAGGAAGGATGCCATAAGTCCACTTGCCCACTCCTGGTCCCTAGAAAAGGATGTCCTAATTTAGAGGACATCCTTTTCTCTAAAGGAACATTCAGTTTCTTTCTGCCAGTTACAGCTGAGTGTGGTCTTTTGTTTCATCTTCACATGTCGCAACTTGTATGGTGTTTGGGTCTCTCCCTACACCAACATCCCTCAACCTCCAGCCTTCAAACCCTTCAGTGTTTCCTGCCTGGTGGTTGTAGGAGAGCCTGCCTTACAATGAACCACTTTGTGCTGCGCAGCCATGAAAAATAGCCAGCTTTTTAGTCCCAAGGAGGGACATGTCACATGAACACTGCATTTTCAAGAAAATCACCCAATAGCTTCATCTTTTTTTTCCTCATGAGCACTGAGTTAAAGTGCGTATGAGTAGTATTTAAATTTAGGTTCTGCAGCAACAGATGGGTTTTACTTTTTAAGGGCTTGTTGTTTTAAATATATTTATTCTTAAATGTATACTCAATCTCCTCTGCTTTTAAAATGCCCCCTGAAGACTTCTCGACAATTCCCTCTGGAGAGAGAAGGGAGAGGGAAGGGAGCTGTTTGCAACATCTCCAGCTGTTTGGCTGAGCTTGAAGCGCTAGGAGGAGTAATGCAGGGTTGTCAGGCTGCAGTTCTTCAGCCTGTACCAAGATGGTACTTAAACCCTGCCATGTGTAGACACAGCCCTTGTAGTCTAGCTAAGAGACTTCGTATATCTTTCTTGCACGTAATATTTCTGAGTGTTAATGGAGCTGATGTACAGCATTAACCTCATGTCTGGGTTAGACTCTGACTCCCATCGAGCTGGTTTTGCTAGTGTCAGTTTGAACTCAGAGAGGTACTGAGCAGTGCATAAATCACACCGTAAGACACTGAGACACCCATTTCCTCATTTGTCTTGTTGTGGCTGGAAATGAGAAGTCTAAAAGCAGAGTTTTTCCTGCCTCTGTGGTTTGGCATGCTTGTCTGTTGTCCAGCTCTTTCAAAGGAGATGGGTATTGCAGTGATAGGCAAAAAGTTATGTCAAAGGGGGAAATCCTGAAGGCTTTTCATGTCCCTCACTAGACTTCAATCACTGTAACAATTTCCTGTGCCACAGTTTTAGGAGACCCCACCTTACAACCAGTGTTGCTGATGAAACCATGATTTAGGTTGATCAGGATGACTTTTTAATACATATAATCTTGGTTGCTTGCACCTTGGTGCTTTGGTCAGGAAAGGAACTGTCTGAAATAACTGAAAAAACTGAAAAAATATGAAATAACTTTTTCAGCATATGAAATATTTCTTAGCTTCTGAACTTTATTCACATTTTTACTTCAAATAGAATATTTTTGTATAGCTTAGGATATCTCCTCTTCTTCACCTTTTTTGCATTCTGGCTGCAACTTTTCCTTTAACAATGTTTTCCTAAAACCTTCAGCTTTTCAAAGGAAGGTCTATACAAGTAGCTTCACTAAGCTTTTTGCCAGAGAAAAATGCTTAATAAGTCCCTTGTAATAAGCCTTATTCCCTCTCTTCTAACTTATCAGTGGGGCTAGAGCCTGAATACTCTGGTGACTAGTGCTCTATAAATATGTTTGATAGATAAATTAGAAATTGCTACACACCGGAGCAGGTTTTATTTGTGCTGTGCAGTCAAGGGCAAGGGAACTAACCAAAATAAGCACAGCCTTGCTGGTGGAATGGAATATATCATGAGGACTTGGGTTGCCAACTTTTGTCACAGCTATTTTCTTTACCTGAGCACAGGGATAGGAATATAGTAATTATTGTTGGTAAATGTCATTTCATACTGCTGACTGCTGTACTTTCCAAGGACTCTCGTTACTATATAATCATTGCCAGTTTTGACAAATAGCATTTGATTAATGGAAATTGTATTTCTAAAGCAGCTATACATTCTGGTAAGTCACCTCCTTGGGTAGGGGAGGAGAAGGCTGAAGGGGGATTTGACTAGGATTTTTCAGAAGCATGGAGATGCCAGGTGTGTTGCCCGCAGTACTGGTAGTCATCAAACATCACAAACAGGGGCATTGACTGAAACAAGCAGAATGGTTTAAAAGATGCAAGAAAGGCTGCTCTGAAGCAGGTGGTGAGCCTCTGGAGATTGGTGCCACTGGATGTGCTTGAGAACATGTCAGCAGGTTGAAAAAGGGATTAAACACGTTTATGGCCAGCAAGTATATAAACAGATACTAGCAGGAATATGCAGGGATCTAATAAAACAAAAGTATGAGAAGGTGTTGATGTTCGTGTGCTCTCATAAATATCCTCTTCTATTGCCACTGCTGAGACCAAATACTGGGCAGGAGGGACTGTTGGTCTAACCAAGCAGTTCATTATGTCCTTAAAATCCAGAAAACACAAAGCTGCTGCTTCTGTCATAGGTGCCAGCACAGAAAGCTTTGGTATGTCACCATGGAGCACAGAATGGAAGGAACAGGACAACTGGCATTAGGACTGAGACTTTAAAAAGGTCTGAAGGTACACATGGTAGAAAAGCACACTTCCAAAAATGTGGGGGATTACTCTGAAGTTTGACTGTTTACTTGTATGCATTATTTTGTACATATATGTTCCTATTGCTGTGAATTACAGCAGAGTTCTTAAATTCTTTTTTTTTTGTTGCTTTTGTTTTGCCTATATCTTCGTATGTTTAGTAAATATGGTTAGTTAAGAAACCCAGTAGGCAATTTGAACTTGGTTGCCCAAATTTGCCTGCATTACCTTTCAGCTGCCTTCATCTATATCGAGATCTGTTTCTCTCCCTTCTCTTTCTTAGAAGTCTTTGGAGATTCAACAATGGCCAGAAGATACAAATATAATTGCAAGAACCCACTTTGTTTACAGGTCCTTCCCTCTGCTTAGAGATGTTCTCAGTGGGAGGTTTAATCTAGTTATCACTTTTTGCTGAGGAAAGCATATTTTTAGGTTTTGCTTTAATTTTAAAGTAGGTTTACATCCTCTCCTTGCTGAATCTACAGCACAGTCTTTCTTCCTTCCACGTCATTCATCACAACCTTAACAGGGAGAGACCAAAGACAGGTTCCACTGGGAGACATCTGTGCAAACATCACTGCCGTGTTTCTATCCATCAGGCTTTAACCTGGACCTGTGCCTTTTTCATTTTTCCTTCAGTCCGGTGCTTGTCACAGCCTGCGCAGCAAGCTCTGATTTCTTTATTTATACTCATCATAAACCTCCTGGAAGCCACCGTCATTGACTGAGACCCCATTGTTTGAGAGGAAAGAGACAGCTGCTGTCTCTGAAGTTGTATTTTGGGGGTGGATTTGAAAGCACTTGTACCTTCAAAACCCTAAGAAAAAAACCAATAAGCTGTATACAGCTGTCCAATTAATAAAAAGAATTTCAGGGTAAGTTAGAGCTCATCACATAAAGTATTTGCTGAGGTGAAAATGCAGAACTCTCCTCTCTCGTAGGAAAAGGGATTAAGTCCAACTGTCTGACTATGCTCCAGCTATGAAGCACAGTGTTTCAGTATTTTATTTAGTATTTAACTTAATTTAATACTGATAATAAAGTAGAGTTTAGAGGAGGAAGCAAGGAGTAGGTCTTACTGTTCTAGTCTTGTCTGTCAAAAACCTGCAGAGATGATGACTTTCCTCAGAAATACCCAGGCTATTTGTGGCAATGTCAAAGTGTTGACTTTTGTGGAAGCCAAATTGAAAGCTGTATTTCGAAGTGCTTGGATTATCAGAAACATTGATGCCCACAATTTGCATTAACTTCACAAAGAATTTCAACATCTGTCTGAAAAAAACCTCCAGGACACTAGTTAGATGTCTAACTTGTCATCCGAATTCATGGACCAAACACCCAACAACTCCTGAAATGACTTCTGCAAAGCATAGCTCTAGCAAGTTTCTATTGAGGACTTTTTCTCTCCTCTTGCTGACAGTGGCTTTACGATTCTGATTTATTCTAAGCTTTATTCTCTGTACTTTTTAGTCTTTAATAGAGTCTTATATTGTAATCACAGCTGAAATCTGCAGATTATGCTGCCACAATAAATTATTCACATGTGCTACTTAGACTTCATTTTACTAAAATGGTTCCATCTCTATCAGTGATTGACAGTTATTTCTGACTATTATTTAGCCTTTCACATTACAAATCAGGACTCCTGCTTATTGCCAGCTCCAGCTTCTAGTGCCAGATTCCCATCTGGCATTGTAACAGGGAGTATTTGAGTAGGACAAACTGTCTTTTTTAGTATCAAATCCATAAGGCTCACAAAGAAAAAAACAGCTTCTTTTATCTACTGAGCTCAAACTTACGTATTCTGTAAATCATCTTAACTTCTCAAATGTCGAGATGACTTTAATAGCCCTAACTGAACAGAAAACCAAGCTGAAACTCAGACGTGGAGTTGGAACTCTTGACAAGGTACAAACTGTCTTTTTTAATAGCCCCTTTATTAAAAAAAGAAAGTTACAGACTGTGTTATGTAGACATTTCTATCATGTTCCACCCTGAGCAGTAATTAGTTCTGCTCCTGCCTCGCCATCCAGCTGGGGCTGTGGGGAATTACAAAGCTTTTTCAGCAAGGTGTGAGGATCCACCAGCATCTGTGAAGCCCTACTAGCCCTCCTGACAGTTGCAGGCTCTCCTGACCTGCCAAATCTTTAATGAGGAGCACGGTGTCCACCTGCATGTCTCCCTCCTCTTGCCTCCCATGCAAGGGGTTGTCTACTGTGCTGGCCAAGTACTTGGCCAGGGCTTTTTCATAGCCTGACTGAGTTGCCCCAGGTGAGACCTTCATTGTCCCCTTGTCTGGTGGCTTGTTTGCAGCATATGTCTCGTTCAAAGCCAGCTGCTGGGCCAAGGCAGTGGATGCTGGAGAGGTCTGTGGGATGTGCTTTGGACTCTGTGGGAAGGATATGTCTGAGCAGGGATTGTTGCATCTGAAGTCTAAGCTTAGTGTGCTAAGTCCCAAATCCCTCAGCCTTTATTGTTATCACACATACAACAATAAACAACTAAAGGAGGCAATCTCAAGAAGTATTAGAGGATCAGAGATTTTGATGCTAATTTAAAAGTTACTGCCTAACAAACAAACAAACAAACAAATCTCTAAGATGGTCCCTCTGTGCCCAGTTCTTTACTAACCCAGGTTTTATTTTTCATGACTTTGGTCAACAAAGTCACTTTGTCTCATCAATGGCATTTTTTGGCTTGCTGTCACAAATTATGTCCCAGAAAATTTCCCTCTCTCGATACTAAAGTGTTTGGCCAAGTTTTCTCACCTTGAGGGAGATTTTTTTGGTAGTCATTTTCCTTAGGAAATACACGAACGCATACATATCGTCTTCTACTGTCAGAATCCAGCTGTAATGTTTCAAGAATAAATGCAACATGGCATGAGCCTTTTAAAATGCATTGTTTTAACATAGCTCCTCTTTTCTGAATTGCTTCTAAAATCTAGTGTCACAAATTTATCGCTGAGAAATCAAAGCCGGTAGGTCCTGTGTTTCTGCCAGGACTTGTCTCTGCTCCTAATACTTTAACTAAACAGCAGCAGAAACAGTATCAGCAACAGCTGATTTTCAAACAAGGTTTATGCGAAGTGTCAGAAAACTCTAGCTGCCCTGTGTCCATTTCCCATTCTTGCTCCTACCCAAGTAAAGAGCACAACTTTTTCACAGCTAACACCTTTCTCTCCTTGCTTCTGTCTTGCTGGAGAATTTCTGCTGCCTCATATGGGTGAGTGGGAAGATCTGGCTTTCTACAACCTCAGCTTGACAATTTAGTGTATTCATTGATGTTCTATGGAAGAAGCAGTCCCTGTTACATTCATTTCATGGCTGCTTCCAAACTCAATAGTTTGTGTGACAAGTGACACGGTCTCTGTCAACAAATGACTGATGTGATACACGTAAAGGGTTAAATTTATACATGGAGTGCATGATATCAGTCTGAATACACACATTGTATTTAGGTAGATTTGTCCATTTGTTTGATTAAAAAAGCCCTGAACACAACTGAACTTTAGTGGGCCACTTTCTGAATTGGTGAAGGTCAAGCTAGCTCTCACTTTACTGACTAGGGTAGTAGTAAACTTCACTGATTGGTTTCTAGTGGTTGGTACAATAGTTTATACAAGCTAAGGCTTATGCCCTAGGTCAGAAAGTCAGAAATTTTGGGAAGAGATAATTGGTGTCTTTCAAGGCAATTTTTTGTCTTGGATCAAGGTGGTAGTGAAGTGTCAGATTTTCAGAGGTAGGTGTCAGAAGCAGAAAAGTTTGAGTTAATAGAATTTAAATACTAGGGTGGATGCACTGCCTCCTTGTGACCTCCAAAAACTCATTAGAAAACTTAATATATTAAGGTATCAGGGATTCAAAATGAATAGTGTAAGTTGTGGGCTCTACAGTTAGTCTCAAGTCGAAGGGAGGACGTAAAATGTGAAATCCAGTGTACCATGTGAAATTCAATGGTTTGGGATAGATGAGTTTTCCAGATTAAATGGGGTGAAAGGCTGTAGAAGTTACTGTTGATTCTAGAGATGACTGTGGTCATAACTAAAAGGTCTAAAAAATTGTGACTGGAATGGAGAATTGAATAAGCAACTGTTACTCAGTATTTCTCATGATGCAGATTAGCAGGGAGCAACAAGAGGGAGGCAACTGCATGCAGGATAGAGCAGTCAGTAGTGACTGAACAGCCCACTTGCAACCTCCAGGCCACGTTGTCTGTTAAAGTGGGCAAGGATCTATATGTTCCAGTTTCAGATATTGCTCCTGTCCACAGCCATTGTCAGAGGGAAGTTATTGGGCTAGATGGTCTTCAATTTGTCTTGCTATGGTCTTCTTGTGTTCATGAATAAAAAATATGTAATACTACATACAAGTTTTGGTACTGGCCCCCTCATATCATGGATCTGACCTACTAAGGTAAGGTCAGTCCTGGCAGAGGTAAGAGGTCCACCACACTCTGTCCCACCAGCCCAGCTCTGCTCCTCAGGCCCCAGGATATAATGTGCCACTGTGCACAACTTCTAATGCAGCACTGTGCTCACGCTCTTCTGAAACGGGCTGTTAATGGTAGGGTCATCTCTTCATATTTACCAAAGGGGATCACCTTTCCAGAAGGGGGATTACTAATTCACATTCATTATAACATGATTTTTACCTTCATTTACTAAGTATTACAACTTTTTTGGCAGAAGTCAGTTGGGTGCCAAATTCATTCGTCTATATGCGTAGTTTAAACTTCTGTTTCCTAATCAGAAGGAAAAAAGCTGTGAAATTATGAATTATGTATTTTTTTTAAACTTTGACTCAGATGAAAATGTCATATTCGGGTTTTTTCCTTCCTCTTCCCATTTTTTCCAAAATGGAATGAGGTTTGGTTTTTTTACATTTAATTATATCTATGAATGAAGAAAAAATATCCCTCAAGCACTGTGTAGTTACTAAATAGCACATTGTGACTACCTGTCATATATTGACAAGTACCTAGTAAGAGCCAGAAGTTGTTCTGAATACTTAATATTCATGATACTGAGCAAACACTAGCCTTGAACAACATGCTTTTCTGTGTATTTAGCAGTGGACGGAGCAGTTGACAGAGAGCTGGAATCCTAAGGATTAAGGCACCTAAATATATTTATATACAAAGCATAGCTTACATACTTAAATAAGTGGTATAGAAGTACAATTTGACAGAAAGTTAGAATGATGAGCAAGGAGGAGGAGTGGAAGGAAAGCGTCTATATACGCAGGTAGCATCCCAACTATCTGCTGGCTGCTGCTTCTATAAAGTATAGACGTATATGTGTATGTGCATGTATATACGTGTATAGATATATAATGCTTTCTACTGCCTGTTCTTAGGTGTTAGAAGGGTATGATATAGGTCACTGGAAGGAATCCTGACTTGTACTACACAGATTAAATGTCTAACGTAATACAATTTATTAAAATGAACTATACTGCCAACTCCACCATCACAAGCTCTGCAATAACTTCATTGTCTGGTTCTTGCCAAGTAAGAACAGCATAGTTGTTTTGTCATATTGTATTCCATTCATTCTGCAGCCTGGCATAAACAAGCTTATGTTCAGCTTTATCTCAAGCAGACCACAGTTTTGCCCTTTATTTGACCCAGTTTGTTATGTTTGCAGTTCCTAGAGAACAAATTCTAATTATAGGATGCAAGGCTTCGTGGATGTAACCTTAAATGGCTGGAATAAGAGACCTTATTCTATTAAAAGAGATTTTCAGTTTTCAGATTTAAAGCTGTATCAGGTTGCTGACCTAAAACAGTATCATTATAAAAGTCACCAAATGAACCGATCACTTAAGTGTTGTGCCCAGGACTTCATTAAATGGCGTTTTACCTGCTTCTGCAAGAGGGATACTGAGGCACTGCACAGCGAAAGGGCAACCAGGGGTCTGATTTTTATTCGTATTAGACCCCATAAATCTGTGGAGGAGCATACAGATAAAAAGAGAAGGAAATTATATTTGGAGTTTCCACAGAAATAAGATGTGTCATGGTAGACCCATTTTTTGCATAAGCACAAGTAAAGTCTTTGCAAATCATGTTGCCTCTTTCAGAGTTTAGAAAAGGAAAAACAATTTTATTTTAAAGTGCTATGCTTTTCCTTACTATTTGACAGTGTATCCTTATTGCCATCTAGAATTTGTACTAATTAGCCGTGAATATTTCAGCGGCCTTGTTATGCTAATCAGATGTTGGCGTTTTATTTTCTGCACTAACTACAGTCTATTTCTGGCTGTTGTGACTTCTGCGAGTAGGGGCCGTACAGTGCAAATGAGCCCTCACTAATGAAAGCTGCCTGAGGAGTTCTGTCACAGGGATGACTTCCACATCTGAGAACATCTCCAGAACTTGCACGCACACTGCCAGCCAGCACTGCCCTGCCTTCTGTCTGTAGCTCCTATCCTGTACAAAAAATGATTTGGGAACTATTTAGACAAGAAATATTCTTCAGTGGGTGAGCAGAATCATCTGTGTAGCTGATGCTAAAAACCTCCTATACACTCACTTTCTTGGCTCACCTTTGTTGTTGGCAATATCATTGAGCCACCCTCCTTCCCCCCATTTATCCCCTGGCTGTAGGTGCACTTAATGAGGAGGACTCCCTTAATCAATCCCAACCCAAGGGGACCGGTATAGAAATCAACTGGAACATGGTACTGTCTTTGCTGAGTGGTTTCCTGGGAAAAGGTTAGAACTAATAGATATGTTTCCACTTCTTTTTTAAAGCAATGATCAGGTTTAAGCATTTTCTGGACATCAAGTGATGTGGAGATAAAACTTGGCTGCCATGGTTGACGCAGGTAGTAGAAGTATCAGCCACACACCAAGCTCACTGAGCCTTTGACAATGGCAAAAACTAAAAATAACCAGCACAATATGTTTACTTTTACCTGTAAGATTCTTGCAGCTTTATCAAAGGTGCTAGAAATGTAGTTTTATACATTGACTTGTTAGTGGGGGCCCTTTATTCATGGATTATTCAAACTGGAACAATCCAGCACAGAGGGAGTACAAAAGATATTGTTAGAACTGACTTTTTCAATAAACCTAGCTTTCAGCAGATGGATACTGAATTAAAAAAAATCAATGAATATCAGAGATAATACACAAAGTAAGAAGGGCTGGACGGGCAAAGGGAAACAAATGGGGGAATTTCTATGCAAGATGTGATCCAGATTTCACCAAGCCAAGCACAACCAGCATAAGTTGTATTGTGTACAAGGGGCCTTATGTGATAGAAAAGAAATGGTGCTGGAGGAAAGATGGTGCCTTGAGAAAAGTAGGCTGCTTATTTCAACAAATCTTTGAAAACCTCTAGAATATGAAGGGACTGTTTTTGAATTTGCTTTTTGATGCCATGTGGCCTAAAGGTTGTAATTCTCCATTCTTTAATTGCTGGTGAAAATAAATGACATCAGCTTCCTCTGCTGCCATCTCAAAAGGGTGGTCCCGGTGGTGACACTGGCTGCCTCCCTTGGCAAAGTGGAGCCCCAGTTGCTCTGAGGCTCACCTTGATTCTCCACAGGAGCAAAAGGAAGACTGGTGACACTGATGTTGGGGATAAACTGCCTTGAGGGCTGATGATGCAGCATGGAATTCAGTGGGGTTCTTTCTGTGTGAAAACCAGAAAAAAAGTCCTTTCAGTGCTTTCAAGCCCTTTCAAGCCCTGCTTAGCTGTGCTTGAGCTGCAAAGCACCCTTGGGGGCTGGAGCTTTCCCAGAGTTTCACCATGAATGAGATGGGTGCATTGTGAGTTGAGGGATTTATTATTTACAGTCCACCTTGATTTGTTTAGGGTACATAAAAGGAAGAAACACACATGCATGGCCAATGAGGAAAGTAGGTCGGATAAAAATTGGCATAAGTTCTCAAAAATTCAGAAGTCAACAAGAAATATTACTCGTTCCCTGTCTATACCCCCAGAGAAATGGCAGTGCTCCAACCAAACACAGCTGCCCCTTACACTCATGGCACATCTCTGACACATACGAATATCATATTTGGCCACTGCTGGAGCTGCAAGTTAGTCAATATAGGACTGTCACTTTGTATGGTGCTTATGGGAAACAGGTTGTTTTTATGCCTGTATTGTTATATTGTCATGCCTGAAAGTTAAAAATTATTCTGTCTTGACTTAAACACCATCTGCTGATGGCACAGAGAGAATGGCAAAGATCTGAGAAGAAAGAAGTGATTTTTTCTGGTGACTTATATCTTGTTTAACGATTTATGGGAATGAAGCATGAGGAAAAGGTTACAAATCAAAGCAGTAGCTACATACCCTCGACTTCCAGTTTTATACACATCTGTGTGGCATCTTGTGTGTGTGGAATGCATCAATGGCACACATGTTTTTTGAAAATTGGTAATATGTTACTCAACTTTTCAGATGGCATTCATATTTCAAAGAAGATTCCATCTTTTAAACAGATGAGATGGGAAAACCGGGGAAGCTACAAAAGGATTTAAAAGCTGCTCAAGATCTTGGTGAAGAAAGAAAAGAAAGAATATAAAATTTCCCATTGCATTTATTACTGACCTGAAATTTTTATAAGGCTAATTATTCTGTTCTGATTTTTCCTGATATTAAGAGGCAGCATTAAAAATTTAACTCTTACAACACAATGAAGGAATCCAAAAAGTAAAGCACCTCACATAAAGTACTCCAGGTACCTCTGAAAAGCAAGAAAAGGTGATTTAATTACATATTTTAAAACTAATTCGCTGTGAATTTCCATAATATTCTGGAGACAGTTCTCTTTAGTTGATTGCTTTTGCAGTTGGAAACTTAAGTCTCAGCATTGTTCATTTTTCTTAAAAAAAACCCCAACCTCTCATGGTTTTGGTGATGTTTTATACTCTTTTTTTTTTCTTTATGTAGTTTATTTTAACACATAATAAATGGAAAACGTCACACCTTTCCAACAGAGTACTTTGTCATTACAGAAGTCTTCTGGGAATTACTTTGGAAAAGATGAGGACAGGAGTGAATTGATTATTTGGCAAGATGCCTGATCTCACAAAATACATAGTTTAGGTTAGAATCAGGGTTTCTGGAACATTTTATCACCTGATCCCATCTTGTCCCATCAGAAACGTGCTCACAAACAGTAACCTGAAATAATGTCAGCATACATTGTGTTACTGCTTTTTAAGTTTTTCCACCTGTCATAAGTCAGAATACTTACCACACTTGAGAAATGAAGTGACTGGTAAATTCTACTTTTCATAAACATACTTAATCTATTTTTCTTATACAGACCAAAATAGTCGTAGTATTTGGTTATATTATTTAAATTAAATTCACAGAATCAGAACAGTTGAGGTTGGAAGGGACCTGTGGATGTCATCTGGTCCAGCCCCCCTGCTCACCCCAGGGGTGACTTCTGGGGCCACCTAAAGCAGGCTGCCCAGGACCATGTCCAGACAGCTTTTGAATATCTCCAAGGATGGACACTCCACAACATCCCCGGGCAACCTGTGCCAGTGTTTGGTCACCCCCACAGTGAAAAAGTGTTTCCTGATGTTCAGAGGGAACCTCCTGTGTTTCAGTTTGTGTCCATGGCCTCTGGACATGGCACTGGGCACCACTGAAAAGAGCCTTTTTACCCTCCCCTCAGGTATGTACATACACCATTGAGATCACCCCTGAGTCTTCTCTTCTCCAGGCTGAACAGTCCCAGCCCTTTCAGCCTTTCCTCATAGGAGAGATGTTCCTGTCCCTTCATCATTTTTGTGGGCCTTTGGTGGATTCTTTCCAGTAGCTCCATATTTCTCTTGTACTGGGGAGCCTAGTCTTATTGTTATTAGTTACTAAAGTTATTAATTACTGTAACAGTGCATGTGAGGGGACCAACCCCCCATATTCTCTAGGAAACATGCATAGTTGAACATATGCGAAAACAAAATATCCATGCTGTTGAGGACAATTTTTCTCCTTGAAACACCACTTGTCTTCTCTGTGATGTACTGTCCAGATACATCTAACACCATATGTCCCAAAGCTGCACTCTGACTAAATCTGGTCACTGACTGGTGATCCCCACTGTCCTCAGTCTACGTGCCTGTGGTTACAGTAGATAAATAGATTCATTGTGTAGCACTGAAAAATACTGGCACTATAAAATAAATTTTTCTGGCATCCACACAAATATGTTGAGGTTAGCTTTTAAGGAAAAATAGCTCCCTGAGTGTCTTGGTCTGAAGCCAAGAGGACCAAACATAACAGAGTAGGGAGATGGACCAAAAGCAGTGGTGGAAGTACCAGAAAGTACAGGTGAGTACATGGAAAAAGTAACGTCTTGGGTGCCTCTGTGTTCTGGATATGTGTCCTCATTATCCAGGCCTGGAGCTTTCTGCCAGGGTCCTTACCTTCTAACCCACATACGGGCTTTTGTATCATGTTTGTTGTAAATGAAAGATAAAAACTAACTTTTTTCCCCCATAAACATTAAGGTTCTGCCTCATTATACTCAATGTATCCAAATGACAGATGATGTAGAGAGGACTGGAACACGGTGTTTTGTTTGTCCTGGTGTTAATGAGTGTTTGAAATGCTGATGTGTAGGCAAATCTATTTTTGTTTTCATATTTTGCATATATATTACCGTATAATGCCTTGGGGGGGGAATAGGAATTTAACATCTAAATATTTTAATATTCAGCAAATAGTGATATGCACAAAATAGCAGGAGAAATTATTTTTCCCCTTAAAACATAGCCATGAATGTTAGTTTGGCTTCATGCAAGCTATTATAATGTTTGTATTAATTTCTTCCTCTAATTTAGGGCTGATAGATGTTAATTATTTTCTTCAGGAAATACACAGCTCTTTGCTTGTTCTTTTCATTTAGAAGGCCACCTCATCATAGTCTAAAATTATGTACACTGGCAGAAAGGGGTTTGGTATCCCTTCAATTTGGCAGTGAAAGATTTTACAAATGACTTGAGCTGAATAGCACAAATTCCAAGTGGAAATAAGATGCTTGTTTTTAACATGCTGTAGTCAACCAGAGGTACACAGTGTCCTTAGCTGCTGTGGATTGTCATGGCCTGAAGTCTTCAATCAAGGCTGTGTGTCCCTCTAGAAGACACGTGCTGGCATTGCCTCATGACATTGATAATACCAACCCAGCAATAACTGGATTATGTTCCACATCCTCATTATGAAGACCAGAATACATAATCACAGAGGTCCCTTCTGCTCTTAAAATATATGAATTAATTACTGGTTTACTTAATTTGATTTAGATAAATTATAGAGAAATTTCTATATTCTGAGAGTGGGAGGGAAGAGGAGAGAGAGGTTTATGGTCAAATGAGAAACAGTAATCTATCAACTGCTGCTGCGCTAATTGTTTTTGCCCTTAGTATGTAGTGGTGTGAATATGATGTAATTTTCATTGGACTTTGCCATCCACTGAAGTTAACTGAAAGACTTTCATTGAATCTGAGGGGCAATGAATGAGGCCCCATGAGTGTGGAATAAGCGCTCCTGTCCTGGTGAGCAGTCATACAAGGTTTTCATGGGCACAATGGCGTTCACTAGGAATTTTGATGGCATGAGATTAGTCAGAGTAGCCAGTCAGTACACAGCTCCTCAAGCTCACAGTGCAAATTACGTACCCAGAATTACAAATAAATAATGCAAGATGTTGCCACCATATGCCATCTATATATAGAGGTGCCAAAAAGCAAGGTGTCCACCTAGTCTTATGACTACTGCAAAGAGCAATGCATATATGGATAGATCTCTTTCAGATAAATTATATGGATGAAAGTGTTTCACGGGTTACAAATTATTTTTAAAGCTTATAAGATGTGTTTTTATCTTGCAAGTATTTAAAGCACAATACACTCTGATCTCCTCCTGGATTTACTTGCTTTGCTTCTTGCTCATTCTCTCTTACATTGGAGCAACAATTTATCATGCAGTCTGCTTACTTTCCTCATTAAAGTGTTTTCAGTTTAACTCATTGTTACCCTCACACCAGTGTATTTTCCTCATAATACCTCTTGATTCATGTAATCCCTTCCTAGAAAGGTGAATCACTGTGGGGGGGAAGCCGAATAACATTTACTTATGATGTTGTAATGATTTTTTCCCTCTAAGTTGATTTAAATCAACACAATTGAATTAATTTCCTCTTGAATATCCCTCGATTGTACTGAGCAGATATTCTAATTTTGCAGTAGGGTCTATAATGTTGTTTACTGACTTGGCAAAGGAGTTACTGGGTGAAATGTTGCAGTCCCTTCTATTACAAAAGCCAGTCTGCTCCAGCTACTGACCCTCATGCTCTAGATTTATACTTGGGGTTTTTGCATATGCTGCTACTTTCAAATGTAATAGTACTCTCACTTCAATATTTGTAGACACCTCCAGTTTTCATTTGGAGTGTTTTGGTAAAGTGGAACCTGCTTTGACATCTGCTTTAGCAGGTGGTTGGAATACAATATTATCCATTTAGAATTATACTTGCCTTTAAAATCCAACGATTTTAATAGAATGTGAAGACAAGCAAACCTTGAGATATATGAGACATAACAGCTCCAAGATGGAGGTTTGGTGGCCATGCATACTCACTTATTTCCCTTTTTTTTTTCCTTTTCTTTACTTTTTTCCAAATGGATGTTTTTATGACTCTGTTGTTCCCTTTGGGACTTCTTTTCACAAAATCCAAATTAAAATGAACTATTCAAGGATGACGTCAGAATATTTGTTCCTGTTTATGCCTTCTACTGGGATATAGTACTCCAGAGCATTGGAAGCTCATTCAAAGAGGAAAACATAAGTTTCTGAACAATTTTGGAATAGTTTTTAAAGTTTAAATTATTTCCAGGTGATAGTTTTCACCAGACCTTTTAAAATCAATATTATTTTAATTTGTCTCCATCTCAGCCTACACAACTCCCAACTGCATGCACATTTTTTTTACTGAGTGCAATAAAATGAATTACATTCAGATGGATTTTCCTTTTTTTTCTTACATTATTTTTCAATTAATTGTTCAAGATTTCTTCCACTTTTGGAACATCTTACAGGAAGAAAGAGAAACATTAATGATGGGATTAATTGCAATTTTAGCACTCTCAAAACTGATACTCAACCTTGAGAACATTTTCAGAATTTCAGAAGAACTGAAAAAAAGGCATAAAATTAGAAAACAATAGGCATTTGATGATAGAGAAAGAAATCATAGAAAGAATAAAGAGAAAAAAACACACACCCAAACTTCATGCTTAGTTTTCAATACCTAATATTGGATGAAAATAAAACCGCAAAGTTAAATGAATTGAAAATATTTATTTTGTTTTAAATACTATTGCTGAAAACACCTGATGAATATCAAAATGGGGCTAAAGCCACCTAAATCACCCTTGATTCAGGAGTTTGCTTACAATTCACATATGTGACTTGCAGACATGATTATGGCAAGATCTGTGTCTGCCTTCTGCAAAACACCTTAGCAGCTGAAGCATTTAACCTATACGAAGGACTGAACCTATGTCTTCATCCAGATGTTCCCTGTGTATCCTGAGCGAGGAACCTTTTCAAACACTTTTGGCATCTGGGGCACCAGACATCTGGAAATGCAATAGTCGAGGGACAGGTTAGAAAAAGCAGATGTGGGCAATCAAAACTTAGCCTATTGGTTAGGGTAGGTAACCAGCTACAAGTAAAACGTATTCAGTCACATTAGACCGTGACTGAATGAAAAAGTCAGAAATAGTTCTGGGACCTCAGACCAAACTCATCTGACTTTCAGGTGAGTATTTCCCCAGTTTTTCAGAAAAAAAAAAAAAATCATCACAAAAGTGGCAATGAGTCTGCCTTCTGGGGTGGATTGAGAAAGCAGACTGAACCAGTCGCCTGGTTAATGACTCACTCTGAAGTCTAATAAATCTGCACTTGACTATAGGGCAAAGAAGAAGTGAGAAGTATTCACATGCCAAAGTGCTGCTGGCTGTTTAAGAAAAGCCACAACAGAGGAGGCAGGAGTGACTATAAGCTGGTGATCACCCAGCACAGTACAACTTGGGTCCTCATTCCCTGGAAAGACTTCTCATGACTGAAAGCTCTAAGTTACAAGACCAAGGCATAAAATGGGTAGACACAACACTTCAGACTAGAAGTGAGATGCAGGAGTGTACCTGACTGGTCAAATGCCTTTAGGTAAGTAGTGGATTTTGTGCCACTCTTTAAGTCTAGAAGTTGGGACTGTACCCCATGGAGAGAAATATTCTGTGTGTGGGAGAAATGCTCCAAGAGCTCCAGATCCTGCTACTTTGAGTTGCTGTGTCATGTAAGCACAAAATGACCTAAGCAGATCTGAGCACTGGAACTGTTGTTTTAGCTGATAATGAGTACAGTTGCTTTGAATAAGGACTTTGTTCTATTGCTTTGGCTTTGAGCTCTCTCCCCAATAGTCACTGTATGTGACCAGTCAGAAGATATTCAGGACAACAGTTCATACATTCTTAGAGGTGCTCTATGGATTCATGGTTTCTTCCACCCTCATGGTTTCTTATTAGTGCTCTACAATGGAGAAGAACAGAGGCCTAGTGCTGTTGGTGATATTCTGAAAGAGATTAGATATGAGGGAGCTGTTAAAAGCATCCTGAGATCTTTCACAGCATATGTATACTATCTCAACAGCTTTGCGGAAGACATAAAATTTGGGATTTAAACAGGAGATCTAGTGCAGCATTAGGACAGGATGGAGTCCAGGGCCAGAGAAACTTATAAGCTACTTGTTTTGTGATGGGCTGTGATGTGGTGAAAAAGTCTGCTATGCTTGAAAAGATTTGAAAGATTGAGAGTAAACCTTATTGGTTTCATACACCTTTTCCTATATTTGCTAAAAAGAGAGGAAAAAAAAATAAAGGTACTTGGATCAGCCTTAATGTTTCCTTGAATAAATTCCTAGCAGAGTGCAAAGCATTTCTGAGAAATGAGAAAAGGGCAGAATGGCAATTTTGAAAACAAAATTGCAAAAAAAGGTAATATAAAAGTAATGTACTATAT
This sequence comes from Sula dactylatra, assembly GCA_013389905.1. Lineage (NCBI taxonomy): Eukaryota > Metazoa > Chordata > Aves > Suliformes > Sulidae > Sula > Sula dactylatra. The sequence goes on from WEKW01015827.1 coordinate 126,054, forward strand.
GGTAATAGTGTGCTAAGTAAGTTATTAGAATGCAAGAGTTGGGGGAAAACTAGATGTATTCTCAGGTCTGTTCAGTTGAAAAAGAAACACAAAGGTTCTGTAAAGAGCGTTAATGTGTTGCATATATTATCTTCTACCTGAAATGGGAATGCTAACAATTTACAAAGAAAGTTATTGTGAGACTAATTTATTTAAAAGAGCTCTTCGAAACTGGTACTGAGGGCTGACTTGGAGCTTGATTTACAGTGAGCAAACCAGGACAATCGCCTCCAAAGGCAACACAGGAGCTTTGCAAGGTTAGAATGGGGAACAGGAAAAGACGATGTATGCATAGCTAAAGACCATATGGCCATAACTTAGCCTCTGCATATGGACCCTGCAAGTCCAATGTCAGTTGTGAGCAAACACACAGCATTTTTTCTGTTTTGGGACAAAAGCTGTATTGTTTGGTTGTTTTTTTAATTATATCATAACAGTTTTTAAAAATAAGGAATATCTCATGAGTGGCAAATCTTTCATCAGGAAAGAGAGACCATGGAAAACCTGAAACTGGTACATATTAAGCAGGGAGCCAACCTGGAAAAAATGAGCTGAGACTAGTAATAAAAAATTAATAACATGGCGTTATTTCACATAATAAAGCCTTTGATTTGAATGAGTTCAGGGCCATGACAAGTTGACACAGGAAGCCCAGTGGGAGAGTGATGAAGGAATTGTCACAAAGACTTCTAAAAATCTCCTTGGAGAAGGAATGAGCCATTTTGAAAAGGGATTAAAGGATAAAAATAAAGGCATGGATGCTCTCCTGAAGCAAAACATGGTGTCTGAATCCTTGGAGCTCTTGTGAGCAAATATATGCCATGGTCGCAGTAACTAAGATAGAAAAATGCCTTTACTTTGCCTGTCTTCAGCTTCAGGGTTTTTCTTTATTCAGGTAAGCACTTATGTTAGGCGAGTCCGGGCTACTGGGAGGTTTGTCTTTGCCTCATTTCTCCTCTTCCAGATGCAGCTTAGAGCTCAGAAGTTGATGCTCTGGGTGTTTCTACCCTGCAGTCATCACTGTGATAGTCACACCAGGTGGGAGCTCTTGCCAGCAATCCCATGCCAGTCCAGATCATACTCGCTTTTCCAGGTCGCTGTACGCCATGTGCACATGTGAAGCTGTGCCTTGTATTATCTTGTTATAATCATGTTCTTTATAAATCAAAGAAAATTTTTCTCATTCATTGGAATAAAAATGCAGTTTGTATATATAAATGTTTACTCGATCCTGCTTTTCATTCCTTAAAGCCACAATATTAGACACTGTAATTGTTCCTTTTGTAACCAGCCTGACAAACCAGAGAGAATGATGACATTAGGTAGCATAAGTAGAAGGCTTGAGGCAAACATCTTTAATAAATTTATCTTCACTGATGAAAAGAAAATCAAAGTATCTCATAGTTTTCCTTGAGACTGCTTCATGGATTTTAGATTTAGGTGATTTTATTTTTTTTTTTTTTTACTTTGAACAGTAGTTCTCTAAACACAAAGCTTTGATTTAACCTGGCCATTTCTTGCACATTACCAGCCATCTATGACTCAGAGTGTTTGAACCTTTGCTTCCATCATTTCTTGTTCTTTGGTGGATCTTGGTTGAAGATTTTCGTTGTATTCCTTCAAGTCAGCTATACTGAAAATGGGCGTCCAGATTCCCCTCCCTTGATTTGTTGCCCCAGGTTAGGGGGAAGGTGACAGCTGAGGAGGTGAGTGGAGACACTGCTCTGAGTGAAGAGCTTAGCTGGGTGTTAAGACCTGATGTGAAAGGGCTAGATGGCAACCTCCACACCTGCAAACTGAACAGGGCCAAGACCTGATGGTCTGTACACATCACCTGTCTCTATTTAATTTAGGGGTATGATCGCTTTCACACTACAGAAAATTTCTTGACCAGCTTGACCTCATTTCTTCCCTATCACCCCATGTTTCCTTACCTCTTGCACCCAGATGCACTTGGAAATCTGCTGTTCAGAAAAAGCTGAGGCTTTGCAAACACAACCTGATAGAAACCCAGAGAAACGCCACTGTGTATTTTGGTGATATGTTAGCTTTACAATTCCTAACAGGCATTTACCAACGACTGCAATACTATTGCTAACTTTCTAAATAAATCTTCTGCAGCTGATGCTGGGAAAGAAAATGTACCGAAACCCTAGAAAGAAATGCTGTGCTCCCAAGTAACTGCAGTACTCCTGAACTAGCATATGTCTTGAAAACAGAACTGAGCTCTGCTTACTCCTGAGATAGCCATCCATGCTGAGGTATTAAGTTGCACAGATGGGTAAAAGTAAAATGGAAGCTTGCAAAATGAGATTTCAAATACATAAACAGGTTTCTGTCGATGGCAACCTAATAAAGGAGGTAATTCTCTAAACATATTGTTCCCATTTTGTTTCTAATTACAGTGAACTACAAGGTTAGTTCTGCTCTTTAGGTGCACTTTAATTACTCTCTCAATGTTGACTTTCTGCATTATGGTTCTTTTAACACACCATAGGAAATAGACATTTAATTAACCAGATGTCACTCAATAAATCTTAACTTCTACTCTCTGAATCAGAAAAGCCAATGTTAACAGGCATAAAAGGGCCAGGATTTTAGAAATTATTTATTTTTTATGTTCCTTTAGGTCTTTGTTATAGTAAGGAAAATGCCTGTAATGAAAGAAAAACTAAGCTGATGTTTGTAAGCATTTAATTTAATGAAAAATAGCTCCACAAAGTAAAAACAAGATTCTAACATTATGTAAGTGTTGATGTTTCATAACATGAAGAAAAGGCAATTGACAACGGTTAGGTTAGCAGTGTGGTATGACTACAGCCTGATGTGTTGGCTCTCTTGCTGTATTTCCCATCATCTTGCCTATACTCATTTAACATCTTCGGCTTTTTGGGATTGGTTTTTGCATGTAGCTCTATAAGCTCATTATTCCTGATCATGCCACCATAGTACTTCAGAAACATTAGCTGTAATAGTAATACACGGGACATATAATAAAGGCAGAGTGAGACAGGTTCCCAACAGGACAGCTGCAAGCATCTCCTGGCTTCAGAGGAGGAGGGCAGAGTTTGGCCTCCTGAGACTCTGCTGACCCTCCCAGCAGTCCTATACAGAGACCTGGTTTGTGCCACAGAGCACCCATCACGATATCAGTGCACTGCATCCCAGTGCACCCATTAATCCTCCACTTGGAGGTTTCTGAACATTTCCAGCAGACTTAGGTCAAATGAACACAGCCAGGTACTCAAGTTGTGGCAGCTTGAAATTTCTAAGTGTTTCAATAGCTGGGTGATCTCTTCAGCTGTATTATTCTGGTGTATCTAGAAAAGTTGCTGGGGCTTTCCACAGTAACTTGCAGCAGCAGAGTCCCCTTCCCTGGCCTTCTCTCCTCAGGTCAATGTCTTGTCAGAGACTTCCTCACATCTCACCTCAACCCTAGTCCCATTGTTTAAAATTATAGGAGCCTCTTTACTACAGCCACATCATTCTTCCTTTCTCCATTCCCCCTGCATCGACAGTACTTTTAGACTTCTTTTGCAATGTCACTGAATATGGCCATAGTCCCATAAAAGAATGCAACTGGGCACATTCTCCCATTAATAATTGCAGTGCAAAGCTCCTATTAAAATTAATGGGCACTCCATGTGCACTGGAGTGTAAAAATAACCCCCCTATTCTCACACACTATTTTAGTCTCTTCATTCTTTCTAACCAACGTTTCCACTTCCATTGCACCTAATGAATGCTGTGGGAATGCAATTCCCCGCCCCGAGGTTAGTGGCATCAAAGATGTCCCTCAGTCTAAGATTCATGCTGTAGCTGCCCAGAGTCTCTTCTTCAAAATGGAACCAGGCAGATGTTCTGCAGCTCCTGTGAGACTGTGCTTTAGCATCTTCCAAGAGTGATAATATATGATAATAATACTGAATCTTTTTGGAAACCAACCCAAATGCAAAGGCAGTGACATCAGGGAATATGCTATTCCTGAAAGGTAACTGCCAAGGATTAATTGCTTTTCCAGTCTTGGTCTTTGCCTTTTTTGACATCCAGCCTACTTTTTGGCAGAACAAGGACAGCTTTTTAAGGTTGGCCTCTGAGCTGCAAGGTATTTTTCTGCTAATCTAGTAAACCAACTGCTAGTTCTCTCCTTGCATCTCCAGAAGATATTTTTTCTGTATGTTCTGTGTGCCTTGCTTGGAAACAGCAGCAGTCAATATGTTTTATAGACAGTATGGTACCATCCAAGCAACATAAAGAAATTAAGAAGCAAAAGAAAGTTAATTTTGTATGTGGATCCTTAAAACTAGAAAGTTTGATAGAGCTTCCAAAACCAGTGAGAAAATATTGCATAAACATCTCTTTCAAAATGTGATAAAAATCTGGTTGTCCTCAAAATATTTCACATGGGCATCCACAGCCTTAACACAGCTCGTTTATGAGACAATACCCCCATGCTTCAAAAAACCTTTTAAAAAGGTTTTGCTTAATCAAAGAGAGCACATTATGAACACTCCCATGCCTCTGCATTTGTTAGCATGGAAGACATGAAATTTCTTGTGTTATGTCCCCTGCTCTGAGTTGTCTGAAGGTAGCAGTGACTGGGGTGAGGTCTCGGTGAGAGCTGGTCCCAGGAGAGCCTGCAGACCCTGGGAGGCTTGTAGCTGCTGGTGCAGGGAGAGCTAATGCAGTGTGATGCTGGCTTTGCTCTTATGCTGGCTGCTGGTGAAATGTCAGAGGACTGAAAACAGGGAAAGGAATCACAAAAGCACTGTTAGAGCTGTTTTCCTCATGCAGAAGGATAAATTTTCCTGTCCTGTGGCTTCAATCGCGGCATAGCTGTATGCATGCATAGCCAGAGCACCTGGCCGTGATTCCCTGCATGTTCCCAGCTACTTGTCTGTGCAGGGGAGGCAGTGGGCTCATTTGGGACAACAGACCAATGTGAGGCAGGATGAGTGTCTGAACTCCCACCCCACTTCACAACAATGTAGCCCAGTAATGGGCCGGAGCTTTTCTGGTGGGACTTTTGGACAGTCCTGCAGACCCCTCAGGCAGCTCCCTCCATGCCTAGAGCCTCCCTACCAGCCAGTGGGTAGGCTGGGTGCCCAAACCTGTGCTCTGCTAGGTGGAGCTTGCCTCTGAAGATTATGTTGAAACTTTATTTTCATTTCAGCATACAAAAATGAGTGATTCCCAGCTGATCAGAGTTCCCTGTTAAACTCCAGATCAGCAATACAATTTCTGGGCAAGAATTTCCTATCCAGTTTCTTACTTCCACCTGTGCCTAAGCTCTCCTAAAGGAAATAACTCTTTAGCTGCTTAACTGAGCTCTCAGTTTAGGAAGGCACTACCCATTTGAAAGCCTCCAGTGAATTCCCATTTGTGCTAAATCGACCAGGTGACTCATCACCACCTTTTAAAAATAAAAATTCCCATAACAGTACTACAGCAATAGCTTCAACCAATTAAAGTGAACAGTATCAGGCAAAAGAGCCATTCAGTGATGAAATGGCATTTCCCAAAGGACAAATTTTGGGGATCACAAAATACCTTCTTTGTATGAGGATCCATCTCATGGCTGTGCCTTGACTTGCCTCTTGAGAGTGGGACTTCTAGTAAGGGTTCCCATGTGGCTGGTTATGCTGCTGTATAACTTAATAATATATTTCACCCGTGCCATCTCAGAATATGTGATGTCCCTCGAAATTACTCTGTAATTATTTACTGTCCTCACTGAAATCTAGTAAGGCCATCTGCCAAACAAAATTCTTGAAGTGGCTGAGATTTGAAGCCTCCCTTCTACCCAGTAAATTTCCTACCTCAGAATGGGACCTCCACTTTTCATGAGTGCTCTGTCAGCTGCCAGAGAAAAGGAAAGGAGATGGCCATCCCAAGGGAACAAACAAAAGCCATTGATCCTAGAACAAACAGAAAAAACCTGAGATTTTAGGTTCCCCACAATTGTGCTTCTTTGGTAAGCAGTAATCACCCAAGCCACAAGCAGGTTCCTAGGTAACATTTGCTTCCTTGTGAATATTCAGTTTGGGTCATTGGTTGGATGGAAACCTGCACTTCCTTGCCTTGTTGAAAGTAGCTCTGCCCGTTTTATAAAGTGGTTTATACATTTCAGCAAAAGTTAAATAAACAAGAACTGATGAATACAAACAAGAAAACCCCCTTCGCCGGACTTGGGAGCTGTGCTAAAGTTGTACCTGATAATGAGCCAGAAATGAATAAATGTGGCGTTAACCAGTGAATCAAACAAGGGGAAACTCATCCTGCCTGAACTGACCCCAAAAGGAGGGAACAGTGACTTTGTCTTTTCTTGGTCAGCCATGTCATGGGGTCTCCCCTCCCTCCTGAAAGCCTGTTTAAGAGATGTCTCTGAGCTGGTCAGCCATGTCATGGGGTCTCCCCTCCCTCCTGAAAGCCTAAGAGATGTCTCTGAGCTGGAGAAGGGTCTAGGTGACAGTCACCAAGTTGGAGATGAAAGCTCAAGACAGTTTATCGAAGGAGAATCTGTTTCTTTTGTTTGCCCAAGCCCCAAATCTCCTTCTCTGCTTTTAGTTTCTGTTTCAAAAGGAGTTTCTGTTTCAAAAGGTGTATCTGACGAGCCTGGTATCTTTTGCAACACTGCAGTGAACCTTATGACTAGGGCAGGTGCTAAAACCAAAGTTGTCTTACATGTCCTAGGGTTGACACAAACTTGTCTGGGCTCTGAAGGGACAACAGACTAAGTCCTGGGCTTGTCTTCCTCCGGCAGTGAGTGCTTCTCTGGTAAGAGAAACTGTCCAATGCGGAGATGGGCTTTTCTGTCTTTGATATTGATTTTTCTGTTCTTGTCTTTTTGTGGATTTTTTGTCTTGCTTCGTCTTCAAAGAAACAGAACCACAGCAGCTTTCATGCATCTCAGCTGCTTTCCTTTATCCCCAAAGGAACCTTCCCCCATCTTTGATAACATCTAAATTACTGACAGTTTAAGTTAAATTTAAGTTAAGCCTTTTTTTTTTTTTTTTAATATCCCAACACCTCACCATATGGCAGACTACATGGATGAGAATGTGATCCCATGTGAAATGCACATGATATTTTGGTTACTGCCCAGTATTTATTCTTCAGTCAGTTCTTTTTCAGTGGTCTCTCCTAATCATATCACTTGGCCTGAGGCTGAAGAGCACTCTGTTCCTCTAGTAGACAATATACTAGTAGAAGACTTACCCATATGCAATTTCTTTAAATTGAGCAGGTAAATAACATTTTCTTGTGTTGTGCTTTGTTTCAAAAGGGTCTAGTGCAGTTGCGTATTTTAAATAGCTTCCTGAATTACCCAGACAGGTGCAGGAGATGGGAAGAGCACCTGGTCAGAGGAGACAGCAGCAGTAATTGGAATTGCAGTTATCGAGTCCTGTGTGTGTTGCCAGATAGGAATGAATTTGCCAAGAAGCACAGTGTCATCCACCTTTTTCGCCAAGGCCAGCTGCAGAAACATCAGCAGTAGTGGCATTGCACCCTTCTGTGTTCCTGAATGACCATGGCATTTGTTTTCACATTCAAATAATTAATTATCAGTTGCCATTTCAGTCATGCTGGGTAGGAAGCTGCAGCTGTAATTAGTGGCAAATTTTTAATTAGCAAGTTAAATACTTCTTATTAACAGCTGTTTGAGAAATAAGCTAAGATTATTTAATGGGTCCCTTGGATCTATAAAATATTAGACTTACATTCTCTGTCTTATTGTGAATGCTGCCATCATATCTATGCACGTCTACAACTCTATATATCCATAAAACATGTAAGGTCTTGTTATATATATTGGCATTAAAAGTAGGAGTTATAAGTGTTTGATTCATATGAATCATCCCATAGATAATTCAATTATTGAATTCCTATATTTTAGTACTGAAAGCTTAGGAGCTCTTTGACCTAAAAGAAAATTATCAAGACTTGGGGGGAGAATAAATAAAAGAATCAGGCAGTGTTTTAGCGTAGAAATATGCCATTTGTCACTGAAGAATTAATGTAGTTTAACTTTCTTGCTGATAATTGCATTTATAAAATCTAAAAAAATCAGAAAAAAATATTTTTACAGAAAATTCTTAGTTCATATTTTTCTCTTACATACAGTATTTAATGTCATGTAGCATGTCTGGGGTGTCAGCATAGTCCAAAGATCATTCCCAACAGTAATTCCCACCTGGTTCAGAGGTGACAGGCAACGTCGGCCACACCATGCCAGAGGGCATCAAGTACTGGAAAATGGCACACTGCATTTGGTAGCAAAAACATGGCTTTATTTTCCAAGTCTAAGTAGATATTTCCTAGTGATTCTTTTTATTAATAGGCTTACTTTGAGAATTTTCCAAAGCTATACCAGTGCTTTTTATTTACTTGAGAAACAACTGGCAAACCCATCGCTATACCCAGAATCTACTTTTCCTTTGCTAATGGACATCTGGGACCTTAAAGTTATTTCATGGTTCATCTTGCTCTCTTCAAGAAAGGCTTATGAGTAACTACAATGTAAGCATTATCTGTTTAAACACTGAGATATTTAAAATGGCTGGTTGAGAAATGTCTGTGCAGCTTATGCATGTGGTGTGTGATTCAGGACAGTTCAGTCTCCCCTTTACTCATCCAAACACCACTTTCTCCTTTAGCTGAAGATGCATGTATGTTTCCAATGGAAAGCAAACTGCTACTTCTGGAAAGCCCTGTCTTTCATGTTTCACAGAAAATGGAAAAAAACCCCGCCTTCTTGTCCCACCAAAGTGCTGCTTACACCTTCGAGTAGGTCTCAAGTGAGATTCATGACATTTACTATAGGTGAAGGTATCTTCCTTGGTGTATCTACAGCTTCCCTAGTCTCTGCAGAGAATGACCAGCAGTTTGCAATGTGGCAGGGAGCAGAGGACATTATTTAGTAGTCTACTTTAGTGAGGGCAGTATGAGACTGATACTCTCAACATGTGAGATCAACAGTCATGACTGGTCATGTATTTTGCCAGTGGGAGAAAAAAAGACAACAAGACATCAGCTTGTCTCTGAAGCTCATTCATGACATTCAAGAGGGCAAATTGTGTCTGTTGTCTGCTGCAGCAGTTGGTGAGACTCTGAGATATGACATCCAGAGGGACAGTGGTCACAGGGGTGAGCTAAAGGTCATAGAACCATAGAATGTCCTGAGTTAGAAGAGACCCACAAGGATCATTGAGTCCAACTCATTTCCCTGCACTGGACAACCCCAAATTCCCACCACATATCTGAGGGCATTGTCCAAGTGCTTCTTGAATGTCGTCAGGCTTGGCTCCATGACTGCCTCCCTGGGGAGCCTGTTCCAGTGCTCCACCACCCTCTGGGTGAAGAACCTTTTCCTAACATCCAACCTAAACCTCCCCTGGCACATCTTCCTGCCATTCCCTCAGATCCTATCATTGGTTGTCAGAGAGAAGAGATCAGCACCTGCCCCTCCTCCTCCCCTTGTGAGGAAGCTGTAGACCGTGATGAGGTCTGCCTTCAGTCTCCTCTTCTCTAGGCTGAACAAACCAAGTGACTTTAGCTGCTCCTCATACAATTTCTCCTCTAAACCCTTCACCAGCTTCGTGGCCCTTCTCTGGACACTCTCCAGTAGCTTTATATCCTTGATGTACTGTGGTGCCCCAAACTGCACACAGCACTCAAGGTGAGGCCGCACCAGCGCAGAGAAGAGCAGGACAATCACCTCCCTCGACCAGCTACAATGCAGTCCCAGGACACGGTTGGCCCTCTTGACTGCAAGGGCACGCTGTTGGCTCATGTTCAACTTGCCGTCGACCAGAACCCCCAGGTCACTCTCTGCAGAGCTGCTTTCTAACCTCTCATTCCCCAATCTGTATGTATATCCAGGGTTGCCGTGCCCCAGGTGCAAAATTCGGCACTTGCTCTTGTTAAACTTCACGCGGTTGGTGCTCCTCCCACTCTTGGGCTCATTACACATTATGAAAGATGTTTGCATCCAGGGGCTGAAATGGGACTTGAGAAAAATGGTCTGTGCATTTTTAAGTATTGATATGTGGGAGATAAAACATGGAATGCCATTTTTCCAGCCCATATCTTAGTGTCCATAAATGCTAATCAACATCTTTACAGAGTAAAGCATACTTCATATGCTAATTACAGCCACTCTTTCTCTATGAAAAGAGTGACTAAAATGGATATCAAGATGAGCAGGACTGAAAAAAGGAGAAACTGTTATCCTTTCAAGATGTCTTTGAATTGGTAAGTCCCTCAGAGTCCTGTGCACACCGGGTATCCCATCCAGATGATCTGACTTTTCAGACAGTCTTGTGTTTCCTCAGCCTTCCCAGTCTCCTCCTCTCCTGCTCCTGCTAGAAGTCTCCACTCTCCTCACATCCCATGCAGTTATGAATGTGAAACATGCTGTTGCCTCTCTCTGAAAACTGAATACTCCTTCCTAGTGCTGGTAGGGCCCTAACTGAACTCCAAACCCCATGACAGCATGTTAGTAGATAATATCAATTATTTTTATATCCATGCCTTAGGGGCATTCCTTGTCTTGAACAGGACATTTTTCTCATGATCTGGGTAGAAGTTATTCTAATTGTGAACAAAGTTTGACAAGTGTCATCCTCTCAATTCAGTAAATCAAATCAGCCTGTAGGCAGTCACCTACTGTGTGGAAATATTGTTTGCATTTCCTCTTTATGCACCAATATCCCATTGTTTGACATATTATTAACTGCAAGACCTGGAAAATATTATAGGGCCAATTGTGTTCAACAGGTCATGCTTGTCTGTTTTTATCAGTATCAGAATTAAGGGTGAGCAGATGTTTCCAACTAAAATAAAAATAGAACGAGAACCTTGCCCTCTTCTCAGATGAAGCCTGCGCTGAGTTTTGGGAAGATTTAGTCAACTTTTTCTCATCCATTTTACTGTTTCATTTTTCTGCGTGCCCTCATTACGGGCAAGAAATGCAAGCAAAAGCATTAAAACACTTCTCAAGTGGTATAAGGAAAATATTTGTAGCCTGGACATAAAAATACTAAAAAAATCAGGAAAAGGGAACTTGCTCCTTGAAATTATAAACTGGGTTAGATGGTTGGCTGATGGAGGCAGAGACCCTTTGCTATTCAATGGACACCACCTTAGGTTTTAGTTCCTTTTATGTAGTTTTTGAAAATCTCTTAAAATTCTTGCCTCTGTTGCTCTTTCCAGGGCTTCATTGTGCTTGCAGATAACATTCAAATATTGAGTTTCAGAACTGTACAGCTTGTGTGCACAGTCCCTCCCAGCCCACCCCAAGCTGAGTGTACCTGCATGCATGACCCCAGCCCACCCCAAGCTGCATATACCTGTGTGCACAGCCCCAGCTTGCACTAGTCCTTTCCTGATGTAGTTCAGTGTTCTTTTAGCTCTGTGTATGGTTTATAATTTTTTATCTTGCTTGCTTTAAGCAACCTATTTTTTTTTCCCAGGTAGATTTCATTTGGGTAATATTTATGCTCTTAATCTTTCTGGTCTTCATTATATTATCATCTGAGAGTTGCATGGTTTTGCTAGCCTCCCATCTTAGCACTACCTATACATGTAATGTATTTTCTGGATCACCAATAAAAATTCTTTAGAAGGCATTGGTAATATTTACAGAGGTGTTCAAGTGACTAGGAAATTAAACTGACTTTCTGATTAAACTCCTACATTTTTTTTCTCAAAGCCAGCTCTGATCCCATTGGATTTGAAATGTGATTATTATGCCTATAGATTCAAAGGTGTCACTTGAGATTTTCTTTGGTTTTGCTACCTAAAGAGGATCAAAATCTAGACTCTTAAAGGATTCATGCTTTCTTGGAAATACTGTCATACTCAACAGAATTTTTTTTTTTGTATCTCATCACACAGCTCCTGACATTTTATCATGAAAACTATTTGTTGTCCCTTGTTACAGTTCTTTAATCTCTTTGCAAACCATGCGTTCATCTTCTAGCCAATCCTGATGTAATCTTTTTGTAGATTTCATACCACTTTTCCACATGCTTTGCAAAATCAAAATAACTCATCTACGTTATTCCTATTTTCCATTTATTTTCATAATTCCATCAAGCACTACAGTCAGATTTCTAGCATGATTTATTCCTTATAAATTCACTCAATTTTTTATCACAGATCACATTAGCTTCAATATAACTACCTGTATATTAAACTTGAAATGCAGATCTTGGTCATAACTTCTGAATTTCCATCATTGCTAACCTACTGGATAAATAAAAAGTCTTCAGATTGGAAAAATATACACTTCATATGCATGTATGCACCAGATGCTATTATTTCGGCAATAATATTTTGAGCCTGCTAAAACAATGATAAATTGCTTGTTTCTCATGTTTTGTGATTTTGAAGGCTTTGCACAATGTTTTTCAAAAGCTGCAGCAGGAAAACCCAAGCAAACAGTGAAGTTACACCAAGTAGGAGACTCAAATGAAAGGTTAATTTCTACTGGATGGGAATCTGCTCTCCCTTTACTATATAGTGCTCTTGTACTGGGTCAGGTGGACTAAGAAGGTAGGCACTCATAAGGAAAGGATAACTACTACAGGGTATTCCAACCTGGGAAGGGAGAGGAAAGGTAATTAGAGCTCCTAGGTCTGCAACTGCTGCCTGTCTCCCCTTACCCTTGAAAAACAGCAGACACCTTTTACAAGGGGAAGACGGAAGATGAAGCTTGAAGTGGCCAGTTTTTAATGGCATACCCTACAGGGTTCTTTTATTTCCTCATCCCTTTTTCTTCATGTTCTTGTTTTTCTTTAGTAATTGTTTCCAATATTCCAATTAAATATCTAACATTTTCCCATGGCAGAATAAACTCATTATTTTGCATCTTTAAACATCATTTGCAAATAAAGTGTTGTGTGTATAATCTGATATACATGTTCCTCAGATGTTGACTGATCAGCCAGTGTCAACGGGGGAACTCCTGGAGCAGTCTTTGGTGCAGGATGCAGCCATTCTCTGGAGCAGGGCACATCTTTGACACCCTTCATCAAAGGCAGGGTGCTAGGACCCAGTTAGGGGGCTTTAGCTAGTACTTTTTTGGCAAAAAGGGTAACAGGTATGAAATTTCATGATTCAACTACAAACCTCTTGTCTCAAGGCTGTTCAGGGAGTTTGCACAATCAAGTAATAAGTCTGGAGCTTTAAATTGAAATTGTGTGACTATACAGATCTGCAAGAGCCCCTCTGAGCCAGGCATTCACTTGATCTGCAGTAGGGAAGACAGGACAAGCATTTACATTGGTTCAGCTCACTTTCAGCACAACAGAAACCATGAATTATGTTTTTCCAGGTCACTTTCTAAATATACACACTTCCCCTGTTATTCTCATGCGGATTCCCTGGAGGTTGTCTGCAAGTTACCCCTTCACTCAGTGGCAGAGCAACAATAAGGGCCATGTGCTTCAGTAATATAATTAAAAGTATCTCTCTCTCCCTCCCTGTAGACTCCTAACCCAGATCCCATATCCTGCTTCCTTTACTGCAGTGATCCTGTGCCTCTGATTCCCCACCCCAGCCTCCCAGATACAGCTGGGGACATGCTCTTATAAAGTCTCTGCAGGTCATCTGAGTTGCTGGTCATGCACATGCGAATGGGGCATGGCACAAAAAATGAAGTAGCGTAAGTTCTTCAGTTTGAAGTCAATTGTATTTATTAGTGCTTGTGGTATGACAGGCATACTGCCTTAAGAGTTTCATATGCTGCACCTTTACCAGATCTCTCTCATACGTATTGAGCTAAGCATTTCTGACCTGCTTTGAAAAGGATCCAAAATTGTTAACAAATCTATGACATTTTTTGTCAATGGGAGCAGGGATGCATGCTAAATTACTAACAGTAGTTGTGAGCATGGGTTGAAAGGTGCATCCAATGCTTAATGAAGAGCTGATTACCACCACACAAGCAAACATGTTTAGGAAATTAAGTTCAATGGTCATTGACAATTAAAGATTAAGCTATTTTTGAGAAAGCCACAAAGCTGCTTCCACAGCCGTGTGATGTAAGTGGGAAGGTGTGAGGTCTCGGGGGCACTCCACAGTACAGGCAGAGCTGGTGCAGAGCCAGCTGTACCCCATGGGTCAACCTGTCTCTCATTTACTCTGGGCTTGAAGCACATCGGGGATTATTTTTAGTTTCCACATTGCTCGTGTTCAAGTCAATGGAACAAAGAGAGAAATGTTGAGTTCTCTCTCATTTTAAACAGTGTCTTGCAAATTAAAGCTGCAGTAACGCATCTTCAGTAAGAGATCCTGAAACTTCTTGAGTTTCATCTTCACATATATTCCCTGGTTGTGGGATGAAGGGCAAAAGGTTGTGCCTATGGCTGGTAAAGCTGTTACACAAGGTAGCATTACAGTGCCTGGCTTGGGTGGGGATATCAGCCAAGTGGCCATGGCGTGTGGGTCTCACTGTGGGTGTCCTGTCCCGCTCCTCACCGAGGGTCCAGCACAGGCATTGCACCCCATGCTGAGGCTGGGCAGTTGTGATACTGCAGGTGCTCAGGACTTCTGTCTGCACCCCTGTCGTGTTGCAGGCATGGACTGGATGTGCTCTGAGAGCCCGGGAACCAGGTAATGGGACATCTGTTTCAGCAAGGGAGGGAGTGAATTTGTGTGCAGGGTGAGGACAGGCCTTGAATAAAATGTACTAGTCCAGGGTAAAGCAGATAGCTTTATCAATAGAAATTACAAGGAATATGAGGAGCTGAAAGGCTCTGCAAAGCCAGAAGTCCAGGCCTCTAAGCTGGAGTGTTAGTAGAAAGTGACTCTGGCATTTAAGAAAAAGGGACAAATAGCTTCTCTGTTTAGCATCACCAGGATAAACTCAAAGGACTGGAAAAGGTATTCCTGCACAAAACCTGTAACTACGTGATTTCCATGTCTGGGAAGGTAAGTGGTAAAACCCCTGCCTTCTGCAAACAAAACAATATCTCCCATTACAACTTGCCCACCTGTTTCACTGTGCCTGTAGCATAAGTAAGATTTAAAATATAACATAAATTACATTTTTGGGTTCTTTTTTTCCTTTTCTTCTGCAAGTCCTACATTTCCAGAAGCATTTCCTACAATATTCTCATTCAGCATGGAAGTTGTGAAACTTCTTTGCATTTATATGCAAGGCTATGCGACTGGATTTTGGGAGAGCAGTTCACAGCTGTAGTTTGGAGTTTGGATTTTCTTTTCTTCTGTTAACTTTGTAGGATCACGGGACCTGAACCCCACAGAGAGGTCATCTTATTTCCACGTGCAGCAGGGGATGCAATGACAGATGTCTCAGATGAATCACTGCAGCAAGACCCATGAGTGCTGCAAGCAGCAAGGGGGAGAGGCTGCTGGCAGAGGAGACCTGCTCAGGCATTCTGTTCTTCAGCTCCTCTCTCTGCTGTGACAGCCTCACCACAAAAAACTGACGGCCTTGTCAGCATGGCATCAACAGAAATGAGTGCTTGGTTTGGGGAAGTGAGCACTGGAGGGCCTGCAGCCAGTGCATATGTTTCTTTTTATTTTAAGAGCAGGAAAAGGGTAGCATTCATGAGCCTCACCATCCCTGGTATCTGCTTGACACCCCAAAATGCTGGGGTTGAGAATCAGAATAAATGATGATGATTGCATAAGCAGAACAAGGGGAACTATTAGTGTATGAAACAAAAGCTCTTCTTCTGAATGTTGAGACATTTTTAGTTTCACTGTCCCAGAAATGTCAGTGAATTAAAGGAACGACTTCAGCCGTAGCTCGGCTCCGTTGCCATTTACATGTCAGGTTCTCACACTTTGCTCACTGAAGGCAATGGAGGTGGGTGTGAAACAGATTCTTGGCAAAAGCTTTCAAAATGGGTGCCTAAAAAGTTAGACCCCCCCCTCAGCTCTGCAGAAGCTGCTGGATGTTCAGAGCTTAGAAAAATACAGCCACTCACGCACATCCAGATGTAGGCATTAGGTACCTCTTAAAAAGAAATAATCTTGTTCTCTGAGAACGATTCATCCAGTACCACTTGTAAGCTGGTGGTGTCCCATTCTGCTGAGTCTCTACAAAAGCAAAGGCAGAGGTTACTCAGTATCACAGAGGCTGAATTTTTATCCAAAGGACAGAATACTTTCCCTTGACTCGAGAGCTGGTGAGAACCAACATTACATTTTTTGCCATCTGTCTGGTTCATCTGCACTAAGGTAACATCAGTAATCTCAAAAGGGAGAGCAAGGTTTAGGAAAGCTGGAAAATTGAATTACTTCATTCTGAGGCATTGTTAGTTCAAGTCAGGTCAAAGGTCTGTTGAGAGGGGTTAGTACATAGATCCTGCAAAGCCAAAACCAGCATTCTGAGCTTTGTTTCTGGTTCTTCCAGTCCAACACTTTTTTACAAGTTATATTCATATTAAAATAAAAATACAAATATGAGACTTGAAAAGAGAGGAGAAGCTTATGCTCATTTCTGAGCTGATTGCCTCTCCTAGGGTTTTTTCTGCAAGCAGAGAAGCTGTGTTGCTCCTGATTTACTTAGCTGTAGTGGAAAGTTTCTCTGCAATTTTAATGGCTTGCAAAACTTGAGATTAAGATTTAATGGATGGTTAGCAAAATACATTTTTGGGCTTGTAGTGTGATTTCATGCTATGATGCCTACATTGACTGGCTAGTCACAAACCTGCTTCAATTCTCCGCTATCAATATATTTCTAATTAATGCAAGTATGGCTGAAATATTGAAAATCTCCTCCTTTATCAGAGAGATGTAGGGCCTATAATTATTCTTCCCATTTTCCTCCTCCCCTCTCCTTCATTCCCAGAAAGGGATTTTGTGCTTTTTAATACCTCAGAAAACCTCATTCTCTCTGCAGCCTACAAACCTCCCTCCACTTCCTAAACATTGCCCTCACCCTGCATGCCGTTGATTTATTAAAGCACAGACTCCACAGAATTGCTCATGCAGAGCACTAACACCATCATTCATTTTTTATTTAAAATGCTTTACAGGCAATTTGTGGCAGGATGACAACGGGGCACCGCTGCTTACAAGAGCTCAGGGTTTAGCTTACTCGAACTTCCCACTGCGGCCAAGGAAACACAATGGTCTTGGTGGAGGAAGCCACTTTGCTTGGCTAAGGGTGGGTTTGCATCACTTCCCGGGGGCCTGATGTGGACTTGGGCACCCAGTGCATAGTTGTGAAGAGTGAGCAGCTCATACTGCCAGACCCTGGTGCAGACAAGGGAGAGAGGTAGCTTTGCATTGCCAGAGAGAGATAGTTAACTTGCTATATGGCCCTGAATAGCAAACCCACTTCAGGCAGCCCTGAATTGCTCTCTGAAACTTTGAACATCAAGGCCATGACAAGTTTCCAGAAAACAGCTGTAAAATCTTTTTATCACAGTGCATTTTGAGCAGGGAATGCAGGAATGGCTTTGTAAAGTGGTGAACTGGATGCTTCATGAACTCCACTTGTTACATACACTGTTAAGCTGCTGAAATGTGGAAATACTATTTATATGACAGTAGCATGACCTGAGCCTGAAAGTGCGCTGCCCTGAGCAACAGAGTAAGACAGAGTCCTTGCCCCAACCACATTACTGAAGGGCTGACAGTATTTGTGCCAGAGGAAGAAGCGCTGAAGCTTCAAGCAGAAATGTTCTGCTCTGCACACTGTGATTACGGGGACAAAACTATGGGGAGAATCTCAGGATGGAAGACTTCAAAACATGTCCTATGTCACAGCTGGGTTAGAGAAGAGACAAGGGAGGGAGAACATCACCATGTCACTGGCCTAAGTCCATGGTTCATGTATGTTTTTACTGTTATGTGCTGTTCTGATATCCTTCTGCTCAGAAGGGGTGTAGTGGGACTGGAAGGGGTTGAGAGGAGGGTGATCAACATAGCTTCTGTGTAAAGGGCAGCTAAGTGAGCAAGGTCTTGTCAACCTAGAAAGGAGACAGCTGAAGGGCAATGTGACAGAGGTCTGTAAAAATGCAGGAGGATTGGTGGAGGATGAACGGATAGGGATGGACTGACTGTTTTCTGTCCCTATGAGGAACAAGAAGGCATCAGATGAAGCTAGTAGGAGCTCAGAGCAAGATAAACCAAAGGAGTTGGTTCCTGTGTTAATCAAGAAGTAGAAGAAATATAAGGAATTTCCACTGATAATGGGACAAGATCATGGAAGAGATACACCAAATACACACTCATATGGGAAGCCCAGCACTTCAAGTGACTGGAGGCTGGGAGACACTGAGGAATATATTGCATGTGCTTCCTTTTTTTTGTAATCTTATATTCCAGGCATTTGCCTTTGCCCCCTTCTCAGATACAAGGCACTAAACCCAGTGGACTTATTCTGACTGAGTGGAGCTGTTCCTATAGCCTGTGTTTCATAGAATCACAGAATGGTTTCAGTTGGAAGGGACCTTAAAGATCGTCTAGTCCAACCCCTCTGCCATGGGCAGGGACACCTTCCACTACACCAGGTTGCTCAAGGCCCCCTCCAACCTGGTGTTGAACATTTCCAGGGCTGGGGTATTGACAGCTTCTCTGGGCAACCTGTTCCAGTGCCTCACCACTCTCACAGTAAAGAATTGCTTCCTAATATCTAATCTAAATCTACCCTCTTTCAGTTTAAAACCATTACCCCTCATCCTATCACTACGCTCCCTAATCAAGAATCCCTCACCATGAGGGGAGGATGAGAGAATGAGATGAGAGGATGAGAGAATCCCTAATTCTCATCAGAAGTCTGATCCAAAGCCAAAGAAATTAAATTGCAGGGTCTGTCACCTTGTATTCAGCCAAGGCTTGTATATCCCCATTGGTACTGGCTGAAGCAACACTCATTGCTGTATGCACATGCAGAATTATGGAGCAGAAGCATAATTTCTGTGCTGTGTGTTACATATTCTTTACTGTATGTGACAATGACTGTTATTTGCTACCAGTCCTGTTTCTAACTTGACGCTGTGAGTTCAGTGAGAGGTGATGAAGAAGAAAAGCCCTTTGTCTAGTGTTACTTTTTAATGTTAAGAATGCACAGCTGTTGCATGAAATGTGTTTTGTCAAGTTTATAACAGTTAATAGAAAGCTAAAGTAAACAATGCCTGCAAGTTCAATGTTTTTAAATCAATGCTCAAACTCATTCACCATCGAAAACAAGAGGTACAAGGCCCGTAGGAATCCAGAACTTTGTTTCTTCATTCTGATCCATGCAAGACACCAGCATTTTTTTGGCTTGTACTGTACATTCTGGCTTTGCACTATAGTGCATGCAAACAGAACTGTTAACTTTACAATTAAATGAATATGGATTGAGGAATGTTTGGTGCCATTACTCAATGGGACCATTTTGCTGGGTGTTCAAGACTGTAAAAAACCTCCAGTGAATCAACACTCCATCATTGTTAACCATCTCCATCACTCTACATCCTGGCAGAGGTAGCATTAGCTCTGCATTTAAATTACTGTGCACAGCTATGAGTTATGGGGGGGGGGGGGGGGGGAAAAAGGGGAGAAAAAAAATAAGGAAGGGTAGAAAGCCTGCTGTTCCACTTATCAGCCAAACAGAACTGATTTAGGGTTATGCATTCCTAATCTCCTGTTTTGACAGCCTGTGGTTTCATATTTTCATTTGTAAAACTTCAGTAGGAGTTACTTGATTTGTAAAGAAAAAAAATCACAGCTCCTGCAGAAGTTTCTTAAAAGACCTTCATTTGGACTAGCCTAATGGTTTTCTGTTCAACTAATTCACCACTGCTCTGGGAGCCTCAGATTCAAGCATCGTTTTGTTTTAAGGGATATAGCTCATTTTTAGCTGCCTGTCACTTTACTATTGGTCTTAGAAAGGAAACTAAAGTTGCAGAAGAGTTGTCATCATGTGAATAAACACTACTGAAACTTGAGTTTCCTGTAGGAATGACCTTGTGGGTCTTTGCATTTGGGTCTAGTGCAGTCACGTTTACTTAACCGTTGGCACTGAGGAGTGGTGGCAATGATGTCACACCTCCTAGCTGTGCAAAACACAATGTATTTGTCCCCATTATCAACTTGATTCCCATCTTTTCCCATTTTGGTGTATTTGCATCTCAGATACCCGTCAGGAAATGGGATTGTCTGTCTCTGCCCTGCACCATGAAGTGAGGGTTGTGTGCCCGGCTTCTTGTCCTGATCTGCCAATGTCAGAAAGACCTTCCAAAACAGGAAACAATTCTTGGGAATCAAGCAGATAATGAGAATTAGGGAAAACTGCTATGTAGGAGATGATGTCTTTTTAGAGGTGTTGCAGAGAGAACAAGTGTTTGGGTTACTTACTATTGGTAGAAAGGTACAGTTCTTACACCAGAAAGAGACTGAGAAAAGTAAAATGCTGCCAAGAAGCCTGAGAGATAATGGAGAGTAATATCAACACATACCCTGCAAGGAGCTCTTTCATAATGGGAGAGACACAGGAAAATCTGAACCTTTACAGGAAAGTCCACGCCCCTTTGCAAACCTGCCGTTGTAACTGTACTGATGCAACCATGGTTATGTTCAGCCTGGTGTCAGGAAAGCATCCGCACAGCAGCTTCCTTTCTTGAAATTAGCACTAAGGAGACAGAGAGGAAGGTTAGCAAGAAAGTATTTATATTCACTAGTGTTTTCCTTTCCTTTGCAAAGGAAAACTCAGTGTTGTGGAACCTAGCAATCTTATCAGAAAGAAATGTTTTCCTGCACCTCCCACCTCCATATTCTGCTATCGTACAGAGTTACAGGATGGCAGACATGGTCCTAGGATAACTCCTTGTTTTTCCTCGTCGTTTGGTGTGTGCCTGCTCTTTGTTCTACTCAAGTTGACTAATCATACAAATAATCTGGTGGCCTTTTGAAAATGGAAACAAAGTAAAGATTAAAAAGGTTAAAATCTGCATCCACACAAATATCACCTGCACCTCAGGGAATGGGGCGGCTCGAGCGTCACAGCAGTAACTCAAGCCAAATTAGGAAAGTGTGGCTGCTGCTCCCTGTGCCAAATGAGGGTCTGCTCCTCCCATGGGCTTCCCCAACCCCTCTCTAGGATATCTTCATCTTGCAGAATCGGTCCCACAGTGATGATCAGGATACAGTATGAAGAAAGTAAATGTCTTTACCTTCCCTTCTCTCTAGTGTAACTGCCCATGGCTGCTACCTGGCTTAGGAGGCTTATCATGGAAGTAGGTCTCCTGATTTTGAGCCACAGATGGAATTATCTGTGGCTGAGCAAGGTACATCTAAAACGCCCCCAGTGTGAATGGTTGTCTCCAGGCTGCATAACTGTAGCAGAGTCTTAGTTATGTTGTTTAAAATTCTGGTTCCACCATAAAACCCCATTTTCAGTACTTGTAGCTTTGGAAAATTTCCATCTGAAATTCCCCACACACTATCTGTGGACTTTAGGCTGAATACTCCTAGCAAATTGTGTCATTTTTTATTAATAATAAGCCAGGGGAATAAAGGGAAAATACTATTACCATTAAGACTTACTGAAGCTGGTGGATTTACTTGGCATGCTTCATTTAAAATAACGTTAACTAATTCAGTAAGCTCATTTACGAAAGCAAGCAGCTGAACCACCTTAGACTCCCATACACAAGTATGTGTCTGCAGGAATGGCCTCTGTGTGTTTGTCACCATCTCCTGTGGTACAAGAGCAGATGCGGCGTGAGCTGAGCTGCAAGTCAGGCTGCAGCTTCTTCAGCTGCCCCTGGGAATCTGTGCTTGGTCACTTCTGCCCAGACAATGGCAAATACGAGACTGCACAGGAATTTCAGACCGTCTGGAGAGAAGGCTGTTTCTGACTGTGGGTTTGCACAGGAGCGCTGGAAGCTTAAGAAGCATTGATGCTGGGAGAAAAAAACCATCAGAGGAGATGGTGCTGAGGTTTATCCAGGATGAGACCTGGGCCTGGGATGGGTCCAAAAGGCCATAATCTAAACGAAAATACCATTGAAATAATTACAAAATTACAGTGCATCAGACATCCTGAGCACTGAAATAGGCAGGGGGAAAGCTGTGAGGAAAAGCTGCAGTCATTAAAGCGTGTACGCTTAATAGGAGAAAAGGGGGAGAGAATCAATGTTACCCAGTCAAGAAGCTGAATATTTGACTGCAACCTTTCCTTCCTTCTAGACCTTTTATCTGTAATGTTAATGGATATTATCTGAACTCCAGATAGTGTCCACTACCTCCTAGCTTCTTGGAAAGGGTGACTCCAACATACTTAAGTAGGATAATCTTTATTTTTATGGGTCTATGAGTCCTGGAGTTTTTCTTCTTTCCCAGAAGAGGGGAAAAAGCATATGATGTAGATATTCCTGGAAAATGTTTGCTTCTTTTTTTTTTTTAAGAACCCTCCATCCTGTAGATCATTATTTTCTGCATTTGAGTCAAAAAAGAGCAGAGCTGTCAGGACTTTTTTTGCTTATGTTTAAATCTTCCCTAGACTGCTCCTATAGGGCTGCCCCTTTGGCCCTCCACTGCCGTCTTGTCCTTTGCAGAGGATTCTTGCCAAAATCCTGACAATAAAAGAATCCATTGAATAACATAAAGAAAAACATTGGTTTCCACTTTGTCAGTTCCGCTGTGAGCTGTGAGCCATGCCTGAGGAACACCCCAGTGCCTGTCAGGCTGATGTGCCACAGGCAAATGTCAGCTCTTCCCTTTAAGCACAATGGAAAAGCCCTTCTGGTGCAGCAGGATTCATATTGCATGCTCTCTCCCATAAACTAATCCTTCCCTGTCACCAGTATATTGCCATAACATATTATCAGAGACCAAGGATTGCTGTTGCTTTCACTTGTATCCCATATCAACTGTTTTCTCTCCCATCCTGGTGTTAAATTACATCTACAGGAAAGGAAGACGCAATGTACATTTTTGTGTGTCCTGCTGTACAAACAGCATTTCAGATTACCACTATTTTTTTCTCTTCAGAAGTGACAGGGTGCAATACTGTCCCTAATTCTGCACCCCAGGTTTTCCCCTCACTTGTGTCAGAAGCTGTTATTTAACCACAAGAACAAGAAGTGCCCATCACTGTCCCAGCGAGATCCATAGACTCAGCATCATGAGACTGAAGAAACCAAGACTGAGCAGAGAGCAGTTTTTACAGGTATTTGCTTCCTGCTTTGTATTACATTAATTTCCCCTACTTTCCTCTCTGCTTGTCAATAGCGACAGATAACAGAGAGGTTTAGAGAAAGTCTGAGATTCTGGACTGGAGCAAAGGAGCCTGGATGGAAGTGCAACACCCTGGACACACACGTGAAAGCTGATGCCTTGTGTGTGGCTTAGAGCACCCAGAAAGCTGGGGAGGGAAGGAGAAAACCAAGAAGATCATCCAGTGCCATCACCAGAGTCAATAGGAAGAAAGAGGAGAGCAATGGGAGAGACTAACACCATGAAAGACTGTGCGGCAGGCAGCCTGGTCGGGGGAGGCACCACAGGATGGAGAAGCCATATATGACTGTGCAAGAGCAGCAGAAAGATCAAGAGACTGCTCGGGACCTGGAATATAGCCAAGATGAGGCTAGAAACTTTGAAATCTGTTCATGGAGACTGGTGAAAATAAAAAGCAGCTTGGAAGAGATCCAGGCTGAAGCTGGAAATGATAATTGCAGACTAGGGTAACAACTGAGGGTTCAATGAATTTTGTGACCCAGGGAAGGAAAGCAGTAAAACAGCAATTGGAAATATGGATTTCAAAAGCATGTTTTTTTTTCCTGAGTTTGGTTTTCTTTGAGAAGAGAGGCAGATCAGAGCCCAAACTATGTGAAAGGATAGGACAGGACACAAAGATGAAAAATTAAATCATCAGGGACTATGTGAAGAAAACAGTAAAGACGCCAGATAAAGAAGAAGAAGAAGAAAGCATGTGTTTTCAGCAAAGAGAAAGGGAGGGTGGGCTGTTTGTAGATGTGCATGGTAAAGATGCCATTATGGGTCCTTTGAAATGTCTTAACAAAACCGTACATGTGGGTTTAAGGAGTGCAAGGATGTGTCCAGCTCCAATTTAAATGGGGGGCTGTGCAGCAGGGTAAGTGGGCAGTGTGAGATGGGAGCACCCAAGTTGGGTAATGGGGGGAAAATTGGTGGGGAACCAGGGAAAGAGGGCTCTGAACAACAGTATTGGCAGAAGAGGAGAAGAGGATAATCTTGTAGTGCAAAAAGATACGTAGAATATATCTCTAACTACAAGGAAAGGGAAAAGGGACAGCAAAAAAGCGAATGACTGAGGAAATCACTGTGGAAGGGAGGGCAGGAAAACCTGCAGAGGGAAAGGCTGGGCAATGAAAGATTTGATAGCAGTCTGTGAGAAGAGAAGGGAAGGTGAGGACATGTAAGAAGAAGAGGAGCAGCAGTCAAGTTTAAGACAAAGTTATAATGGAAGATGTTGTGAAGACAGGTATCTACAAGGACTAAAATGCCCCATTCGCATTGTAGGCTACCTGATGTGTACCCTGTCTCTCCTGAAAAAACAGAAGATCAAGCAATGATTCCTAGCTGGATAACAAAAAGAAGAAAGCATACACTTCGGAGAAGTAAAAACATCTTTCTTTGTTCTTTTCTCATCAGTCAAGTGTTTCAGCTGCTGCTTTTCGGAAAAGGAAAATTCATAGTTAGAGCTACCTGAAAGAGATTAGCTGTGGTCCTTCTTTTACTTTGTTCTTCAGCCACGTTCATGGTTGACAGTCAAATCTAAACTCCAAAGCTGGCCTCTTTCACAGGGATAGCATCTGTCTCTGATGTATTTCGCACGTTAAAACCTGACACGCTGAGAGGCAGGGGCACAGGCAGGTGGTGGTATGCCTGCTGGCTGATGGGCTTCTGTGGGGAACAGTGAGGGTCTGTGAAGGCTCCTGGTCTTTCTCTGCCATGCTAGCCCCAGACATGGCACGGTGTCTCCCTCTGGGAGGAATTTTGACTTTGTCACTCCAGGCAGCAATTACTCAAAGGATAGTAAATATGATAGTATGGATTGAAGCAGTGGTGTTCTCCTGCTGCAGCGCCTGTTATTGGGCTCCCTGCATCTCTGCTGCAGTGTTTCCAGAGCTTTTGTATAAAAAATTTTAGATGGGAAAATTCTAAATTAGAGTGTCCTCTCCTGATGTGAATCACTGAAATGGCAGCATTAGTCCAGCCAGAAGCTTAGACCGGAACTGTGCTGCAATAACCGCTACTCACCTGCATCAGGATTTGGGTGTCTCTGGGGACCGGTCACAGCTCTGACTTCATTGGAAGTTAGTAGTGACTACAAGTTAATGATGTTTAATGGCTGTCCCTAAGCAAAAAATTGGAGGTCTCACTCTAATTTGGTACAATTCGGTCCAGAGGACTGAACAGGCTTCAGTGGTATTAAACCCATGCCTACATCTTCATTCTTTTAATAACCTTGAGATGGAGGGGGAGGACTTGGGTACCCATGCTCATCCGGCTTGCAATCCTCAGGAGACAGAGCCTCAGATCTTAAGAAATGTTTGCTAAGCACTTCATTTGTACATCGGAAATAAAATAATACAAGCCTGTTCACAGCTATGTCAGCTGCTATTTCTTTTTCTAGATAAAAGCCTCTTTCCCTCTGTCTCTTGCTGGCTATCAGATGTCCTGGGATTTCTTTCCTACTCATCCAGCATTCTCTTACCTGTAGAGTAAATAACCATGGAGTCTGAATGCTTTAGGAGTTAGCATTTTATGGCTGTCTTCAGATCATGGCTAGTTCGGAAGCTGCTGTTTAGTTTTAACTAGAAAACAACAGCTTTTTGTTTGCATTTAGCAAAATAATTACTTAAGGGTACAACAGCAGTTATGGAACTTATATTGTTATATCATAATTTGTGTTAGCATATACCATATTCAATTGTATATTCTATATTTATTTTTAAATGTCTCCAATTTCATGCAGAGTGCCCATGTGAACAAAGCAGTATTTTGCATAATGGATTGTGCCCTTAGTCCTGTTGATTTCATCAGGATGACTGAAATATTACTGAAATGGAGAATTTAAAACAGACAAGAATAAAAGCTAAGCAATTAACAGCACAAGCAAATTACAGTGTTCTTCTCAAGTTCTTAGTACTGTGTTTATTAATGTAACTATAACTTGAAAAATGTTACAGAAATGGGGTACATTTGTTATTTTTATATATGATTTATTTTTTATATGCTAGTATCTCCTCCTTTCTCCTATGTTAATATTGGCATCCTTAATTGTTCTTTTTTTTCTTTGCTCAAAAGGAAAAAGAAAACAATGGTGAAAAAGCCTGTCACAACACATTCCTTCCTCCAAATAATTTAATTTTTCCATCTTACCTGTGTTGTTCTTCCCTTTCTGTCCTGTGAATTCTCTGGCCTTGTGGTTGTGCCTCAACCGCAGTCCTGGCAGAGTCCTGACAGACCAGAGACCCACTTGGCCCAGCACAGCCCCCTCCGATGGATGGGTGCACAAACCCTCAGAAGCTGTAGATGGCCATTGACCCTCCGGTGTCTGCTGCTCTGCAGTGCAAGGTAAACTCAAGACACAAAAGTTTCCAGGACTTGTGTTTATGCTGTCTGACACATAACAGTAAGCTACACGTACACCTACCATGACAGTACACCTGCTGCTGAGCTAACCATTTCGAGGTTTATAGAGGGTAAAAGACGATGGACTGCAGGATCCTGTAAACTGAGTTGTATTTGGGTCAGGAAAGCTTTTTGCTTTCTGCTCCCTGGCCTGTCACTGCCCTGCAGGGAATCTCTTCCAGTCTTTGTACCCCTGCTCACCACCTCACCCTGTCCATCCTGCATGCTTGGGCTGTGGCACAGCGGGCACCGGGATACATCCGGTGTCACCGCCCGCTCCTGGAGGGCAGGTGGGACAGCTGAGCCGATCCCCACGGCCTCGCACTGACACACCGGACCTCATTTGGGGGTGTAAGGGACTAGAGACTTGTCTCAACATTGCTGGCAGAATGGCTTGACTGCCAGGGCATCACCACGATGACAAATGAGGAGGTTCCACCCAACAGGAACATGTATATGGCTATATCTTGCTGTCTCGGAGCACATAGGCCCAGCCCTCTGCACGTGGGCCTGGCCCCAGGGTCATCTTGCAACGGCCTGGCCCCAGGGTCATCTTGCAACACATGGGAGGGGGGCTTGGACCCCCCTGGAATCTTCTGGAAGCATCGAGCACCCTCTGGTGATGATATTGCGCATGCGCCCCACTGCCGAGTGGGAGGTGCAGCTATGCAAACCACTATAAAAGGCAGAACCAGCGGAGACCGGACGGAACGCTCCCCCCCACCGGACTGAAGGGACATCGGACTGACGGGACACCGCAGATCCACGGTGGTAGCTATTGTAACTCTATCTCTTTCTCTCTCTTTTCCTTTCTTTCCCTCTTTCTCTCCTCTTCTCTTGCGTACTTGTTGGCGGCCAAATAAAGCGACTTGGCACTTAACTCCGTTTTGAGTCTTAATTCTGTTCCCGAGAATACAACAAACCTGGTCACGATAACACATCCAATTGAACATCACTCAGAAGTTAAGTCCAGCTGCCCCTAGCCACCCAGAATTATCTGAGGTTGGTTAGAAAGCAAGGGGGCTCAGCTTCTGCCAAATTGTGCAACCCAGCAGTGGATCATGACAGGGGGTTCAGAGCAAGCGACAAAATCTTGTGTCTGCCCGCAAGCAGCCAGGACAGCCACCACGGCTCGCTCACTTTTGATGTCTATTTATTTCCTTATTTATTCTCTTTCCTTGGCCTCATCTGCTACTTTCCTCCGTCTTTGACCAACTGTCTAAATCTGCACACTCTACCCAATTATTTTCACAGACCTTTTTAGGCTCTGCCAAATGCTTGACTGCCTTCTCTATGTGTCTCAGAAGGAGGTGCCAGCTGCTGAAATCAAGTGCTGTGATGAAACACCAGGATTCCAGAGAAGTGTTATGTGGAGATACCTGGATCCCAGAGCACCTACCAGCCCCCTGGCCTGGGAGCAGGCTGTGTTTTCACATCTCTGCTGAGCAGACTCCTCCCGCCACCCCAGAGGTTTTGTGGGAGGGAAGCCCAGATGAATGATGTGGCCAGGTACCTGTCTTGGACATTCGGAGTTGTAGACCTGAACTCAAAATTCAGGGTCTAAATTTAAAATTAAAATTTAAATTTAAACTTAATTAATTCTGTAAGCCTTAATGCATGAAAATGTCTGAGTAATTAGAAGTATCTTGGGGCCACAATACAGAGAACAACTTACTGCTGAAGGAGTAGAAACACTTAAGGCTGATGCTGGACTTATTCAAGTGAGAGAGCTGGAAAAAAATAGAAGCTCAGCTGACTGAAAAAAAAGAAATCATTAAGGCCTCACATGGGCAAAGGTCAGAAAGTCAGCTTGTTCACAAACAGCAAATGGATATATGAATTTAACTTACATAGGGTAAGATTAGCTTGTGTTAATGCTGTCTGGTTACCTTATACAGATTAATATGACTTTTATTAGTGGAAAGTTTCTTCTCTGAGATATATTCATGGAGCGTTGAACCTGGCACGTAAAGATGCCTTGAGATCTTCTTTGAAGCAGATTCTCTGCATTTAGATAAGCTGGGTCAGATTTCTTCACTAAGAAGCTAGCCAACTTGTAAGTTTTTATAAAGAAATAAGGAGAAGCAGACAAAGTACCATACAGATTTGTCCCTGCCCTGTAGTCTTCAGTGGTGTCATTTCTACTCTGCAAAGTGTTGGCTCACTGAAACTCTTCCTGTGGCATATGTGGACGGAGAAAACTTTCTCCTGCTCGTTTCAAAATAATGAAGCGTAGGATTCATGCACAACAGAAGACATCTCATTCAGTGCCATTTCCTGAGTGGCTGGAGGATTGCAGGTGCTCAGAGCTTTGCAAAGACAAAACTACTGTATGAAGGAATGATTTTGAAGGCTATGGAAAACTATGAGAAAAGTAAAGAAGACATCTTTTTATGTAACTCAAACTTCTCATTTTCACAGCCATGGAACAACCCAGAAGCGGGCTGCATAAAGATATACTTTTTGGCTCATTACCATAGACCGTGGAGATGCAAGTGCATCTACAGCCTTGAAAACAGAAGCTTTGATCTCAGCGTTACTGCAGAAACAGAGAGGTGAGAGATATGAAGTGGCTTTCTGCCTCCTCTCTCCTTGTCTGCCCTGGGTCTGGCATGATGAGAAGTGTGTGTGGACATTGGTGCAAATCTGAACAGTGCAAGTTAGAGTGGTTATACTCTAACTTAATTATGCTAATAGAATAACAATACATAGCAGTGTTTCTCTTTTTGTATGGGGTCAGGACACAATGCATTCTAGTTATCCCCTGGTCGTACTGTTTTCTGGAGGGAGGAAGCTCTTGGGTTAGGAACCAAGTGTTCTAAAAGCCCTCTCTGTAAGAATGATAAAATGGAATTTGAATTCTAGCAAGTTGGCCTGGAGTAACTTCTCATTAAACAGCCACAGTGATTGTAATTATGTTTAGATAAAATTAATAAATAATATAAATGATCTCTAGGATGTACAAAATTATGAATGGGTAAAGCATAAACTGGAACTAGAGTCAGCTGCTTTATTTGAGGTTACCATAGAAGACCAATAAATCCTCCAGGCAGATTAGTTGGAAAAAGCCAATAGAAATTATTTACCTAACCAGCCAGCCCACTTGCTATTTGGTTTGACAGATTCAATTTATTTTCTCCTTTTAAACTCATTTTTCCCTTCTTTATTGCAACAGTTTCTTTGTTTTTAGAAACAGCTGAGATGGAGTGTAGAGTTGTGCTTGTAATTCTCACAGGGTATATTAGAGGTTGGGGAGTAGTGAGCCTAGACTTTAAGACTAGATATGATATATGAGCAGCTGAACAGCTTACATGTGATTTAGAGGCAGAGAAGCTGAAGTGACACAGGGCACAGGTACAGATCTGTGATCTCAAAATGTCATATTTTAATGTTCTTATATTTGTCTTTCCGTTCACCCACTGAGAATACAGAGAGGAAGGGATTAAACCCTACGCAACACTACAGGCTTGGGAAAGAGTGGCTGGAAAGCTGCTCGGTGGAGAAAGATCTGGGGGTGCTGGTTGACAGCTGGCTGAACATGAGCCAGCAGTGTGCCCAGGTGGCCAAGAAGGCCAACGGCATCCTGGCTTGTATCAGGAATAGTGTGGCCAGCAGGAGCAGGGAAGAGATCGTGCCCCTGTACTCGGCACTGGTGAGGGCACACCTCGAATACTGTGTTCAGTTTTGTGCCCCTCAGTACCAGAAGGACACTGAGGTGCTGGAGTGTGTCCAGAGAAGGGCAACGAAGCTGGTGAAGGGTCTGGAGAACAAGGCTTATGAGGAGTGGCTGAGGGAGCTGGGATTGTTTAGTCTGGAGATGAGGAGGCTAAGGGGAGACCTTATCGCTCTCTGCAACTACCTGAAAGGGGATTGTAGTGAGGTGGGTGTTGGGTTGATGATTGGACTTGATGGGAAGAGAGGAAATGGCCTCAAGCTGTGGCAGAGGAGGTTTAGATTGGGTATTAGGAAAAATGTCTTTACTGAAAGAGGTGTCAGGCACTGGAACAGGCTGCTCAGAGGGGTGGTGGAGTCACCATCCCTGGAGTTGTTCAAAAAACATGTAGACATGGCACTTCAGGTTTAGGAGGCCTGGGGGTGTTGGGTTGATGATTGGACTTGATGATCTGAGAGGTCTTTTCCAACCTTAATGATTCTATCATTCTATGATTCTATGAAATAAATGTTTGTGAGTATAATCTGATAGTGCCAAACACTGAATCATTTTAATCCCATAAGAAGCTATGGTTTGGATCACAGGAGAGCCTATTTACAGATGGTTGACCGGTTTCAACACTGACCCAGAATGATCACACCTCAACATTAAGAAAAAGGTCTTCTGTCCTGAATGTGAGGTGCCATTTAAATGTGACTGAGTTATTTCCACAGCCGCCTAGATCCCCACTGCTTCACAAATAACCAACAGGTCTCCTGTTTGAGAAACTCACTTCACAGCCAATAGATTTTACTTTTACCTTCTCATCTTGCAAGGGAACAAATTTGCACAGCAAAACCAAAGTTAATCTGCAGTGCTCTTAGTCCATGGGGCTGAAGGAGTTATGGTTGAAGATGAGTAGTAATAACTACCTGCCCTAGAAAAACCATGCATGCTTGTAAATCGAAGCAACCTTAGTGGGCGGCAGTTTGCAGGTGAGAATCGCTGTAATGTGGCACTGAGGTTGGTGGCTGCGGTGCTAGACTGGGGTTTGGCTGGCCCTCCAGCCTCAAGGACTAGCACCCAGCATCCAATCCTGGAGTAGAAAAAATGTCCAGGCCTTTCACAATTGCAAATCTTCCCATAAATCAAACCATCAGCAGGGAGAGCACTAAGTGGGAAATTAGTGTTCCTGACAGAGAGTGGGTGAGACAGACTACTAAAATCATGATGATCCTGCTAAAGTTAGTAACCAAGGATCTATCTTTACCTCTTTCAAATGGTTTCTAGAAGCTGCATGGTCGCGCACTTCAATAAAAATTTAAGGCAAGAAAAAAATTGCAGTTTACTTTGTGTCTAAATTTGCTCTTCATTAAGATGTCTGGCAAATTTAATTTCTGTGAGGCATGAATTAATATCTGTCATATTTCTGTTTCTGCTGGACATGGACCAGCCTGCATACCAAGGTAATCTCCCCTGCTGCAGCTCAGAGGGGCTGATGGGGTAGGTGGAAAGAGATTCCTGAAATACTACGGCTGCTCTGTATGGAAAAGGCTGAGATGAGTGCCTCTGTGGGATATGTCCCCACAAAAGGCAAGAGAGGCTTCAGAGGGGCTTTATAGTTGCTTTGGTCTTGGTTGCTTTTCTCCCTCTCTTATCTCTCTATGACTCATCTAAGGGAGAACACAAAGATAATGGTATGGGTAGGGAGTAGTGGAAAGAAGGCACAGTTTCCTCCATGTTTAAAATCAAAGATTATGATTACTGTACTGGAAATGGGATTAAGTTGAGATTAATTAGTGTGTGGTGAGTTATTAATATGAAAGAAGAGGTTGAAATAATAGCAGATGTGGTTCTAGAAGAGACTTCATGGCTCAAAAGGACAGTGTTGCACCATGTCACGTGCACACTACCATGACAGAAGGGAATCACTCTTCTGATTTGTTCTGATAGAACGAATTAAATACGTTATTTGACTCCTGGGGATGATATATTCATGGTTGCTGATAATGCTTAAGCAGGCTAATGACTGAAAGGTCAGACCTCACTCATTGCAGAGACGTTTCAAGAGGTGGAGGCCATTGATGTTGGTATGGTGGGGGAAGGAGCAGGGACAGGGATGCCAGGCAAAATTCTGTGATTGCAGAAGACATAATATTGCACCCACTCTGCACCAGGGTGGCTTGAGTCAGCACTCTTTTACTGACATCTACACCTCAGCATTCTCTAACCACAGCCCTCCCTGCTGCACCTCAGCCAGTAGTGACCATACCTGTTTCATACAGATACCAGGTCTCTTCCATGTACTGTTAAACGTGCAAGTGGCTTAACCTCAGGTTTCACACCATGCCTTCTTAAATGTGACTGTTTTTTCACAGCTTAGGCAGTACTGTGTCAATGTTCATAGGTGCATCATACTCACACTTATACCTCTCTACCAAAATCCTAGTGTCCTGCTTACATCAGCTCTTGTCATACAGTCCAGGACTTCTCCAAACAGCTGTGTTACTCCTGTTGGTGCTTGCTCACCATGCAATAACCCAATAATTTGATGAACAGTCAGTTAAAAAGGCAGGAAACCCAATGTTATGCCTTATACAGGACAAGGAAACACACTGCTGTTGGGTCCACATGCACTTTAAATGGTGGAGCAGTACTGTTAGCATGAGATTAAACTCTCCACAACTGTACTCTGTTGGGACAGGGGAAAGTCCTATTGGATTTGACATCATGTTGTACTCAGCCATGCCATGTAAGAGAGTTAACAATGTACAGCATATATAAATACAAATATTTTAGTGTATTTCATGCCATACATCTCCCAGTTCTGGGCATGGGTGTTATAACAGAACTGGATCGGATCAGGGTATACTGGTCAATTCCTAGAAAAATAAATGAACAAGAACAGTCTACATTTATGTGGCTGCTCTCAGATGTAGCTTGCAGATACAGTAAACGCACTGTGGGTTAGTTTTAGAAACGTCTTTGCAAGTAAATCCGTAGCAGGGCTATGCAGAGTGTCAAGCACTGCTGTGTGAAACTGTGGATCAAATTTTTAGTAACTGGCTGGGTAACGATGACCTTTTTGAACAGAGAAACACCCCTGGTGTGCAACCACTCATGGTCTGTAATTAAAAAAACCCTCTACCCTGCTCTAGCCTAAAGTACATATATTAAAGACTACAGAAAATGAACTCCTGTTTATTTTAGCTGAGCCACTGAGGTGGTGGAGACCTTCAGACTGTTACTGATGGAAACTTAGGTACTAGAGAAATGAGATGGAACCAATTAAATACAGTATAGGGGAGATGAAGTTTGAGTATTTTGGATTCAAGCTGCTGACCAGTTGGACACTTCTCTACCCCGTGTTCTTTCTGACCACTGTAACATTGTAGTACTGGCTGTCCACATAAATTGGACTAAAGAAAAAGCAACAAATTCCGTGTTAAGTGAAGGTGTGTGACTGAGCAAGGACAAAGTCCAGCTTGTTAAACAGAAAGGATTAGAAGCAGATTCTGGAACAGCAGATTTTGGAGAGCCAATGCTGGAAAGCAGCATCTGGGGTGCCAGCTGTGGCCAGGGCATGGAGAGGCCAGAGAGGCAGATCCCAGAAGGAAAAAGCCATGACTGAAGGCCCAGATATGTATTGCTGCATTGAGAAACAGTAAAATATTTAGTGAAGGAAGAAACAGAAATATGAAGCTGAAACAGCTGTGCTCAGCAACCTGGTATCAGCAGTATTGTAGGATGGGCTGGGGAAAAAGGATAGTCCAGTGGCTTGGAAGAGGTGGCCTTGGGCTGCTGTTCTTGCAGCAAACTTTGTGACCATTGGGGCTTTCATACTGTCAGAAAAGGTTCCGAACAAATCTGAGCTTCTCACAACATCCCTGCTGGTTGCATGGCCTTTTTCTAATGACAGCTACTTTTGATCTACTAATTAACCCAATCTTACTCCATTTAACACGACATTGTTATTGGTACAATGTGCTGCTGATTCTGTAAGAACATCTTGTAATACCTTATCTCAGGAGAAACAGTGGTGGAAAATATCTCTACAGTTAACTTTATTACATTTTTAATCCTACCAGAGAATTAAATCCCATCTCCAACAACACTATGGTCACTGGCATCGATTAGACTCTGATTCTGTAATTCTCTTCACTGTGTTTCCTGTCAACTACTCTGGGCTGTCACCGTGGGCTGATGTGAGACATGGGTCACCCTCTGGGTTTTGTGAGTAAGGACATTCTCTGTGAACACTGACACATGACTATTGTAGCTGAGTCAGAGCATTGCTCTGGCAGAGCTATGCCATTTCTGTCAACCAGGCAAGGCAGTGGAAGGGTCCTCTGGCTGGCTGTGCACAGGACTGTGCCCTGGCTGCTAAGTGGGTATTTCATCATTATTCCACAAAGAGTGAAAATTTTCCTAGGGCAAATTTTCCTAGTCAGGCTCTGAATGGGCTCCCACGTGACATGCTCTCTCGTTGTTGGCTTGAATGGCCAGTGTCAGTCTGAACATGGTCAAGGAAATTCACGTCAGCCAGACTGGATACCGGTCTGCATCCCCCAGTATGCTGGCGAGGCTTGAGAAACAACTTTAGGTAAAGTCAGAGGATGCTCCATAACTTTTCCCCTCCTGCTTTGCCTCCATCCTTGAGGACAGAGAAGAGGACTAGAGAGAGTCAAATGGTGAAAAGGCAAAGAAAGCAAAACGATTTTTTTTTTTACTCTGTTGGCTGTACTTTGCAAGAGGGTAAATGCATTTTGCTACACACTTTGGGTTCTGGATTGGAGAATGTTTTCAATATTTCTTTCCAGTGGGAGGGAAAGAGGAAGGTCATTTCCCCACGTTTCCAATCAGCTCCTTTTCCTGGCTTCAAAAATCATGAAGTGACAGACATGACCTGTAGATTAACGGGATCGAGTCAGCCAAAAAATCAATTCCTGTTTTGGTGAGGGCTTCTGGGTGAGATGACTGAAACAGTTTCTTTAGAATTATTTGGCTGTTAAATGCAGAATCCTTTGTAAAAAAATTCTAACTGAATATTGGTCTGTCAAAGGAAAAAAAACCCTACATCATTCATTGAGGCTTTATTTATATACAGTTGCTTTTCTGGCAGTGAGGGAATCAGGAGGAGATATGCAATAGCTCAAATAGAGTTGCTTTCAAAGTTACAGACCATCTGAGGACCGGCTGACTTAAATCCTACTTTCTTTGAATGCTCATACTTCTGACTGGATGCTGCTTTGAACAAATTAAGGGTTGTTCAAAGTTTAACCCTTATCCCCTGGCAAAAAGATTCCAGCCAGCACATAGAAACAGAAGTAGTTACGGGGACACCAATGTTACTCAGCTCTTCAAAATGTGTCAAGTTCAAAGAATTTATTTACCTAATTTAAAGACAACTGTATTTAAACCTATAAAAAACTCCCAAGAATAGAATTTTAGAATGCAGTCACTTGAACAATAAAATTTAAAAGGTCACTATTCCTAGGAGCTGGAATCAGCAGCTGCTATAGAAACCTTAATGCTTCATCATCTAACAAATTAAAAACATTGATAATATTAATAGAGGCTTCAGCACTTACCATGTTTCATTAGTTAAAATACTCATTTTTCTTGTGTCTTGAAGAATAAGAATAATTACTTTAGCACCATTTCCATTTCTTATAATAACAGTGTAGAGCCAAATAACCTAGCTAGCTACTACTGAGCTGTGCCAGAGTCACGGGGCTATAATAGCCGAGGTGATGCTAATTGAAGGTAACTGCTAATTGAGCTGCCAGGTAACTGCTAATTGAAGTTTGCTTTCGGTGCCTCAGCATTTTGCTTGTATGACTGCAAATGTAAAGGTTTCATTTTCAACCTGGATTGCTCAGGTAATGAATAGCATGTGAATGAGAGAGAAGTGATATTAAAAACCATCATTATTTCATTTACATACATTGTGAAAGGGGATTTCTTTCAGCTTTCAGTAACTACCAGTTTTTCTCTGGGGGCTATATTTTTTTCTTAAAGATCTTGGTAGATGTTTCATGCTTTTTGTAGCAATCATCATTTTTAGAGCATATGGTTATAAAGTTTATGTAGTATTTGACCACTTTTTGCTTTCCAGTGCCTGTGGCCAAGTACCTATTTTAAGCTGGGTCAATAGGAAGCAGGTTTTAGCATAGTCTGGAGCAAGATGAATATGTGTGTTTGGCACCATAGTGCATCACCTTACCTACTTTGCTGCTGGTCCTTGTAGCGAAAGATAAGCAATTACCTAGAAGTGCAGTTCAGGAAATTCATGAAGGGTGAGAGCAAAAAAAAAAGAATCGAGATTTAGCTGATTGCCTGTTTTTGGAAGATGAACACAGGATTCATGTCCTTTTGAAAAGTCTGTCCGCACTGAACAGCAATTTAACTAGCTTTTTGAGAATTAA
The DNA here is from genome assembly GCA_013389905.1 of Sula dactylatra. NCBI lineage: Eukaryota > Metazoa > Chordata > Aves > Suliformes > Sulidae > Sula > Sula dactylatra. The sequence goes on from WEKW01015827.1 coordinate 162,765, forward strand.
ACAGTAGGATGAGTAAACGTGAGAACATTTTGTTAGTGAGATCTCAGTGTATAATTCATGATGGGTTTTGATAGTTCTCAAGTGCAGCAGGAAAACATACCTACGATAGAAACGACATGCCTGAGAAATAAGGAGCTATTCTGATCAGCAGTATGATTTGAAAACACTTCCTCCACTCCAGGTGGGAGGTTTTTGTGAGAGAAGAAATAAATCCTAGCCAACAGTCTGATGAAACAAATGGTGGCAGTATCTAAAACAAACAGTCCATTATGGAGTGAAAAAATGATGAAAATTATTTCCCTGGACCTGAGAGGTTTCTGATTTTATCTATTTTTTTTCTCTCTCTTTTTTCTTTTTTTCCCCAGGAGATTTATACAATCTTCAGGTTGCAAGGGACTGACTTATTCTGGGAAAGGAATATTTTGCTTGGGTCTGGGATCATGCTGTGGTCATCAAGATTGTTATTTTGTACCACCTTTTGTGCAACCAGCATCCTTTCTCCGTTCTCGCCAAATCCCTGAAACAAGTCCTTTTCTCTGCTGTTGTTTTGTTCCCAGGGAAGCATTCTGTGCCAAGCTTCGTGCTGACAAGTGATAAAACCACCTCCTCTTCTTGAACCCACTGCTGCCCAGGGTAGCTGTTCATTAGGCTGAGGGAGCCTCAGGGCTGGAGGCGCCCATGAAAGCCAGACCCTCTTGAACATGCAAGAAAATATGCATGGATTTTGGTAGAAGCAAGTGGCACAGAACTATCTTAAAATCAGAGCCCAGTGACATGTGTTTGAAAAATACTTCTCTCTGTATTCCAAAGAAGTCTTCTGTGGGAGACACCCCATTAAAAACACTTGCTGCAGTGCAAATGAGAATCCTTTTCGTATTACATTTTGCACCTATAACTGATCTGAGAAATTTCTATGTTTTCTAAAACAAACGAGACCGGGTCTGTAAAATAACAGGATCTAGACATTTCTTTTTCTCTCTCAATATCACCACAGCCACTTGGTTTTTTTCTTTTTATTAACTTCAGAGGGAAATTGGTAGGAAAACATTTTTTTTTTTTCCTTCTTGAAAGCAGCATTAACAAGGGCAAAAGCAGAGTTCATTCTCATAACTGAAAGCTTTACTGTTTCACTTCCAGTAATGTTTCTTTTGCAGAAAAGCTTATGCATAAAAATATCTTTTCCCAAAGTTAGCATTTCAACAGTAATTTGAGCAGATAGGTGCTGTTCATAATTAGTACTGCATTTCGTATTGACTGCTGTGCCAGTGGAATTTTGTGACACCAACTACATTAGTTATGAATCTCTCTCCATGTATAGGCAACTGAGGGGATGTATAATGTTGAGAGAAAAGTGCCTCCTGAGGACTTGGGAATGTTACTGTTGAACAACAGGAATAAAGTGATGAAATAGATAAAATCCTCACAGGACACCACCCTGATGCATTAGGCAAACAGGAATGTAGGCTGCTCGTGATGCAGACAGATAAGAGAGAAAGGGGGGAGGAAAAAAAGTCATCCATTTGGAAATTTCCAACTGCAACCTCCTCTTAGATGTGTTTATGTTTTAAATATCCCCCTGATCACGTTACCGATGAAAAACGTTCACTGCTCTGTGTGCTGCAGTAACAAACAGTTGATCTTTTTGGATTCTTTGCAAGACATACTGAAAGGAACATTTGAATATTATAATTTAAAAAGTCCCTTTTCTCTTTTACCATTCATGAGTATTCAGCCTTTCCTCTAAGGGACCCGTTCAGTAAAATGTGTGGATAACTTCTGCGCCGCATTGCAGAAGCTTCCTATAAAAAGGACTTGAGGTTTCTTTCATCATTTTCTCATCAGCCACACACAATGGTTTCAATCTGCAGTTTCACATTAAACAAAGGTGGAACAAGGCGCTTTCTTTCCCTTATATTCACCAGTCTTCAAAGGACAACTTCAGAATGGAGAGGACACTGGCAGACACCCTGTGTGATTTCTGCCTGGCTATTCGTCTTACTCTGTCACGTCTTCCCTGGGTGCTTCCATCCCTTCTTGTTTGCTCCTTCTGTCCCCGGCACTGGCTGGGCCTCCCACTGCTGGTGACTGTCCCTGCAGGGGTGGGACAAACCAGGTCCAAAAGCAGTACCGACAGCATGACTTAAGGGAAGTGAAGCAAGTACTGTAATCACTGCACTGTTTATACCCCTTTGGCACTGAGATGTTTTATCGTTCCAGCTCAGTGGAAACATATGGAAAGAATTGCCTGAGCCACCACAAAGTTATCAGCAGGGACCCAGCATCTCCCTGTGACAACCGCATGTCTCCTGTGTTTCTATTAGCAAAGGATTTCTGGTGGTACTCAACTTCAGAACTGATCTGCTTTAATAAAATGGACACCGGAGGCGAGGAGGGGAGGCAAGGAACCTTTCCACGTCTACTTTTAACAGTGGGAGGAGAGACACGAGCTCATGGTGGATAAGTGGCTGCTTCAGGAGAAAAAGTTTTGCGTACTTGTGATATGGTCTGTTTTGTGCTCAATATCTTTTCTAGGCTTACATACATTTACAAGGATTTTCTACGCTTGTGTACGCCTGTCCTCCTACAGTTGTGCTAAGGCACACACCACTGCGGACGTGAACTGTGCTATGCAAGCCCCCTGACTGTGGTTCAGCATAAAGCCGTCATATAGTGTCATGTTCTCTTTTTGCTGTAAGCAGGTACAGCTCTTCCCTCTTCAGAAGGTCTGCCTAACTCTAGTGGGAGACCAAAATTGCCCATGTCGATGGCAGACATCAGTATTTGCTGCACAGCCTGCCTGGGTTACCCGGAGTGTAACAACTTAGTTAACTCAGCCAGCTGGAAGACCACCTTTACTGAGAGGCCTTGGATAAGTCATGCAAGTCGAGCAGGAGACATGTTTGTTCTGAAACTAGAAATAACTTTCAGCTGTATGAACAAAATCAGAGAACACAGTGGGCACTATGTCAGGGAGAATTTTATGTGAATACGTCTGAACAGCAGGATGCTAGTGTTAGACCAGCATATAGTACCACTGAGAACAAGGTCTCTGTGTATTTGTGTAAATAAATAATGAGAAATACATCCTCTCCAAAGAGCTTGATGTTTAAATACAGCAGATCAGCTTTAATGGAAATAGAAAAGAGAAGGGATTTACGTAAGGCGGGTGAGAGCAGGAGGGAGAGCACACTGCTTTTCTGACTCTCCAGCCCCCACTGTTTAAGCAGCTTCTGTGCCAGTAAAGACAACCCAGAGAATTGCAATGATGGGGCTCTCATTGCAATGGCTAGCATTGCTCTCCAAGTTTCAGGTGGGTTTTACTGGGATCAACTTCTGGTAGCGTTGTCTGTGAAAGCTAACAAAAGAGGAACTGTGAGATAGTTTTGTGCATAGGTGTAACTTTTTCATATGAATGTGCATGTGTATAGCTATATACATAAGTATGTATACACAGTGGTCAAAAAGGGGATGCAAAACCCGTTCTGGGAGATGCAGGTGTGCCATTATGAAATGCCTTTATTCTACTATTCTAACATTAAGGCAAGAGCCAGCAGACCTAACTGTTGTCTGCAAAGAGCCTCTGTAGCTAACAGTGGATCACCATTTAGACAACCCTGCAAGCTTTGAGAAAAAGTTTCAAAATTTTGTGAATTTTGAAAACACTGTAGAATTGGCAAATTAATTAAGACCTGCTTTGGCACAATTATTTTTAATGGCACAAGCTTGACAACAGTAGAAAATTGGCTCATTGTTTGATTTCATAAAAAATGAGAAATTGAAAACTATTTCTCAAATAGAAAGAGAGTGGTGTTTTTTTACTACCATCTGTTGAACACATGTTTTGAGAACCAGGAGTTTCTTTTTTCCATCCACGGATATCTGTGAAGTTTTTTCCCCATTCAATTAATTATTTGCATTTCAGAATGAAGAGGGAAAGATGAATCTGGGACCTACTGTTATCTTTCAAAAGCAGCAGTTAATAAACAAAACTTGCCAGCCTGCAAAATCCCAGCTTCATAGATACTGTATTTGGTAGAAAAGAACTGACGCATGAGGATATTTACTGCAGAAGCAGAACTGAGTGAACTGTGAAGGCAGTGAGTCCATCACATGAAATCTCCAGGAGTACAAGCAAAGCTGGATTGGTCCGAAGCTTCCAAAGGTTTTGTGCCTGGAGCTGCTGATCATGTTGATATGGCCACGCATCTCACTAAAGGACTGAACAAGTTTAGAGAGGGGCAATCTTGTTGGAGTGTTCCCTCTTCATGACAAGAATATTTTATTCAAGACAGGTTTGTATGTAGTGAGCAAAATATGTGGAATCCATATTCCATAAGAAAAGTGGCAGGATCCAGAAGGTCACCCAAGGGCGGAGGAAAAGAAAGGGCTCTATGAAGAGAGAAATGAAATGAAAGTGTTGGGCTTGGGTTTGTCAGTCTCTTTGAGCTAGGAGGAGCAGTTTGCTGGAAGGACGGGAGGGGCAGGGTGACAAGGGGCACATCAGAGTCCCTTTCATATGAAATTTCTTGGGGAATGGGGAACTTTCCACACACAATTCAGAGCCTCTGAAAAACTACCACAGAGGGTGCCAGCTCCCCTGCTGGGGTGGTTTGAAGCAGGGATGGCTGGAGCAGCCCTGAGCTCCACTCTTCCCAAACTCCCTGTCAGCAAGGGCAGGTGAACAGGTCACACATCTTTTTTCAGAGTGCCTCCATTTACAGCTCAGCATTTTAACATAAAACCTTTGATCTTTATTTTTACATATCACACAGTAAATGGCAGCCATTCAGAAACAGCTACCCCACCCACCCACCTTCTCCTGCCAGGGTCTTCTCCCCTCAGGGGAAGCAGCAGTGTGGGATGTTGGTAGCACCAACTCCTTTGTCAGACACCTCAGAGGAACCAGCAGCTTCAACTGTATCAACGTGCCTTTCACTAGGAGACCTTCATAACTCGCATGTCCTGCTGTTCATCACCGAGCCGGATTGAAGCTGGGAAGTATTTTTCCCACTAAACACAGGACCTGCAATACATTGCACCACAGTGGAGGTTGCTATAAAAGTGAAAGGGAGGACTTTCCTCACGTCTCAGTGGCTACGTTGGGTCTCTGAGCAGCTTTTTTTTCCCATTCTGTTTTCAGTGACTTCAGCTGCCACACTGGAAGTGCTGAGCCTTGTGCATCCTCTGCCACAGGTGCCCTTCCTGAACGCTCCTGTAAACCCATAACAAAGAGCCATTCAGGAGACAGCCTGTGTGCAGCACCTCTGAATACAAACAGGGTTTCTTTTTTAAAAATAACTAAGATCTGGATGAGGCTTCCAAAAAACCCTACTGGTACACAAAGCAGACAGAAACCAGAGGGAGACTCTATATGTTCCACCTTCCTATAGCACCAGGAGACCTGAGCTATCGGCTGTAACGGTGCTTCCCTGCATCTGGACCACGCTCAACTGTGAGCAGGTCTTAATATTGTAAAATCCTGCTCTGGAATGCAGAGATGAAGTCAGAAATGTTTTGGTGAAGTGAGACCTAGTGAAGTTGCTACTCAGCTTGGGTGGGGGGGCAGAAACTGGCGTACCAGCCCTGAAAAAATCCACATGGGGGTTTACACTTTTCCACCAAGACTTTCTGCATCTGTCTAAAAAAAAGAGAGGGTGAGAGGAATCATCGCTGCTGACTCTTCTTTCCAAGAACTTGCTAGCACAAGGGAAGGTGTCTGCCTTAAGTCTGCATGTGACATAGAGAAATGGCATTTGCTTCTGTGGGTTTGCCCCAGAATTTCCATGGGATAATGGCATTGCGTTTATTGTTGCTGGTGACCCATGTGCTGAGCAAGATTATAGCTATCTGTTCTGCAAGAGAACAGGATTAACTAACCTGAAAGTGCCTCAAGAGTCAGAGAAAGAGCCTGTAGAGCTGGAAAGACTAACAGTAATAACGAGGAGTATTAACAATGACAGCAAAGTAGGTGACTTTTTTCCTAGTCCAGAAACCACATAGTGCTCAGGTGAAAAGTGTTCTTCAGTTAAGTTTTTAACTTTGCTTTATGTGTCCTCTGTGTCTATTTTTGCTACAGAGCACATTGCTTGAACAATACCGCAAATGAAGGACACGTCTTCAGATCCTCTGGGAATTAATCAGGTGCCTGAACATGTGTGTCTAGCGCCATTTCAGCTGCCCTTGCTTTCTGTCAGATTTCCAGTGACTGATCTAGAAGGGCAATTCCTTTCCCATAGGTCATATCTGACAGCCCTGCAAGGAGGGCTTAGATACCCTAAGGCACATGAAATAGCATTAGACGGGCATGTTTAGGCAAACCAGTCACTCCCTGCCAGCACCTGTATTTCAGAGTTATTGAAACATTTCATTCTGTGTTAGCAAGAATAAAGACAACTTCTTTCAGCTCCACAGCAGTCACATGAACAACTACCAGTACCAGGCAACAACCGCTGCCTGCTCACCCCTGCCACTGGTCTCTGGCAGCAATGACAGCCCTGCCGGTGGATGTCGGAGAAAGGTATCTTCCCTTCAGGCGGTCTCATGATGATGGGGTGATTCAGTTGTGTGGGTTTCATTTTCCATGTGATGGTTTTGCCCAAATTTTATTAATGATTTGACCTACTGGGACTTGATGTCAGACCCTGACCTCCATAGTCCCTCTAAACTCTTGAAGCCAGTGAAACCCTCCCCAGATGCACAATGCCCCAGAAAGGACATTCAGGGCACTGCAGAAAGGTGGCCATGAAGAATACCCCTGAGCTGGTTCCCCTTCCCAAAAGAAAGCCAAGCAGATGCAACTGATTTGGACTGGCATTCAAAATCATGTTGCCTTTACCTTTTTTTTAAAGCATTGGCAGAGCAGGAGCCACATAAGCAGGTGCAAGGACCTCCGGCTCCCAGCACAGACGGTGCTGGAAGGCAGGAGCGGGTGGAAGACCTCAGTACCACACCGCCTGCAAAGCCTGCAAGGAGCAATCAGAGCCATTAAGGGGCCTGTTTCCTTTTTAGGAGAATTATTAATGACCATGAGAAGAAAAAGTGATTCAATACTGAAAACTTGCTGCGCACCAGCTGTTGTTTGGAGATGGAATCAACTGAAAAGAGCAACACAAACGGTACAGTGAATTTACCTCACTTGATCCAACGCACAAGCCGAGACACAGTGCTATTGCTCTTTGCTGTGTTTCCAACCATTATTCGACATTGTTCCCTTCACTGACAATGTCCTTTCACTCAAAAGAACTATTATTTTCACTTGAACAAAACTAAAACAATCCAGAAAATGGAACTGAAACCCCAGATCAACAGCATACATAATTTCAGATGTGAAATTAATTTAACCCACCTTGAAATTCTGCATGAATGCCTTTTTATGTAGGAGTGATCAGAAAATGTAAATTGCATGGGTTCTCCTGCACACCTGAATTTTCCACCTGATTTTGCTACCTGATGTCAGGATAAGAATGTTTACTTCTACTTGTAGGGCAAAGGAGCTCTTGCTGGTCAGGGAAATTCCTGCTAATGGTGAAAAGAACGTGGAAGGCAGTATCTGCACTGTGCTGTCTTGTACTAGATGAAGGTAGAAAACAGTTTGTATTGTGATTTCTGAACACTGCTTTGAAGATATTTCCTGGACTTGGTCTCCAAATTCAAACAACAGGAGATCTTTGTGGTTTTTGGGTTTTTTTTCTGGACTTTGTGGCTGGTGGCTAAAGAGCAGCTATGGTCACTGCATGGCAGCAGACTTAGGACTGGTGCTGGGACTATTTCTAAGCTTTATGAGTATGAGCTGCATGGTTCTTATCTTTTGATTTCCTGACACTATCAGAAAAATCTTTAAATTCACATTTATTACTTATTTCTTCTTCTAATGGTAACAGCTTGACATTTTCAATTCTCCCATTTCAGAGTTACGTTATTCAAGTCTCTTACATAACTTCTGTTGTCACTGTAGAGGGAAGATTTTTAATAGGGATATTGGGTTTGTTTTGTTTCTTTTTGGTTAAGGATTTCAAAATAACATTAATACACAAAAACTCACAAGTGGAGCAAAGAAATGGGTGTGGAGGTGTGTGCTGTGTCCTAGGTCCAATTTTCCTCCTTGCAGAGGTAACTGTGAGTCTATGTGGAATTAATAATCTCCACATGAGTTTATTAATTTTGCACACAAACCCTCTTTATGGCTTCCTTGTTAAAAAAGTTTCCAAAGATTTTTGATTTTTTTTAGAAGTTGTTTTCTTAGTAGTTCTAGATGCTATTAAGGATCTTTATTTTCTCTAGAATAATTTTTAATTAGCCACCTTGCATAATTCAGTAAACCCTTCTTTTAAAGATAAAAGAACAGCTGTCAGAAAAAAAAAGAGATTTAAACATAAGAACTAGAAGAAAATCCTTCCTCTAACCTCCTCCACCTAATATTCATATTCTACATTATGGAATAATCATGGGAGAGAGCTGGAAGATCTCCTCAAATAGTCCTCCCACCATATGGGAACTGGTGGAAGCAAATCTACAGAGGAGTTATTTAATGTTTTTTCTTCTTGGTTTCACAGATACTTTTTAAGCCTTCACAGCTGCTGTGTAATTAAGCTTTACTTTTTTGTGGCTTCAAGAGCAAAAAGTGAAGTGTTAAAAGTATCACCCCATCCTCAACACCTGCCTTCTTGCAGCCAGGTTCCTAGTTCACGCTTCACACCCAGGACCATGTAGTTGTCCCAGTTTCTGCTGACAAGCCTGATCCTCCTTTCTGCCATTCTTTGGTGAACTCATTACAGGTATCACAGTCGTACTCTGAATCTGTTTTTCTCTGTTCCTCCTCCGCTGTACATGTCAGCTACCCTCACAATGTGCAAGGCATTGCCTATTGACAAATCACTGCCAAATACTACTGGAAAACCCCTGTATGATGGGTTTCAATATTTTGTCACATTCCCATGTAAGTACCAGTAAGTACCCCTTTCTGCTTTGCTGCCCAGTATAATCATTTTGAAGCAGAAATAAAAGTAGCCTGCATTGCTGCTATTGCCTCTGCTCCCTGCTGCCCTTCCCTAGGACCCCAGGGAAGCTCCAAGGCTCCCTGAACCACCCTTGAAAAACTTAAGTCTGCAGCATTCCGCCTGCAGACCTGTGTGCCAGGATAAGTCAACACTGTTTGTTGCTACTTGTGGTAACCAGGAAAAAAAAATGTGCAGTGGTCAGCCTCTGTCAGTGAGAAGCAGACCTTTAGCTCACGTGTATGTGGGCAGCACAAAACGTGGCTCACGGCAGGGAGAGGCACTGCTCCCTTGGGCTGTCAGTCAGGCACTCCTATTTGTCTGTAACAGCGGGGAACTTTCTATACCAACCTGGATTTTTCTAAAATGCAAGGAAAGCTCCTGATGGCACTGGATCTGACACAAAGGTTTCTAGTCGTTTGTGTCTTTGTGTGTTGGGACCATCAAAGCGAACAATGGCAGGAATGAACAGCCCTGGGAATAAGGCACAGTGGCTACCTGGGGACCCATTTGGTGACTTTGCTGCAGCAGAGCACAAAACACAGCGGTAAGGGAAAGCTGTGTGTAAACCTTGCCTGCTCAGCTGCTGGGGAGACCAAAATCCTCTGATCCACAAGCTGGTAATGGATGGTTAGGGAAAAATAAGACCTTTGTGTGGCCGTGCCATGTCAGATAGGTCCTTTGCTCCTGCAGGCTGCTCCGGCTGTATTAGGTCAGCAGAAGTAAGGGCTTTCTCAGATGCTCCAGGTGAAGGGCTGAGGGGTTAGTGCCCAGGGCTAGACTGCTGGTTTGCAGCAGGAAAAAACACCAGTCCGTCTCCATGGCTCTCCCTGCTCTACTGTGACGGAGCCGTCGCTGTTGGCACATCACAGACAAACAATTGCTGCACCTCAGGGTGATCCATTGTCAGCAGTGGTGAGGTGGCGTCTGCAGAAGAGTACAAGGAACCGCGCTGATGACTGTCTTGCTTCACCTCTCTGCTCCTGCCCACCCTGTGCAACCACACTTACACAGCCTGCTGGCTGTCCATGCAGTGGTTCATACTGTGAGCCCCGTCTATGTGGTGTGACTCTCATTGCACAGACAGCCTTGACCTGCTGTTCTCGGGTTGGAGACTGCCCAAACCACCTCGTTGCATGAACTCTGAGAAAAGACCTAGTGGGGAAGGAAAGGCAGCCTTAGCTAAGGACTTTGTGGAGTAAAAGAAAAAGGCATTTGGCCCAGCCTGCCTGCTCAGGAGCGTTGAACAGGCTGAGCCAAATGTGCTGGTCTTAAGGAGTTCACTGGTGTCTATTGACTTCTGCACGATCCCATATACATACAGGACTTGAGGGGTAATTTAAGAGAAGAAGAAAATCACCAAAGTTTGAGGCATGTTAGCCTTAGATACGAACTTCCCACTCCTTGTTCGGGGTTCTCACTTCTTTTTCTCCTTTATAAATTAAATTCCACTGCTACAAAGAAATTGATCACAGAAGAAATAGCTTTACATGAAGACCCAACTTGGGTTCTGGCTCAGAGGAAAACTGTTCTTGGTTTATCAACTTTTAGCCCACCCAGCACACGTGTGGATGTTCACTCTTCCACAGCTGCACTGAGTTTCCACTCAGTGAAGCATGTGGAGATGGCACTACCTTGAAAAACGTGCTGAAGACCTGCTGAGGTCAATATGACATAATTATGCAGTTTATTTAACTAGGTCCTAAAGAGTGTCCATGCTGCCAGACGATGCACCAGGATGCGCTTTCATATGGGTCTGTGCTGGGCTCAGACTGAGACCTGCAAGCTGTTCCAAGCATGTTTGCAGCCTCCCTCAGCAGGGCTTTCTAGCTTGCACTATCCACTTGACTCATGCACAGCATACTAGCAATCTAGCAATGTATCTCAACCATCCTGCCTGATCCACACCCCAGACTGCACCTCTGCTGCCATGTGCTGGAGAGCTTCTGAGTTTCCAGCTCCAGGTGTGGGAGAAATTTCCAATTCCATAGAAGGGCCAGACTTGCAGGGACACCAGCTCCCCTGTTTTCCTTCTCAAAGCTCTGGGTTCAAGTGAAGAAAACGGAGATGCACCAGGCAGGCAGGATCCACAGCAACCTCTGTGCAGCTGTGGCCAAACACCAGGGCATGCTGCCTTGTACACCCACAGGTAGCATACAAACATAGTCTTCTTGACCATGCTGAACAGCCAACACAGCCACACTGCATGCTGTCATCATGCTCGCCATCAGCAGTGGTTGTCATGCTGGTTTGCAAAAGACCACCTTCAAAGTTCTCTGTGTTTGTGGAGGCTTTCAGTGCAACGACACAATCACATGGTCTGTAGCACTCTGGCTTGAGGATGGCTTTTGCTGCCTGGCATCTTACCTTCCCTCAAAGGGGAGACGCCACTTTAGGATAGAAAATTGACCCCCTGAAAACAATTTTACTAGAATAAGAGATCACATCAGACACGTCCTGTGTCTGTATGGGACAGAGAAGCATAGCTGAGAGCATCAAACCAATATGGTTTCTTCAGCCATAGACAATCTAGAGGTAGCAGCCTGTAAAGTTTTCTTTAGAGCTAATGGGAGACATGGGCTGTCAACTAATTCAAATACTGTATCTCAGTTTTATCACTCATAAATATTGTGTTTAAGCTACTAGGTGTTAGGAGTAAGCTAATTTTGGTTATATTATGAAGAGCTGCATTTAATTAATAAACTTTGTAGTGAACTTTGTTTTAAAGAACTTAAAACAAGAAAACCAGAAATGTGTTAATTCAAGTACACACCAAAATGTATATTAAAATCCTTTAAGAAAGAAATGGCTGATCCCTGCTCTTAGCATCATAAAACATTGCAGAGCACCATCACAAGAGATGATTGGCACACCTGCAGGAGGATGAAGGCTGGAGGGGTTACTCCACTGTATGCAAGGGAAGATGTGACTTGCCCAGAGCACCTGCTTAACACAAGAAAAAAAAGGTTGTTGCTCTAAAAGACTCTCTGAGAGGTGTTTACCTGGGGTGAGCCATTAAAACTAGTTAGTGAGCCTCCCAATGCAGCTAAGATACTGAAACAACTAAGGAATGCTGTTACATTTTTTATGTCTTTAATTTTGGCAACGAGTTTCCTTGTTTTATATTTTTGTAGCCTTGCTTCACTGTTGTGCTCTCCTGTGTCCTTAAATGAACGTACTGTGTTATCTTTACATCCTACCTATGAATAAAGCTACCCACAGATGAGCTGGTGAACAGCATGGCATTGTGTTGTGGCCAGCTTGGCAGCTCTTAAAGGCCAGGCACTATCGCAACGATCAGCACGGTGTTTCTCAGAGCACTGCTTCAGATCACGCAGAGGGTAGCTGTGTGTATTTCCACTAAGTTGCATTGCCCAATTTACTAATTAATAAGATGGGGGGGGGGGAGCGAGTCAAGAAGCCTCTTCTGGGTATTGATGTTAAAGAAGAAACTCCCTGCAGGAGAGTACCAGTGCTCACTGTGGGAATCCTCCAGGTGTCTTCCATGGTGGAGCTCCTCCTTGCCCAGCTTAGCTATTCAGTCCCTGGCTGTTAATGAAGCTGCTAGAGAAATGTGTGGGACACAATAGCATCAAGCAAAGGATGGAGGCAGGGAGAGGTGCTGATCTGACTCTGCTGCACAAGACAACGTGTTAATGGTATGTTCCTGTTGTATCTATTCCTAGTCTGTAGTGAGTGATGAGAGAATTGAGAAACTCCTGTTTATTCAGGTCCCTCCCTGGAAACTAGAGCAGGTATCTGAGAGTATGAATTCTGCTCTGGCAGAATGACAGAATGGCAGCTAGTTGCTGGCTTTGCAAGAGCCTGTTGCAGATTCTGCTTTGGCAGACAAATGTGCATAGATTAGGGGAACTGGGACTGGTGGCCAACACTAGGACCTGACCTCTTTTGGGGCTAGAGTGCTGGCAGACCCGGGAATGTCTCCTAGGGTTGGTGCTTGGAGAGAAGGATGGAGCCGAGGTGGACCTGAGCAGCATGTGTGGAGGAGAGGGGAAGAGGGAGGCACAGGAAGGTGCCAGCTTCTGCAGGGTATGAGCCACAATAAATAGTATCACCAAGACGTGGGCTCCTAGGATTTCTACAGCTTTTTTAGAAATTGTACCCATCAGAGCTGGGTGCCAGACTTTCTTGGAGACAGGTGTTGCTACTACACATGGGGGAGATGGGAACAATCATGGAGGCATCTACTGAGTCTGGCTATAGCCAACCATGCTGGTTGGCTCAGCAGCAACACAGATGCTTCCTCAGCAGGGCTTAGCTCCTGGTCGTGGCAGGGCCAGTCTAGGGGGCTTCCTTCATGGACTCTGCAAATGTGGATGTAAAGTGCTCTTGACCTTCACAGGCTGGATATCAGGCCAGAAAGTTCTTCCTCATGATCCCTAGACTGTGAGGCAGCAGTGCTTCGTGCTGGATTTTCTTCCCAGAGGCCAGGAGAAGGCAGGGGACTGTGAACCACCAGTGGTTCCTCAGTGGCTTGGACACCAAAGACCTCACAAGAGTCCTCATAAAAATGACTAGCTGCCTCAAGATGCATATAGGTTCCTGAGCTGCTTTATGTTGGCTTTCTTTTTTTTTTTTTCTCTCCTTTTTTTTCTCTATTCAGCTACATTGTTAAATAGGTTTCTCATTGAGATTTCAGCTCTGCTGTCTGACACCTGGAATATTTTTCTTCCCTTTGCAAAATCATGTCAATTGTTGGGTAATCCTTCACTCACCTTGGGGTTGTAGGCAGAAGATCTTCAAAATACCTGATGCAGTGCTAGAAATGAGAGAGCAGCCTGATACTGATGGAAGTCAGCAGGGGGATGCCAGTGAGGATTTGGTGAAGCATCAAGGCATGGAGTAGCTTGTGAAGCTTGCTGGGGGCTGAGGCAGAGCCAGCTCAAGCTGGTTGGGTCCCTATAGCCTGTAATGGTAGGCTGAAATACACACAAGAGTGAAGGCTGTATGAGCAAGCGGCGACTCCAGGCTTGCACACAAACTCAGGGCTGAGCCTAAATAAGTAGATGTGTAATGTATACCATGCAGGAGCTACTGTGACAGTAAAGGTGTAATTTGTGTCATGTAGGATAGATGTTGTGCTCTTCTCATTGCTGTGTGCCAGTATTGTGTCAAGAGACATGAACAGAAAAAGCAGTTTTAAAGTAGCTCAGCAGTTGAGTCTTTTTATTGATTCAAGCCTTTATATCACACATAACAAAGTAGAAAAGCCCCATCAGAGAGACAGGTGGTAACAAGTGAGCTTTAGATGGGCATGAATCATTTCTTGCCAAAGGTTGCTGTGATTTTTGCTGCTTCCCATCTCTTTGCTGTTGGTGCCTAAGGCAGTTTCCCACAAATGGTTCAAAAGACACATTCTGTATCCTTGAATGCTGTGATGAAGAAAAGTGATTTCTTTTCAGAAAGTGAGGAACTTTTAGTCATCACTCTGTAGCACTTGATAATCTGCTACAACTATATATAAGGAAAAGTGTGGTCATAAAAGAGAGAAAAAAAGTAAGTCAGAGATTTTCCTTGAGATCAACCAATGGAGAAAGATGTGGGAGGACACTAGAGAGGGAGGAAGAAGTTAGGCCCTCAGAGAGACCCAAATGGAAGTCCCAGCCCTGCTGGAGGCTGCAGCTAACCTCTGTTTCATCAGCATATAAAACTGAAGCTACGCCACTGACTTCAATTATATTGCAAAAGATTTTTTTACCAGTAACAATGAAAAACAGAATTTGGCTTTCAAATCTTCTATGTAAAAATAGCTCTTGTATTAGATTACCCAATAGAAAAGTTGAATATTAAATTTTTTTACAATCCAGACCACCTGTGAGCATAAACACGTTTATTATATATACGTCCTGGCTTGTTAACAGACGTTGCAAGAGTCTACACCCTGTTGACACAATTTTTCAGTCAGTGGGGTTTCTCATGGTAATGGCAAAAATGCAAAGTGGAATGAAAAACAAAGCAGAGGCCAAAAGTCACAGAGAGAACAAGGGGAAACTATCATTTTTCTAACAACCTCAGGGGCTGACCATGGCGTGGCATTACTGCCATAAAGGGTACAAAGATCTTCACTATCTGCCAAGAGTTTTCTAATATGCTGCAGAGGAAGAGCTACTTGATTTTGCTCATTTGTAGCGCAGAAACGGCAAGGTCAGGTCTGCAGAGGTAAGAGATGTTGGAGGAAACACCTTGTTTCTCTCCTGGGTGTTTTGTGGAAACAAAAAACAAAACAGAATGAACTTATCCTTCCAGCTGAGGAACAAAGTAATTCTGAAATGATAAAAAAGCTGGCACAGATTTAACCTCTGATTTTGATCATAACCTTACTTCTGTAGAATTTTGGTGTGGAATTCCAGTATGTAGGATGATAACAGAAATTATTGTACCGTTCTGTAATTAATCTGGTAAAATTTTATTTCTGGAAAATTCCATAACCCCTCCCCCCTCTGATAAAAACGCAACTCTGTCCATGATCAGAGACGAGGTACTGCAGGAAGAAAAGATAAAGAAGCTTGGTTTTTCTTCAAAAGCAGTTTTAAAAATCTTTGCCTAATGTTCATGTGCCATAATCCCATTTTATTTTAGGAACTTGCCAAAGATTATTATCTCTCTTTGATTTTTGTGTAGAAAAAGCCCTCAGAAAATTTACATTTCAACAATTCCCAGTGGTAGAATACTCAATAATAATCCCCCTGTCAACCTGAGGAAATCCTAATAAAGGAAAATTATTTTTTTCCCCTAAAAGTTTCTCTCTGCTCATGAGTTCTCTGACCCCTTCCCTTTTGTTTGGAGGGTGAGGCAGATTCGAAAAGCCTGTGTTGATCTGGCAAAGTTTGGCAGCCTCAGCTAAGTTGGCAGCTTGAGCATCTTTAACTGAAGGTTTGAAGCTAGATGTGACTTTGTCTTTATTTTTAAATTTAAAGCATATAAATATCAAATTCTTAATTTAAAAAAACAAAGAAAATGTTATCATATTTCTTTCTTGTGATATCAGTGACAATGTCTCAGTAAAATAAATTTTAAAATGTATTTGAAAAATTTCTTTGTGGAGGCAGCTGGTTTTCCTTTCTGTGCCCTGCTATGGTATGTATTCAATCCTAAATAATTATCCAGGACCTGAAAGTAGAAGACATGCTTATACATATTGCACACCACTCTTTTATTTCAACAGATATTTTTAGAGCCTTTAACTTCAGAGAATACACGTTATCAAGCATGCCGTATGGTGTACTGTCTACATTTCTGTAGTGAAATGTTCATCATTTTGGTTGTTTTTGGTTGATTTCCTATCAGTGGGTTAGGGATTCAGTGGTGGTGATGCTGGGGGTCCTGGAGCCCTAATTCATCCAGTCTTCATTACATAAGCTTAACTTTCAACCAAGAAAGAAACTCGATGGCTGAATCAGAGTCTGAAAAACTCCTAAAAAATAAGGTAATTCTGAGAGAATGCTGGCTGTCTCATACTGTTTCCCCTATGACTGCTAAACTGACATTTTGTAGGTTTATAAATAATGTTCACTCATTGGCAAAAGTGATCAGGGGATTTCAGGCTAGAGTGTGGTCACTGGGTCTACCCTGATGTTTCCCATGTACTGCTTCAGCTGTATTTACTGGGAGCCGTGGGGGGGTGCATGGAGGGTGACTCTATACCAATGAAATCATAACTAATGTGTTGTTCCATGCTGGTTGTGAGTGCCTGGCAGGCTGGCACCAAGCAGTCTCTGCTCAGCCACAGCAGCTTTTCAGACCGTCCAGTGGCAGGAGAGGTGAGGATGCAAAGCCACCACACGGACAGGGGACCACAGCCCAGGACTGCAAGAGAGAGGAAGCCCAGCTGCTTTCTTCCCTGGGTCTCAGCTGGGCAAAAAAGGTTGTTTTGTAGTTCAGGATGATGTTAAAAGATGGATGATGCTGCTCGTTCTCTGGATGCAGGTTCCTGCTGCCTGCTCAGTTTACCCAGCTGAATGCCTTACCATTGAAATCAGTATTTGTTTCGCTTTTCTCTGCCCGCTCCTTCAGCATGCACTTTGGTTTCTGTGACCAGGGAAAAGATGTTAACAGTCAAAGCTGTTTTTCCATAAAACAGAGACAAATATGTCCTAAATTGAATCCTGCTTTCCCCATGGAGACTGGAGGCTTTTTTTCTGACTTTGGGGATTCCCTGTTGACATCATTATAAGGATGTTAAAGTCAGGCACTTTCAGAGAGAATAGTGTGAGGGGAGGGAACATAAATCCAGACAGAATAAAAGAAATTTTCACTCTCATGACAACAAGAAAGTAAGGAGAGTGGCCATTTCTCGTGCGAGAGCAGGAACAGTTGCCTGACAGCATTTAACAATTCCCTTAGAAAGTCAATGTGCCATAAACTATAAGCCTGGAAATGGGAGGTCAGGGTATCAGTACCACCATTCATTACCAGAAATGTCTCACCTGATTCAGAAGAAAGCCCTCTTTGTATCTGGCACAAATTCTTTTTATCATCATAGGTGATTGCAATGAAATTACTTATGCATGCCCAACTATGGATTACATTACATGGTAACATATAGGAAAGAGCCCCAAATAAGGCATTGTATAGGTAGCACAGTTTAACACAGGACATGCTTCACTGAAAAGGAAGTGGAGGTGGACAATAGATGAATTGAGGTCACGGCTGCATTAGGTGTCCCTCAGGCTTCTGCAGCAAAGTCCAAAGAATGCATCTTGCTGTTCAACAGGGAATGAAATTTAATGTAAATCACACTGTTGTTCGTCTTTATATTAGAGATTGGCAGCAAGATGATTTCCAGACCAACGTGCCCTCTTCCAGTCTCGGTGACTTTTAACAAATGAGAATAAAATTACCATTAAAAGCAGGATTTCTACAGCTGTCCTTTTTTCAAATGGGAGCTGAGTCTTTGTGTACGTGCAGGTTTATTCTAGCCCATGAAAGACTGTTAACTGTTTTGCATATGAAGAGCTCCATCAGGTTCAGGTTTCTGCATGTAAAGTCAAATATGAACTTACGTATACACAAGGGATGTTTTTATTCAGCAGCCAAAATCATTTATCTAGAGCACCATAAAGTAGGCAAAGCATTAGTTCTCAGTTTTCGTAGTAAGTGAACAGGGTCAGACTCTGCTCTAACTCAGAGAAAGACTCTTGCCAGATCCTATTCTATCAGACAGAACAGTTGAAACATAGTCAATGACTTCAACATTTACAAAATGAAAGTATTTTATAGACCAAGAACTTACTCTGGTTTTGTTTGCTTGTTTTTCTACTGGCTGCTTGTCCTTGCAGTTTGCGAACCTGTTGGGACAGTCATTCTTTTCAATATATTTTCTTGTATGTGTGTGTGTATGTGTAGGATAAAAAAATAATTGTTTGCCATTAGAAAAGTCTCTGGATTAGTAAGTGTCCCCATACCACACTAGAATGTGGGTCATCAAAAATACTAAGAGCTCAAAAATGTTCAGTGCAGATGTCTGATTCAGGGAAAAAGCATAAATCCTAGGAAAAGGACAGACACAAAAGTTTATTTTGAAGACAACTGTCATGTGTCCTTTGAGTCAAGTGCTGTTCTCTGTTTGTATGCAAACAACAGAAACTAGCAAATGACTCAGGGTAAACCTGGTCAAAGGCTAAGATCTTTATCACCTAGAATCAGAAATGGATGTTCCTCCTTGGTAAAACAGGTAAAGACTGGATGCATTGCAGATGTTTCACACCTTCTTGGCAGTGCAGCTAAATGAACACTCATTTATTCTGAGCAAATTCTTATTTAAAGGTAGAGGCGAAAATAAATCTATTCTTTTATTTTCTTTGGTGGCCAATATGGCTGCTTTGTTTTGTGCTGCTTTGTTTTGTGCTGCTTTACTGGTTGTCCATTGAATACATACAGCTCTCCTGGGAGTGCAGATGAAGGTGGTCAAATAAAAGGTAGATGTGTGTTAGGGATGATCGACACTGTATAACAATTGGCAAAAAAAGTACACAAAAATGATTTTTTTCAGATCTTACTGGGAAAGAATAGCAAAGGAGGAACAGCAAACATAATACCATCTTCAGTAGATACTTGTATTTGAAAAGCTTGAAAATGAGAGGAGATAAGGTAATGATGTTTTTTTATCCACTAAAAAAACATACAGGCCTGTACCAGCAAGGCTGCACTTCTGATGGCTTGAGAGGTTTCCCATGTACTCAAAGGCAGAGAGACAGGTCTAGAGCAAGAATGGGATGGGTCACCCTGCATGTGGGGCCAGGTGCCTTGGGACTGTCCCTACTACAAGATCACAGCCAAGACCGGGCTGTGATCCTGCGCTCCTGTTAAACCTCTGAGCTGACAGCCTTCAGCTGCAAGTTATCTGTGCCACAAATGTGTACAAAGCACCAGCCTTGGCAAGCCCCAAGGCCACATGACAGAGTTCATGAAATAAAAGGGATCATGCAAAACCCTTATGCTGCATCTGACAGACAGCTCTGTACATAGCTGGCTGCACGGTGACCTCAAAGTTGATTTGGAGCCAGTTGCTTTTCCTTCAAAGCATAAGGCTTGCGTAAACCTGTTTGGACTGAGGATTTAGAAAATATGAGAGGGAGAAGGAAGGAGAAGCACTCCAGGCCAACAGCCAAGATTAAAACTGAAAGAAGGGCAGAGATGATTGAGTATAATTCTTGGGAGAACTGTAGGCTGGAGTGCCCCAGTTCTTTAGGAGACACTTCAGCAAATCTCCCCTTGATAACAAGGCAAAGCTGCAGAGGTTGGAAGGTCCTGGGGTTTTTGACAGGCTCTAGTGTAACTAACACCTCTCTTGGAAAAAAAATTGGTAACAATTACTCCCTGAAAGGATGTTCTTTCATCCGTGGATCAGAAATAGCGCAAGCTACAACTCATTAAAAAGTTTCTCTCTGGGCTCCTGTCCTAAACTAGTGCCAGCTTTCTCCAAGCATGTGAGCAAACACAACTGCCACTGTCAGTGCTGCCTTCCCAAGGAAAAATCCTTTGATGCTCAGTGGCTGTGGTAGCCAGCCAGCTACTAACACTTGTCTGCAGTTTCCTACTGCTGCCTACAAGGTACTACCAGGCTGAACAAAGCTGCCTGGCTGCAAGCTGAGGTACCCCAGCACAACGTCTTCTAACCCTGCTCACCCCTCAGGCATTGCACGGCTCTGGGGGTGGGTTATGCAAATGGGCTGTGGATGTGGGTATGACACAGGCTAGCTGTGCAAATGCTAGCACAGAAGCAGAATATATTCTAGCTCAACCACAGCAATGTCTTATGGCAGCACAATATCATGCAGCTTTTCCACCACTCCAGGTGCCCTGGGTTTCTATGAAATTCAGGGGAAAAACAAGGCTGCTCATGATGGGATGGAGGGAGGCCAGCCTGCTCAGAGCAGAGTGCCAAAGCTAATAAGTAGGAAATGTGGAAGGAAGAGGCAAGCCTGAACTCATGCTCCTTTTGGGAGTGTAATTCCCTTACAGCAGGCTGCAGTGCTGTAGCAATCCCTAATAAAGATTCGTAGTCCTCCAACCACCCATGGGTCTTGATGCTGAAACCAATCACGAGGAAGGAGCTAGTGAGGGGCTGCTCACCCCTTTGCCAGCACCAAGCCGATGTTAGATAAAGCTGAAGTCGTTCCGGCACCAGCTGCAGAGGTGCCTGGGGAAACAGGTAAATGGCAATGTTGTGTTTGCCCATGTCAGATGCCTGCAGGATTAGGTGGCCGCTGGGCCACCTGGGAGTTGAAGTCAGGTACCTGCAGAAACAGGCAGCACGTAAATGAAGCTGTTGTGAGCTGGCTTTAACATGAGGAACACACGGTTTCTCTGCTAGGGAGGTAGTGGAAGGATTGTAAGAGACGTAATTTGGTGGGTCTCCTGGGGGCAGCTACTTGTGCTGCGGGGTATGTCCCAGGCAAAACCCAGCTCAGTTCCCAGCATGTTTCACACCCAGCGCTTCTTGCTCCAGACAGGAGTTTCAGGCCCAGCTCCGTGGATGTTGAGTCCACTGTGCCACCACACAACCTGGGGTCGGACTGAAGAAGCACTTGCTCCACTTCCCTTATGAACTCGCTGTGAGGGCAAGGATGAAGGGTTTTTTAATTACTGACTCTTCTTTATTTGGAGACCCTTCCTGGTCTCAGTGCTGGTAGCTAGCTGAGACATTTGGGTTTTCTCCTAGGAGAAACAGGAGTTTTAAGAGGGCACTTCTGTTCCATTCACTAGATAAAAGAGGGACTTAACATTTCATGTCTGGACAAGATCTAACAGATGTTTACTTTGTGCCTCACCAGGGCAGGATTTCTCACTATTTAATACTACTTGGCACTCACATTGTGCTAGTTAGGGACAAAGTACTGTACAAATGTTAATTAACCTTCACAAGAGTATGAGAGGCTTAGTTTTCAGAGGGGAAAACCCAGAAGGCAGAGATCTTAAGCAAGGTCACACCACACAGCACCAGTTTTTTAAATATCTTCTGCTTTGGGAGAAGATCCTCAAGAGAAGGGGAATAAGTTGAGGAATGGGGACCTAGTGGGGACGGCCAAAATGGCTGATGAGTGAAGAACGGTAGAAGTTTTTGCTGAGCCAGGCAAAGGAGATATGCCTCAGGGATGTTCGAGAGCAGAGGTGGGCTGCAGAATATGCTCAAGGCCAGTTACAGCAGGTGTGCAGGTGTGCCTGTGAGATCAAACCAGAGTGAACTGCTTCCAAAGCAGCCCTGACACACAGGGATTAAAATAATTGAAAAGTTCCTGAGCTATTGCACCACATACAAGGTGTTAGGTTTCACCTATTTTGGTCAAATAACAACTGCTCCAGCAATGGCACTTCAAAGGTCAGCACTTGACAATATTTACCATTGAGTGGCTAGTTCAGCTGGGGGTCCAGACCTCAGATGGAAAGGGTTCCTTTGTGATCGGAAAAGAAAATATGATGGTAAACATACTGGCAAATATAAGTGGGAAATAATTTTAAATGGTGTCAAATGTGTATCCCCTTTACAAACAGATACAGCAGAACCTAGTCTTAATTTCACTGGCACTCAGTATATGGAACAACCATGCAGAGAGTTCCAGTAGGTTGTATGGTAATACTGAACCCACAGGCTTCTAAAAAAGATGTGAAAAATACAACTTAAAAGAATTGTAAAATGTATTCCACAAAATGAATTCCTTTTTTTTTTTTTTTTTAGAATACTTCTATGAATTAATAAACGAACTCTTACAAATGTTCTCTCCTGAGACGCTGCTTACCTTTGCACATCTGGTAAGAGACTTGGAAAGAATTTAGTGCAGGTGCCAGTTGAAAAAGTCACCTGCAGTCTTGGGATTACTTCTGCCTTCCTACTTTCTTTTTAAAGGAAAGGAATAGTGCAACTTGACAGTACAGTACTACCTCACTGCCCAGAAAGGCAGTTTTAAAAGATTCAGTGCCTAAATAAGATTTTCAAATGCTTTTTACTGCTTTTCTTAGTACACAGCCCTACAAACTACTGCTCAGGCAGGAGACTTATTGAACAGCATTTTGCCTGGATAACAGCAATATCAAAGGTATCCAACTACAGGTTAAGTCTGATTTTATGGATCTGCCATCTCTCTTTAAATCATTTTGCCATTCTGCAGCAATTCACCTGTTTCTTTGTAATGTTTCTGAAAAGCCCACAATCACGTATGTAGAGATCAACAGGAATATATTCATGGAATAAGGCTGGCAGCCTTTCTTTGAGGGTAGAGGAAAGATGGCCGCTTACAAAGAGATATTAATGAGAAGTAGAATGACATGGTTTCCTGTCAAGGACAGTTGTGGAGTCAGAAACACGACTCGGACCTTCCGGCTCTGCGACCAGTTCAGAATTAACAAAAGAGAATTGCTTTGAAGAATGATATTGCAAAACACAGTTCTGTCAAATAAGCTATGTAATTCTGCCATATTTTGTTATCTTCACAAATAGCCACTTTAAACACACCGTTCAGAGAATTAATACATCCTGGCAGACTATTTTTCTTAGGTTGTGGAGTACATTAATGTATCGCCCCAATGTATTAATATTGTGGTTTATTAATATATCAACTTCAGTGCTTGATATGGCCAATTCTGGAGGATAATTTCATCAGCTTACTGTATCTTAGCTACTTAAAAGTTCAGTACAGCAACTTCCTCTGTCTTTAAACTATGGTTCTTCAGTAAATCTCTCTATAAATGAAAATGTAAATTTCAATGTCTGTGCTCACTAAGGTATTGTTAACTCCATCAAAAATTTCTATCTGTCATAATACTATTTGGGAAAACTAAGCCTATTACCAGAAAATTCAGCTGTTTTCAAGCTTCAGGCTTGCATTTGAAAAGTAGGCTATTAAAATAACAGGTGAGTGCTGCAGAGCAAAGATGCCAACTGACTCCTACCTATAGATATATGGGATAACTTAAAAAATGGAATCAAATCCTTCACTAAGCAATGGCTATAAGGCAAGCAGGCTTTTCGAAAATGCTGTTTGTGAGGAATTTCTAAAACTGAAGGACCAACATAAATTTTAATTTCCCTTTTGGTAGCTATAAATAACTTCTTATTCAAGACCAAAATCAAAACCAAACACTATTTTGTTGCATCCTGGGGTTGTCCACTGAAATCACTGAAGCGCTACAGAGAACATAACTTGGCACATGGTGTATTTGTTACTTGACACTTGCATATAGTTCTTGCATGACAGTAATAGGAATGATTGCAACTGTACATCTGCAAAATTTTGTTCTTTTCCATTGATGAAAGTCTGGGGTGATTACAGTGGTACCTATTGGGGGATCCTAATTCAACAATAATGTCAGAACCAAGTTTGCCATCCCACTGTTCAGTTCTTCACCATAGTCTTAAACTTCTCACTGCACTAGAAAATGTTATGAGGCAACTGCTGGGTTACTTTAATTTTGGCACACAGCATTGGCCAAAGAGTAGGGCTGTAAAAGTGGCTTGCAAAGACCTTACGAGAAAGGTATCCCTTGGTGGTACGGCATTGCTGACATCCATTATAAGCTTCTGAGCCTTTCCAGGTTGATTCTGGACCCCAGAAATCCTTCCAGCACCCAGCTGCACACTGATACCTGTAGCACAAGCGACAATGTGCCACCTGATGTATCAGGTACAGAGACTGAGAACACTGCTGATGTCTAAGGTGCTTGTAGTTCCCAACAATCTTTTAATTTTCAGGTTCCATTTCTTTGTGATCAGTTTATACTTGTTCTTTCACCTAAATAGCCCTTCTGCCTCATTTATGTTTACACCCATATATTTATATGCAACAGTCTCCTGTTCTCTCAGCCTTCATTCTTCTAGTGCAAGCAAGACAAGCAGTTTTAGGATCTTCTTGTATGAAGACTTTCCCCAGTTCCTCATACTGCAGTAGCTGCTCTTTGTGCCTTTCCCGGGTTGAGATTCTCTTTCTGGGACAGGAATGAGCAGCACTGTTTGCTGCATTCCCTGTCACTCCTTGCCTGTTCTTTTCAGGGGCGTTAATATTACATGTTCTGCCTTTTGCATCAATGTCTGTTCTATATTGCAGATGGCTGCTCAAATGTATTGTGAGACTGACTGTATCAAACTAGGAGCTTTTAGCCATCCTTTGCCCAACTACTATATCCTGTCCTCTTCTGCATACTCTGGTTTACAGGGGAAGCATTTTTGATTACCTCACCTAATTCCATGACCCCAGGCACTGGGGAATCAAAAGGAGCAAGAAGAAAGCTGAGAGCAGAGGTTGTCACATGCCTTCTGCTGAAGTAAGCCATGATGGAGATAAGCTATTACAGCAGCTGTCACCTACTGTGCCCCTTGGCTGCAGACTGTTCCACTTGTGGCAAGGGTAGAAGGCAAGGCTGCACTCGAGCCTCAGGTGTCCCACTTCAGTCTGGTACCTTAGCTAAAACATCTGAAGTAGTAGTCCATGCTAAACTATCAGGCTGTAAGCTCTGGTGACTGAACTGAGGATGTATACCCTGTCCTCCAGCTGTCATGGAGAAGAAAGATTTGCTGGAGGGAGGGGAGAAAAGCTGGGAGTCCTATCAGCTTCAGTTGACCCAGCAAGAGTCAACACTGAATTTCTGCTAGAGCCTTTAGTGCGCCTGCTGTCATTGGTAAGTGAGGAAGCTAGTTCCTCAGCTCAAGTGATGGAAGTCTTCTTTATGGGACTGAGAGCTCAATATCCAATCCTGGCCAACAGTCCTGTGAGAGGGAACGTTAGCCTTGGCTGCAGAAAGCAAGAAGCTCATTTGCCTTTGAAAATCCAGTGCAACCCTCTCTAGGTCTAAGAACTTGACAGCAGTGTAATAGACGTGCCTGAGTTACTGATTTATCCTTCAGCCTCTGATCTGTCCTTCATTTTATTAACCTAACTTTATATCACAGGTTTTATGACTGATAGAAAAATATAATTCTATTTCCATTCTCAGGAAATGTTCCTCATGCCCCTTTCCCTAAAGGACACAAGTGATCAATGACACAATCTCTGTGTCTTCACCATCATCTCTGATCACCTGTATCATCCAGAATCTGCTTTTGTCCCCCAATCAGAGAATTAGAGAAGTTTAAACAGAAGTGCAGCTGTTGAATAGCAAATAACAAACATTACTGTTGCTCACGTGTGAAGAAGAGTATTTGTATGAAGACCAGCCATACTCCAAATATTTGTTCAGACAAACACTTGCTTTTGTGAATGCTCACAAATAAGAATGATGGTCAAGCTGGACAGCAGCTGCTTCAAATATGAACAAATATCCATATTTGTCCAGTTCTGTTACTCACATGAGTTTTCCATCACATTTGATCTGAAACATTGAGAATATATTCACTAGTTGCTATTTCCCATCTCCTGCTTGCTGATGGATTCCTCTCCTGCATGATGATTTGCTACAATATATCACTGAAAGATAATGACGCATTGCTTAAGCACACTGCATTCTCATAACAAAATAGAAAAAAGATATAATACATAGTTTGTACCTATATCCTACTTCTGCTGTCAGTCACTAAGATTGATGGACTGTCTTCTGTTTCTTTCTTTTCATTCATGATTGTGTTTTTGTTCAAATAATTGATTTATCATGGATCTAATGATTCTTTTCTGGTTTTCAACTTGAAAAATATCCATGCCCTGGCTCATTACTGTAGTATTTGTCATCAGAACAACAACATCAATCATTTTAATTTTAAGATCAGACTGGGAAGGTGGAGGAAGGTCTGGATGATTTAAAGATAATGTGCCAAAGAGATCTGAAAAACTTTTCTGCTGTAGAGAAAGAATTTATTTAGACAATAATAATAAGGCTTTACTGGGATTGGGGTTTCTCTAGAAGGTGGGTACTGTGAATGGTGGGTGTTGTGAGAACAACATTATGGATGGTTTTATGAGTGGAGAACTTTGGAGGTCTTTATCCATTGATTTGGGTATTGTATTGCCGAGAAAGTCTTATATTAGCCTAAGCTTTGGTTTTCATGTTTCAACTCAGTGGCTATCAATGGTTGTTAAGTGAAGTATTCAAACAAAGACCTCTTGGAAAGACACTTTTGCTGATGTGGAATCAAAAACATGGCTTATCTCAGCACAGGGAGAGGGGAGGAGAGTCACAGCTTGTCAGAGTCACAGGGAAATGCCACAAGAGAGCTTGGCCATAGGTTGGACCATGGTGGAGACAAGTTGGTTAATGCGGTTTTCCTGGCTGGCCAGGGGTTCCAGGCTTCTACTCTGACAATCAGACACTTGAAATTTGGACACGGAGTGAATCAGAGAGGCCAAAGGTACAGCCTGCCTGTCATTATATGCCTGTTCAGGGTCTATTTGCAATCCCCCTGCTCTGGCTCTTGACACATAATCCCAGTCCTGTCCTGTGGAGGTATCTTTACAAGACATGAACATACAGAAGTAGACTGAAGAAAGTGAGCATTGATTCTCACTTTCCAGTGAAGTCCAGGCACTTTGGTATCTAGTCTGAATTTCATGGGCATGAAAACTACTGCATTTATGAATTTCAAAACAAGTTGTGATATATATATCAAGATAATCTTTCAAACCTAACTCTTTTCAAAAAAGAGTGTGCCGAAGGAACACAATAAATAAAACAACACAAAGCCATATTGCCTTTTGCATGATAAATCATTTCAGCAATTTCAGACTCTTCCATTTTAAAAAGAGCAATATAATAGAAAAATACTTAGGTCCAAATTGATCCTTATTATAGAATAATATTTACCAATTGCATTTCTGTAAGGAATACCTTCTTGGTCATAAGGGTCAGGTGAACATCTTGTCTCTGTCATATTTAAACTACCATAACGTGTCCTCAATGATACCATAAAGATATCACTGAAAACCAAATCTTATCCAGTCTTGTTAATGTGCCACTCAGCTGGTGTCTAACATACTGTAAAGTGTGATTTACTAGGTTTGGAATGATATCCAAATTCTCAGAAAAGTCTAGATAAATTTTTCAAATACATTGTAAAATTTATTCTACTGAGATACTGCCACTGATATCACGAGACAGGAAAACTTTAACACTGTCTTTTTAAATTAAGAACTTGATATTAATATACTTAAAATAAAAAAATAAAGAAAAAGTCACATCTAGCTTCAAAGTTTTAGTTAAAGACGCTCAAGCTGCCAAGTTAGCTAAGGCTGCCAAATTTTGCCAGATCAACGTAGGCTTTTCATATCTGACCTTAAAAAACAACAGCCTGGGGGAAAAATGTTGTTGGTTGAGCCAAATCTAGAAATGTATACTGACACACAGCAGGGAATTGGTGATAACTGCTGTGTGCAGTCTTCATGTCTGAAATATGCCCACAATTAACTTAATATAAGAGAAAATGGCCAGCTGGTTCTTGTGAACTGAAGACAGCAAGCCATGCTCCCTTGCCACTAAGCTCAGGAAAAACACTGTTCTTGAAAATTTAACTTTTCAAAATGACTCAAAGTATGCTACTGGCCAAGATCAAACCAAAGACCGCAGTGAAAAACTGCACAGTGTGGTATGACGTAAATCAGTATAGCAGGAATTTATAAAACATAAAAGAAAGTTGTTTCCCATGTTAAAGAACTTTCAGTCTAACTTAGATGAATATAAAGATTAACTGAGCTATGAGTGATGATCAAGGGAAAAATAGCTATTAACGAGGTTCATTATTTTTGTAATCATTTCTCTGTCCAAAAATGTTCTACATTGTACTGTTACAGGTACTCTGTAGATATAAGGGAAGACAGGATACTTGGTATATTTTTCTGTTTTCTTTTTTTGTTTCATTAATCTTTTTAAGCATTTTAGATGTAAGTTTTATTTCTTCAGTGGTGCATGTTGCCTGCAGGTGCTGAAAGAGGGTTTTTCACCAATGGCAAACAATAAAAATGTAACTACTATAGCTCTGATTTCAATTGACCAGAGGTACTTTTTTTTTGAAAATCAGTTTAGAAATCTATTGTGTCACAGATCTAAGGAACATTTGACAAAATATTGAATATGATTTTAATATAATAGCAATCAAGTATATATCAACTGGTATATTCCAAGTGCTACACAAGCATTAACTGTCCATTACCATGTGTATACCATGCCTAAACAAAGAAACTGAGACATAAAAATACATGTAATCCACAGGGTAGATGTATTTGGAAATGCATTAGACTAAAATAATCTTTGCATCTTGCAGAGAGCTCACAAATACAAATAAGCCTGTATTTTTTCCCAAATATTTCCATAAATGATTGACTTTTGTAACTCTGACTGAGATCGCTGAAAGAAGAAGTTTCATGTTGTGGTCAAAAAACATACCTGTTCTCAGAATTTATTCTGCAAAGAAGAAAATGTAGCTGATCTTTTAATGTACTGTAAGGTGAAAATAAGACAGGAGATTAATAATAACAATATCAAGTTTTCCTTAGTGGATGGGCTACATATTGCTGCTTCGTATTTTGAAAAATGTTGAGTAGAGCACTATTACTGTAGCAACCAAGTTCTCGTACTTGGCTACAATAACAGCATTTGCCATTGTCTTCAAGTAAGGATGGGAAATAAAGACAAAACCATAATTAGGATTACTCTATCCAAGCACATGGAGCAGTTAGATACAGAAACCAGTGTAAAATTATTTGTCTCTTGTATGTTGATCCTTTGAGACTCTTAATTGTTTCTGTCTCACCTTTTTACTTAAATTAATTTAGCAAACATAAAAACACAGTCTCATTTGGAAAAATGTTATAAAAACAACACCAAAAAGACCCTTTAATCCTCACAGCTTACATTTACTTTATATAATGTTTACATTATCAAATAGAAAAAAGCACAGGTATTGCAGGCAGCATGTGGATGGAAACAAGCTGCCCTTTTAGAAGCATTTGTCCTCTACACAACTATTATTTTCTTCCAACAGTGAATCTGTACAAAGGTTTCCTGCACAGGGAATAAATTAATGGTTCTATTTAAAAAGGACAAATATTATACTGCAAGCCATGCTCATGCTATCATGGCCAAACAGATGCTAGAGAAGTAGCATTTAGACATTGTTTTTGCAGAAACAAAAGGTTTATCACTGGAGTGGTATAACGTTAACAAGAGTGCCGACCTACTTACACACCATAACACTCCGAGGAGTGTCTGGGGAGATAGGAGACCCTGGAGTAGGGCATGTTTTACAAGCCAAGTCATGAAACTATGACCAAGAGCACAACTTTCCTTCTAGTAGCTATTTATAGTTGACAGAGAAACATTGGACAAGTTTATTTCATCTCAGTACTGATATTTAAGGTTTAGTTGTCTAATTCTCCACGATTGCTCTAGGCTTCCACTATATTCATTAGAGAGCAACCCACACATGCAATTTCTCTGACCTACTTTAACTACCTTTCTCCAGATGAGGTTAATTTCTCCCAGGATGTGCCTGCTCCTCCCAGCTTTCTATAACTGGAGGCAGGATAAATAGCTGAGAGTTTGACAACTAGTCTTTTGAGACCTAAGTGAGACAGATCCCATCCATGGTCTAAGAAGAGTGCCTCCATGACTTACAAATACCTGAGCTAAGTCATGTAAAGAAATGAGCATGTTCTTGTGAGTTTCTTATGAGTGTGACTAATGAAATGACTACTAGCTGAATTGATATGGGATCTGTCCACACTGCACCACAGACTCTCCCTGGTGAGTGAACGGATGAACTACCCATCTTTTTCACTTATTCTCATAGTTTACCTCATGTTGAAGCCTAGACATTCCTGAAAAGGAAAAGCTGGATAACATCACATCTACTTACCATGGTGACAAAGTGATGGGAAAGGTGTACCCAACATAGAGAAAATAATATAGCTGAACTAATTTTACTGAAAATGGTATATGTCTGTTATACAAAGGCATCTTCTCTGGGGCATTAAGACCCAACTGCTATTTAAAGCAGTTAACGTTATTTCCTCTAAGGCTCTAGAATGCATTTACTAAGCCAGTAAATGGCCCTCTGCAGTAGTGTAAGGAGGTTGTGAAAAACTGGTTGTATGTTATTCAAATTATACAAGAATATAGACAAATTTACTGTTGGGCACAGTTGCTTTAGCTCAGGTGATTCTGTTGCTGGTGAGTAACTATGTATGACAGTGACACAGAGGTACCCAGTTAGCAGCACATTATCTCAGGGCAGTAGCACAGCAGCGTATCACACTTGCACATCACTGATGGCATATACAAAAAAAGCTGGTTTTTATTGCTCTGCAGATGAAACATGTAAGGAAAGGGGGAATAAAATAGTTTAAACTGAGCTAAATTTTGTGTACTAAAAAAAAAAAAAGGACTAAAACCCCCAGACTCATGGGTGAGCTACAGTCACCTTTAAATCCTATCAAAACTTCCATCAACAAAGTCTCTACAGCTTTTTAACTTAGTTTGAGTGATGCCTGTTATGGCATACCATAAAACCATAAGGGAAAACTAGTTCCTGGGTACCATTACCCATATGTTTCCAAGGTACCTACTTCTTGGGCTGGGTTCCCTTTAACTGGTCAGCATGCTGATGAATGGTGAGGTTTGATAGCATTTCAGCTTGTGTTGACAATAGTTTTTATAATCTTCCTTCTTAAAATAAAAAAAGATGGTTATTTAAACTCTTAATGTCTTCATAACAGATTGGTTTGCTTGGGAGGAAACATTAAATTCAGTTTACCTAGAGACAGAGGAGAGAGTATTTAAGGAGAGGTAAATCTCCAGCATGGTTCAGAGACGTTTTATTTCTCTGTGTCTTCTCTTATATGAATCTGCATTAAATCTTCACCTGGAAAATGCTGAACAACGAGTGCAACCCTGTCTCTTTATAAAGCTGATCTTGTTCCTGTCTTGGTGTTCTGGATCCAAAGCCTGGCTTTCCAGAGGGTGCTGGGCAAGGCACTGCTATAGTAAATCCAATTATTTTCTAGCATACACGTAAGATTCCAATACACAGACTTATCCTGCCTGATGTGCTAACTTCCACTTCAGGCAGACCAGTGCTGTATCTCAGCTCTGGAGTTAGTGTTGTTCTGGTTTATATAGTTTGGAGGTTAGCTCTTCAGAGGCTCCTATTTGGCACACTTTGCTCATTGTAAGCACCTGGTATTTCTGCAACACTATCTACATATTTATGATAAGCTCCAGATACATCTTAGTTACTCTCCTGTCCAAACCTCTCCTGTAAGGTGTGACATGGCTATGTGACTTTGATTTCACTCTTTCCTGAGTTTTAGTTCTAGATTGGATCCTACTTGGCTGCTAAAACAGTGAATCCTCAGGTCCTGCCCAGTAACAGGTGTGTCTTTTATAGGTCTATGTACTATATCGCATACATAAATGACACGTGCTTCTTTTATAGGAAAGCATCAAGCCTAACTAGCCAGTGAAGAAACCAGAGCTGTTAGCATAGCTTCTGAGTATATCACTTGACAGTATTTGTGTTACAGCAGCACACAGAAGCTCAGCCAAGACCGAGTGTCCTGTGCTGGTGCTCCACCAGCACCCAGGAAAACTCTAGCCCTACAGGTGGTGGGAAGTTGGGAAGAGAAGCAACATCATGCGAGATGCACATACTTTGCTTTTTAGAGACAGCAGTAGCACATCAGCTCTGATTCAAAAACAAAGGGGCTGCAGTGCTGAGGGACCAGTGTTGTGGCTCTGAGCTGAGCTGTGTCCTTGCAGGTCAGAGCCAGGGCAGAACGGGACATGTCAGGGCCCAGGCAGCGGGAAGCCATCCAAAAGGGCATTGCAGCAGCACCAAATACATAGCAGTGCAGTTCGTAGTTTGGCAGACCCAGAGAGGAGTCAAAAAACCCAAAATATAAAAACAGAAAAGCACCAGGTATTGTGCTTTTAGTTTTAGATTTGTCATAACACCATAAAATCATATGGTAAAATCCTGATGCTCTAATTCACTTGGTGTTTGCATTACTTTGTAAGCAACCAGTTATAAATTCAGCCTGAATGAAGGTGAACAAGATGTGGTACACAGATATGCACACTGAGGAAGTCCAACGTTATGATTTTGCTGGAGAAATTTTGGGCTTCTCAGCGTGTTATTGTTTTGTTAGTCTTTTACTGCTTATGTAAACCTACACTGTTTCTGTAATTAAGTTTACAGGTTCATACCTTTGACATACAGAGTTATTTCTGTTCAATATTCTGAATTTTAGTCTATTAGTCAGCCATAATACATCCTAATATGCAAGACTGAAAACACCAAACCAAGACAAATAAAATATATACATGCTTGTCTTTCTGTGTATGCGTGTATACATTTCCCTCTTTTCTAAAACTAGTTTTAGTTAAAAGATTCATAAATCTATGTATTTTGCAATTGAAAAAGAAAAAGGATATTCCTGTGAGAATAGCAGAAAGCTAAAATACTGCTTCTCTGCAGAGCTTTTTATTCCTCCCAACGCAGATGCCACTGAAAGCAGCTAGCAGCGGTGAGATTTGCTGGTGAAAATTAGGCTGTGAGCAGCACAACCTGAGAACGCTACCCATGGCTGATAATAGATTGTCAACATTTGGACATGTTAGATACTGAAAAATATACTTCAAACCACACTGCAGAGTCTTCTTGTCAGCTTCTAATTTCTGTGAATTCTTTCTCTTTTTACTGAGAAACACAAACTTCCCCTAACTCTTCCTACCCTCATTCTTTTTTTATGCTGAGACTTAGATGTGGTGTGCTTAGCACAGCCTGTGCAGGACAATCATAATGTGAAAGGGCATGTAAGGTTTTCCTGCTTTTCATTTCCTTCTGTCCTTCATACGGCTGCAACGCACAGCTCCCAGAGGTCTTCGGGCTTTTCCACTTCTCAGGGCTCTGCTGACTTAATGAGTGTCCGTGGGCAGTCCTTGCTCTTTGTATTGGCTATCACAACATACACACCATTTGCAGTGTCACCGTGCGGCATCGGGTGCATTGTTTGTGGTACTTATCTCCAAAACTGTTTGACTGATTTTATTCCAGTGCATTGCAGGGGGGTTCCTACCGGCTTGCTGTCTGGTTGCTCATGATTGCTAGCTTAATCTAGCAAGGACAGGGGAGGCTAAAGGTGGACTTGGTTTATGGCTGTGGAGACTCTGCATTTGAAAGTCACTTTTCTCTTCATAATGAAGAACATTAATCTTCCAGGGTTTCACTGTGTATCTCTTCCTTTTCCTGCCATTTACATTGTCTTCCCTTTTGATTCCATCTGGCTCTGGACACTGCTTCAGTGATGCACACAATAGTTGAGCTAAAGTCTCCTTCCAAATTCAGCCCATTGATTTCTGCTGCCACTTTTACTTTCTACATGCTCCTAAACTTTGCTTCTCCTGCTTTAGGTCACTCAGGGGGTCAGAGACTTTCTGCCGTCTTGGGGGAGGCTGGAAAGAGCTTGGCTTGCTTACGCTGGCAAAGCAAAGTTTGGAAGGGGCTGGAAAGGCTGTTTGCATGCAGTCTGGAGCTGCGGGTCAGTACTGTACAGAGCAAAGACCTAAGATAAAGGGTCTCCATGCCACAAAACCGAAGGGTACAGCTGTCTGTGAATAAATTTAAGATGCGAATTTGAAAAAAGTTTCCATCCTTCAGAATAGGGCTTTAAAAGGCTTGGAAATTGGGCAAACATCCACAGCAATTTTAATATGGAACAAGATAGATTTATGAATTGGTTTATGTGGCATGATTGCCTGAGATAGCAGAGGTCTAGATGTGATGACTCAGAGGTGACTTATAGTCCTGCAGTGTACTGAATGTTCCTCCTATATGCTGGGGCTCAAGGGGGTGGTCAATTTATTTCATTATTTGCTACAAAAATACACATTTCAAGCTCTGCAGCAGACCGCCCAGGAGGATTAGGAAAAAAATTATACACCCACCAGCTTTTTTCTCTCAGGTGACTTAGACCAAATGGTGTGGGATTGCAAGGCAATAGACTGAGGCTTGACAGTGGGTAAGGTCCTTCAAGCATTCCTCAAAGTCATTGTCCTGCTCAGAAGCAGGTTTGAAAACCTAGATTTATTTTAAATCTACCTTGCTCTAAGTAACTCAAATTCTCTCCTTTTCATTTTTAAACTGTATCCTGGGCTCAGAAAATATGTTTTACTGAACTACCTTTATTACTCTCCTGCTACAGCTAGATTTCAAGAATTTGGGGCTCTTCATCATCTGTTTTTTCCTCCACTAAATCTATTGCCTTCATCTGTACATTTTTATCAGTCAAACTAGATATCTTGAACGCGCCTGAACTGAGCCTCGCTATGAATATGGCAAGGAGCAGGGGAGGGCAGTTCACAGCAGGAGAATACTCACTTTCCACAAGATTTCCCCATTTTGGTGCTCTGACCCTTGCTACTCAGCATTCTGCTTCTCTTCTCACAGCAAGCTGAGGATTTTTTTTGTTCATTGTTAGTGGGCAGATTCATAACACTATCATCCACTTTCTGGGTTACCTGGTGACACCTTCCTGACACCTGAGTGGCTACACCTTCTCACCTTTTCTAGTATCTCCCAGAAAAATAGGATGCCAAGATGTGATGGGAGAAAAGAAGTAGGACTTTGGTGTTTGTGGGAAGGGTGGTGGTAGTGAGGAGTTTCCCATGAAACCTTGACTTCATGCTGAAATATTTCCTGGTGTATATATGAAGGCTCTTGATGCTGAGCCTTCACGAACAAAACCCTGTAGGAATCACACAGACTGTTTTCCAACAGCTTAGCTAGCCATCTGAGACACCTCTTTGGCTCTGTCTACCCTAGAGTTGCAGCAAAGACCTATCTGAGCAAGGATTAGGTTAACTGACTCGCACAACAGCATGAATCCAGCTGGGGCAACACTGTGCTTATGCAGACTGAGCAATCCACCCCTTTCAGGAGGATCTGTAGCCCATGCTGAGCTCCTTGCTACTGCAGCTAAGCTGCTATCAATCACGGCACAGTTGGAGCAGTGTCTGTATTATAGACATTTTCTTTGTTTGTAAAGCATGGTAAAGTTAGGCCCACAGCTGGTGGAGAGAGGCTGTTTGAGAGCCGTGCTGCAGCGTGGAGCCTTCAGCCCCCTCTGAATTCCTAAATGATGGAAGGGCAATAGACTTGCACTGTTTGCTAATGCTTGTTCCTGCGAAGCCATATAACAATAAATTGAGTTCTGCATCTTCTAGTTGATAAAAGTTGTTTATCTCCAGCTGAGATGTTGGACTTGATTTATATTAGACTGCTTTTTCTATTTCTACTGAGTTATCTACAAGACAAACCACTCAGGAAAGGGGAAAAAAGCTTTTTTTTCCCTTGTATTGTTTGTTTTAAGGTCAGCCTCACTGCCTTTTTATAAGGATCCTGGAGAATGGATTTAATTGGGATTGTACTGTAGCCCAAAGTTTTCTGCGTATTTCAGCAAAGATCATTAGTAAACGTAACTCAGGACTGCAAGCATGTAGGGCTAGATAAGGCGTTACAGTATTTCCTAACCCCTCCTGCTGTGGAGGTGGGTTTACCTTCCTACTGACTTATACTGGTGGACTGCAATACTAATTCATTAAATGTGCCTAGCACAGTCCTCTGATCCTGAGACCAAATGGCCCAGGGAAATATACTCCGAAGCTCTCCTACCTTGCTGTGAAGGATGGTCCCATTAAGACTGTCTGTTGGAAATGGTCCCTGGCCTGTGTGAACTGCCAGCCCATGCCTGGAAACTGTTTGGGGAGTGCTGATGGACCCAGAACAACTGATGGTTTTGCAGGGAGGATGACTGAGTGCCCAAGCCTATGTTCTAGTGTTGCTGAATTGCTTATATTGACATAAACTGAGAGTCCTGCACTGATGGAGATTTCATAATCTCCCAGGGTCACCATACTGCTGTCTCTCTACCTTCATCATTAAGAAGTCTTCTCTGGTATCTGCCCTAGGTTAGCAAGAACAACTTATAACAATCTTTATGATGATGGAAGATTTCCATTTCCTTCTCAGTCCTCACTTTCCAAGCTGAACAACCGTAGCCTTTCTGATTCTTTTTTTCCTCTGTAGATTTTCTTTTCCAGACCTCTTGCTGCCCTTACTGCACACATTTCCTTGTATTTTCTCTAACTTATCTTCAAGTGCAGAATCCAGGTCTCGATGCAGTGCTCCGGGTAACACTTCAGCAGCGCTCCACATGACAGAAGAAAAACCTTCTCTGTCTTATTGCACACCCCATTTCTGTAACGCTTCCTAAAATGAAAGTTGTCTTCCTTCTGCAGCACTAGATTGCTACATCCATACAAGTTTGTGACCCCTATAAACCTGGCTCTTTCACCAACACGCAGCTGTCTAGCTGATTGTTATCCCCATTGATTTGTTCCGTAATAGCTTGCCAGGAATAAATCCTTTGTATTGCATTTGAGGCAAAGACAGGCTAAATGAAAGTTGTTGATTTTGGGCAACTACATCACCAGATCATTTAAAAATTTGGTCTGATCTTCCACAGCTTTTTCCACTCCTATAGCTTGTCATAAACCATTTTACAGCTCTACGTAAATGAAAATACTGAGTATACTGAGCAGGGAAAAGACTTGTAAGGCAACTCTCTTGAAATGCCTTCCCACTCAGTCTCTCTGAGGGTATTTTAATAATCAGTTGTGGACTGCTTTTGTGATATTTTAAGCTAGGACTGATTTCCTTAGGTAACTGTAGGAATGGTGTGCAAGACCGGAATCCTCCCCCTAACTCAGCTGTACTTTAAAGACAAAGTATATTCTTCCTTTTTTACTAGGCATGTATCCCATTCTTGTAGGAAAATACTTTTCCTGCACAAAGTCAGAAAGAGGTGATCTGCATATGCAGTGCTGGTTTGAAACGTTCATCCTGGTGGAAACCTTAGAAAATGTTTAATCTGGATTTTCAGTTAACGCATGTTGAGCTGATCTGCTATAGGGTACAGCTTCTCATTGCAGAAAATAGCTGGGTTGTGTTTTTCTGTATGTAGTAATGTTGTGGTTGGAGCTGTCATCCTCTGAAGATCAATCTTTTCTAAATTACAGATCTTGCTTGCCCAAATAGGAAACGTTTGTAAGCAGGGGTAATACCTTATACAAAATTGGCTGATGTAGCTCCTATTTTAAATAAATTATTACTGTAACAGTAAAAAGAAAGGAAGAAAAGAAATTGTTTTGGTTCTATTATGGTAATGAGTGCATTAGAAATGCATACAAAGAGCATCTCAGTGACTTAAGCAATTGCTCATATAAACTCTTGGCTCTCAGGTTTTTGTGATGGCTTTTCCATTTTCTACACTGGTTCTCAAACTGCTGTAACCTCTCTTTGCTGAAAGGACAAAACCTCAGGCCTGTGAACAGTACTACATTCACACACGCTAGAAAGTAAAAGACAGGGTTCTTGTGACTATTAGGTGCTCATTCCAGGTAGAAACCTGTTATCTGAGCGGTGACTCTCAGAGAGACACACTTTCAGTTTTGCCACCTGTCCTCCAGCTGCCTGTCTGCATTTGGGAAGTCCACAAAGGAAACACCAAGGATGGGATTGATTTGTAGCTAGGTGCTAGCTGGTTTGCACATCAGTTAAGACACATAGGATGACATGTCTTCTTTCAGGGTCTGGATACGTAGTTCAGATTGAGAAACAGGGCCATCTGAGACAATGTAGGAGGTGAGTAGACATGGAAGTGTTAGTCCATCATGTAGCTCAAGTCAGTGCTGCCTATCGTAACCGAACATTTTCCATTTGCTTGTTGCTTGTAGGATCTGCTTAGCTTTTAAATATATGCATACTCCTAGGATCTGTTTACTGCACAATTGAGACTAAGAGAGAGAATGTTTATATTCAGCTGCTCATCAAGTGTGTAAATCCCCTGGATTAAAATATCTATCAACTTGGCAAAAGTGTAAAGGCCTGATTCTGAGAGCCATCAGATGCTAAGTATCTGTTGACCTTCTTTGGGCAAGTCTCTAATCTATTTTGCTTTGACAAGACTAAGCAACAGTAAATGTTCCTTTGCCTGTTTCTACTCTTTTGCCAGTTTGCAGAACTCAGTATGCAGTGTGTGCTATTTTTATTCATGAGATGTGGTACAAATTTAACAAAACTACTTATAACTGCAGTTTGCAATACTAATTTCCATGCCATGATGTAGAAGGTTCTAGATTACATCCTTTATTAACTAAATCAGAAAATATAGATTTAAGGGCTGCTACAAGGCAGGCTTAAACCAACAGAAGCCAAATTAGAAGGAAAATTTGCATTTTAACTCATCTGTTGTTCAAGTCTCACGCTTACAATGTTTGAGATGCAATTATGAGATGTTATAATGTAAGTTAAACACCTTTTATTGTTCAGCCACTATGCCACGACAAAAATTACATTTTACAGTCTTTTTTTTTTAAATTCTTTTTTAATTTTCACAAGGAAGAGTTTTCTCTCTTGCTGGAGATTTTGGCTTGGTTAGAGTTCTTTATGCGACTACAGATGAAAATATAAAACACTTTTCAATTTGGAGCTGTGTGCAAGTGACAGTCTTCTGACACAGAAGATCTTCCTTTCCTGTCTAGGCAAGGTCCCTCATCAAAATGACACAATTCTGTGTACATTTTCTCCTTTACAGATACATGTCAATAATTTACATGTGCAGATGCTCACACCAGTGCTCTTGATATTGTGCCTGTCTTGCAAGTCACACATGAGCAATTTATATATTTGGAAGAATACTGTTTGTGCTCTCAGAATTTTTAGCTGATTGATCCTCTGAGCTGGAAGCAACTTACAGACGTCTTTGCTAACTAAATCTAATTTCTAGGGCCTTGTTCTTTATTCTTGGAAATGCAACTGGGTTTCTCAATAAGTTGGGAAAGGAGATGATGAACGTTTTAATTCCACCATGTGCATTTACATGAATGACCATGTACACCTACTCACTGTCCTGTGCATAATGGTGTGCATAATGTTGTTTGGTATGGTCCTGCACTGTGCTGGGGTAGACTGCATGTTTCAAATCCTAGCCTAAAATGCTGAACCTTGTTCTCTTTGTAGAATTTCCCAGCCCTTCAGAAACGTGCCCGTTAATGGTGTGACTTGATCAGAATTCCCACTCTTCTTCCACAAGCTGTGCACCTTCAGCCTTGCATGGCTGGGCCTTTGCAGCCTGGAAAAGAAACAGCCAAGAGGTCATGCTGACCATGGAATGACATGGAGAAGGCTGGAAACTATTGTTTATAGTCCGTTCTAATAGAAGAACAAAGGGCACCAGCTGGAGCCAGAAAATTGCAGGTTGAAATTAATCAGAAAGGAGTCATGCACACAGTGCAGAGGGATGTGGAAATCCTTGCCAAAGTGTGTTGGAGGTGCTAAAAGGTTGCATGGGCCTAAAAAGCAATGGTAGACATTTGTGACAGAAAAACCCAACAAGGACTCCTAATTACAAGCATACCACTTGAGAATTTCAGGCTCAGGGAAGTTCCTAAGCCACAAACTATTGAGCCTAGGAAGGTATTCTGGAGAAATATTGCTGTAGGCTTATCTTGTTTTTACACTCTTCTCTTGGCATTCACTAATGTCTGCTGTCAAAGAGAGGATACTGGGAGAGATAGTTGCACCAAGGATGCTGAGGCTGGTCCACATGCATAATGATTAATTAGTGGCATTTGTAGGTGATGGGATATGTTGATTTTAAAGGTACAAATTAAGTTTTGGGAAAACAAAAAAACAGAAGAGAGAGAAAAGGAACAAGAAAAACTCCCCATTGCCTGGCCATGAAGATCAATGGTGAGGTCCCAGATGATTGTCCACCATGGGGACTGTCTCCAGTGCAGCTGGTGTCAAGGATGAAGATGACAAAGAGGATGAGCATTTTTGCCATGCTTTTTCTCTAGAACTACATATTTTTCATCAGGACATGCCCAAAATCCCTACTGGTTGTTCCGTTTATGATGTTATTAGTGCACAGTGTTGCACAATTGTCGGTTGTTAAGCTTCTGCACATACACTATTGCATCTAGCAGGGCCTCAGCATTACTAGAGCAAGGCACAAGGGTACCTTGGGCAGTAGGCAGCAACATGGTGTGGAGCAGGAGGGGAGATGAACACCTAGAGGAGAGCCACCAGGAGAGCTGGCAGCAGGCAAGGACATGTTGCTTTGAAATGAACTATGTTTTTCAGATACCAAATAATGTCTCAAGGAGAGAGAGAAAAAAACATGTTGTTTTAAAGCTTTTAAGAATATTAAATAAAAGACAAAAACTGCACAGGCAAGAAAAATGTGTTGCACAGGATTCATTTAAGCTACAGCACTACAATTATATATTAAATATAATAATAAAAAAAGAATTAGCAATTTTAAGGATTCGTTTGCCTGTCTGTCATAAGGAAACAAATGAAATTTCCCCATTCTTCTTTTACAGAAAGACAACTGCTTTCAGAGCAATTCATAAAAGAAAAAATAATTGAGTTTTATTTACTTACTGTCCCAACAGGAGAAAAACTAGCCAGGCTTGCCAGCTTGACACTATGTAAGCTATTTGAGCTCTTTGGTCTTGTTTTATCAAGTGTTCATAGTTTCATATTGAAAAGGCTGATAGACTTGCTATTATACAAGTGCTACCAGGTGCTTAAAACCCAAATACTTCATAATACAACCTTATTTCAGGCCTGATGAATTTATATCTTTTTCAAACATCAGCAGAGATGGACTCTCACCTTCCCAGATCTTATGTACATTTTCACTCTCACTGAGGTTTCTTCTGCAGCAGAGTACATCTGTGTAATTTGAAATCAGTGAGATAATTTTTATAAGTGCCCCCCAACACAAATGGGTGCCTCCCTGTGTTTACCATCTGTGTCTGGTTTTACCATATGTGTATATAACAGGTAATACAACTTGGCTTAGTACAAGTTACAGATAAATAAAGACAAACCTTTGTGACTAACTGGATCAATGACAAGCAGGAATATACACCTATGTTTGTGATATGTTTAAACTGTATGTTTTTGAATATTGTTTTCATGACTTGATTTTACAGCCTTCTCTTCTTTACACACTAAAGTGATGAAAAACACGTAACCTTGGGCAAGGATATCTACTTACTTTCTTAAGAAGTGTAGCCTATGGGGCTCCTTGACTATTCTTATCCCTGAGTCAGGTAAAGACCTGTATTACAGCTCAATACCTACTGGCTGACAGTGCTGACGAGCATACCAGACTAAAGAATCAAGATCCTGGCTTTCAGCTGAGTCCTAGGTTATGAAAAAGAGAGACAGACTATACTTTAACAGGAGTAGCAGTAGCAAAAGTGGAATTTTTTTTTTATGGCCGTAAGCCAGCACTCTCTCAAGTAAATATGAGGAACTGAAATAATATAGATACCTGACTATATGAATTACAGGTGTAGTAAGGGATGTGGGCAGATAAATTCTACTCCTTGTCCCTCCACTTAGGAGTGTTCTGGATTTGGCAAGTCCCACAAGAGCTGCAGAAGCTGTTTAAAAATATTAGTTTATAGAACTAAGATGACACATTAATATTTTGCTCCAGAGCTGGATGGGGACAGCAATAAGAACTGGTTAACTCTCTTAGTCTTGATCCAAGGAATGAAGCAGTTGGAAGCTGTGAAGGTAATGAAAAGACAAAGCATGGCATACTGGAGAGCTCATGCTACCTCATGTTTGGGAATAACCTGTCTTTAGCTATTTTTGGACCCAGATTTTGTTGCAGCAATCTGTTTGTTTTGCATATGGTTTTCTGAGTGACAGTATACCTGTTATGTAGCTCAGTGCCACAACAGAGCTGAATATTTTTGAAAGCCTTCAGATGGCAGTAACTTTGGCAAATCGCCCTAAGAAAAGTCATAGGGTCAGGTACTGAATCCTGAATACACAAGTCTGAAGAGGATTTAGGGGTCAGAGTGAACACACAATTCAGCATGAAATTCCAGAGTGGTGCTGGAGCAGAAAGGATTAAGGCAGCTTTGGATATGCAAGCAAAGAAGTCATGAGTTGAAGTAGGATGTAGTTTTACCTCAGTACACTGCACTGGTGAGCCAAACATTGAAATAACAGACGGGGAATCATCAGCACTAGCTTAGAAGAGATTTGTCTCATACAGAAATAGACATGCAAGCTGGGTCGAAGTGAATTATCTGCTAACAGAAAGTGATTATAAAGGGAATCTTTTAGACGTTTTCTGTCTGGTGAGATGGGTCCCATCTTTGCTGCTCGTACTTTGCAGGATGTTGAAAAGTTGGAGGCTGGTCAGAAGAGGACCATGAAATGATTTAGGAGCAAGAGAGTTGTAGTTACAGACTCAATCTGTTTAGTTTATCAAAAGAAAATTTGGAAGTGACATGATTACAGTGTACTTTGAGAAGACAAAATACGGGCCCTAAAAGGTTCTTTATCCTAACAGACAAAGGCAAAAAAAGAACTAATGGATGTAAGCTCAGGCTTGTTAAGTACAAATGAGAAATTAAGAACATTCATTATTTGTAATCAATGAGAAACAAATTACCAGGGTTGGAGGCAGAGACTTAATTTTTAGATAACTTCAAATTATGACTGGATGGAAGATATACTTTAGCAGAACACAAGTTATTCGGTTTAATATAATCAATCACTCTTTATTTGCTGTTGTTAATAGGAGTATTAAATCTTTTCAGTCACTAACATCCCAGAACGATACACTATCTACAGATCTTGCTCCCATTTTTTTTTCTGTAAAATACTAAATATAATTTTGTTGTTTGTTTTTTGATTTTTTTTTCAACAGTGACTGTGGGAGGATATGTGTCTGAGAAACTACAGTATAATAAATAAATAAATAGTGCATATAAAATA
This sequence comes from Sula dactylatra, assembly GCA_013389905.1. Lineage (NCBI taxonomy): Eukaryota > Metazoa > Chordata > Aves > Suliformes > Sulidae > Sula > Sula dactylatra. The sequence goes on from WEKW01015827.1 coordinate 206,064, forward strand.
CATTTTCAAATGTGGCTCTACTTTCCCTCAAGAGGCTTGAATCTAATATTGGGTCCAATCTCAGCATTTCAAGTCCTTCAGCAAAATTCATGCTAATAGACCCAATAGTTTTGGATTCTGCCTCTAATGCCCTGACACACTCAAGAATGTCATATTAAAACAGCAAACAAGAATAATTCCCATTATTATTCCAAATAACAAACAAATTGCCTCAGAACCAGTGGAACTAATGCAGATGCCATCATAGGGATTTGTTTTCTGCATTGCTTCATTTCTTCACAACAATAACCTGGCACCTATCCTACCCCCTGCTATGGTAACCCACCAGCTGTCCCCTTGTGTCATTGCCTGGCTTCCCCTTCCATTTTCCCTCTTCCTTTGGGCACAGAGGAGACCCTAATGATATGGCGGTGTCTTGGTTGTGTCCCTTTCTCTGTGGCTAGGCAAGAGGCTGTGCATGCGACAGAGTTGCACATGTGCTGACCCATCAGCCAGCCAATGCACATGATTAATTTCTTCTGACCAAGTTGCTGGCAGTTGCTGTTAGACTCACTCTGCAACCTTTCCCTCAGTGCAGGACATTAATTTAGATCTCTCTTGTCTGCCCAGCCACAAAGTTCCATGAATTTTGTAGGAAATTATTTGTCATTGATATCTTACCTTTCTGTCAGATGGGCTTGTAGTTGGCACATGATAGATGGATGGACAGAGACAGCAAGACCACATAAACTGCATTCCCCTTGGAAATCAGACTGAAACCACATAAGGTATGTATTACAAAACACACTGGCTTAACTTTTCTGGCCTGTAAATAGGTTTAAACCATAAATCTTCCATGGGAAATATGCAAGTTAGTGAGAAGCAGAACAGAGTGAACTCAAGATGAGTTCAGGATGATATACTGAGTGTCTGTATCTCCAGAAAGTAATTCTACTTCTTTCCACAGACAAGTACTTTTTAAATATTGTTTTTCTTTGAGTAGTAGCATCTCTCATACACCATTAAATATTACAAAATTTCCTAGAAATATACAAATGGATTTCAGAAGCTTCATTCTTCTACCATTTATAGTAGACTGAAAAGTCTGAGCTAAGTGTAGAGTTATGTGAAATCAATTCTTCCTTTTCATGTCTTTTTCCTGAGTATCCGTGCCCACGTTATTGTCATCAGCAGGACCTATAAAGTTAACAGCATGGAGCAATTGGTAAGATCAGGCCTCAAATCTGTAGGGCTGTTAACTTCTAGTTTAAAAAACAGAAGTGGAGGTAACAGGGATCTGTGATTCCCTTTGTAAACTCATTTGAATCAACTCTAAATTGATTGTTACAGTTGCACTGAGTTACTAGCTGCTCTAATCATATGTAAAGTATTAAGAATGCAAACAATGACAATGAAGTCAAAGATAAGGAAGTCTGCAGTAGGCTACATGAAGACCAACTTTACATCATGGAAATCCTTTTTTGGTAGACCAACATTTGCAGATTTCTCTGCAAAATGATTGCTAAAGATGTTAAAGTACAGATAATGAACACAACTATGAAGTCCACTTCTAAAAGCCCCATGTTCCCTGAGGTTCTTGGAGGGAAGCATTATAAAATAGAGCCTAGAAAATCTAGATGAATGATTTAAATGTAACTTGGATTTGAACTGATAAGAAAAAATTACCACTGTGTATAAATATGCCAACTTTACAGTTCCCTACACAGGACTCACTGGCATACAGATCTACGTGGGGACAACTAATTTATTTTAGGTATTTCATATTCAGTTCCACATTTTTACATGGTTGTATTTTTTAAAGAACTATTGTCGTGGAAATGAAAATTTGTTCCCTTTTTTTATTTGAATTTTCACAGGCAATTTTTTTAACTGGAATTGGTCTCTTTCTGCCCACTAACCATTTTTTTTTCTCTGCCAGACTCAATGTCAAGTATGAGGACAAAAAGATTGCATAGCAGTGATAATGGGTAGTATCTCTAACCCAGCTGGCCTGCTAGATGATGTTTTTCTGAGAAAATGTCACCCTCTGAGGAGAAAACAGATTTTTTTTTAATTAGATAGATTCCTTCTTTGTTGCACACACTGAGGAATTTTGGCTTTTTCAGTGCTTATCTGATTCTCTTTATATGATTAAAAATGTTATTTTGATTGCACCTACTTCTGGTGGCTGAGTTATAGGCTAAAATAAGGAATAGAGAGCAGGTATAGAAGAACTTTGAGAGGCTCTACCCCAGGTGAACATAAATTCAGTAGTGCTCTCTCATTTCTAGATAGGCACAAAATGTAAATGTTGGAACAACCACCTGCCTCAGCCAAGAATCTTCTACAAAGTCAGACTGAGTCTAAACTGCCATGCTCATAGCTCTTCTGAGAAAAAAATGGGAAATGATAGTGATACAGCCATAGAAGAACTAGTGAAAACTGAGTGACTGATTTGTTCTTTTGGGATAAAACAGACCTGTGACAACAGGTTACATGAACTGAAACAGCTCCAGCAGGAGCATACACAAAAGCTTAAAGCCAATTCTTGTAAGTGAAGCAGAGTAGGATCTTGGGCCTCCATCTCCTGCACCCCAGGAGCATCTTCAAATGACTGAGATGGTTTCCCCATCAACCTGTTTGGGAAAATACTTCAGAAAGTTGACACCAGGTCCACCAAAGTATTTAGGCTTTTAGTTCTCTCTTGAAAGCTAAGTAGGAGTTGCAGGCTTGATGCCTTGAGAAACTGCCTCTTAGTTTAGAGTTGTGCTGCCATTCAGAGGGACTTTAACAGGCTGGAGAAATGAGCTGAGAAGAATCTCAGGGCAAATGCAAAGTCCTGCCCCTGGGGAGGAATAACCCGGTGTACTAATACAGGCTTCGGGCCAACTGGCTGGAAGGCAGCTTGGTGTAAAAAGACCTGGGGGTCCTGGTGAACAACCAGTTGACCATGAGTCAGCAATGTATCCTCACAGCAAGGATGGCCAACAGCCTGCTGGGTTACATTAGCAGAAGTATTTCCAACAGGTCAAGGGAGGTGATCCTTCCCTTCTCATCATTACTAGTGAGATACATCTGGAGACCTGGGTCCAGTTCTTGGCTCCCCAGTACAAGAGAGACGCTGACATACTGGATAGAGTCCAGAGAAGGGCCATGAAGATGATGAAGGGCCTGGAGCATCTGACATTCAAAGAGGCTGAGAGATCTGGGCCTGTTCAGCCTGGAGAAGAGAAGGCTCAGGGGGATCTCAAAATGTATATAAATACCTGATGAAAAGCAGTAAAATGTTGGAGCCAGGATTTTTCAGTGGTGTATAATGACAGGACAGACAATAAGAACAAAATGAAATACAGAAAATCCTATTTAAATATAAGAAAAGCCTTTTCTTACTGTCAGGGTGGTCAAACACTGGATCAGGTTGCCCGGAGAGGTTGTGGAGTCTCCATCCTTGGAGATATTCAAAACCTGACTGTCCATAGCCCTGTGCAACCTCTTGTGACCCTGCTTGAGCAAAGGGGTTGGACAATGACCCTGTGATTCCTACTCTGGAGGCTCCTGTACAGGACTAGGGAAGCAACAATCACTGTTTTGTCTCCTGGCACATACTTAATGTTCCATAATAAATAATGTAAAATATAGTTTAAGCTATTTTCTGTTTGTTTTTAACATCATTTTCTTCTAACTTTCTCACCATGGATTTTCATGTGGAACTTTCTAGTCAACACCAGTTAGACAGGTTTTAGGCAGGGAAGATGCATTAGGAAGATGCAACACTTGTAATGTGAAAGGTATTATACAGAGCAAAAGCTGACAGCCTGCCCTTGGGAAAATATGGAAATTGGGCTTAGAGCCACAGTTTAAACTTAGATTTTGCTTGTTAAGTTCCCAGCAGGCGAGTGATTCAGTGTATGCATTCAGATAACCAGAGGCAAGATATCTTGAAAATGACACCTTGTTACTTACAGAATGGGAAACATGAGATGAACTATTAACTTTGCTTCCTCTTCCTCCTATTAGCTTATCTATCCCATATTTAACTCTATATCTATCAAGGGAAGAAGAAAATAAAAGGATAATACATATGCTTTTCATTATCATTGCTGTTACATGTTACAGGCACATGCACAGACTGGATCACCTCGTTAAATTCTGGAGATAGGCTGCGCTCAGATGCTTCCCGGTTCATCACAATGCACAAGTGACCTTTTCCAGCCACTCACCAGAAATTAATACAAGCTGGTACAAAACCAATACCAAATAATTTTAAAAAGATTAGCAAGCCTGCATAGTTCAGCGTGTCCTGCTCTGTTGGAGAGGCACATGTAACTCTCTCTCATGGAAAAGGGTTATTTTCACCTCCCTAGTGGCAGCCCTAGGAGTGTTCACCATCATTCGCCTCCGTTGCACACTCGATATTTTTTCACAAACTCATGTCATTCCCCTTCTGAGTCCTACATTCCAGGTGGCAAACCACTAAAATCTGTGGGATTTTTTTCTTTAGTTCCATTCTGTGTCTGTTATATCACTGCCTACCTTCTTCTTCTCAAACTTTTTTTGTTTTGATGAACTGTGTTTATGAAAAAGAAAGTGCAAACTAGAGCTCAATGAATAATGAAAGAAAGTAAATTGCAAACATTTTATTTAAACTTGGGGAAAAATTTCCATCTATAAGGTGAAAGTAATGAAAAATGAATAATGTATGGGAAAAATATCATTAAATACAGTGAGTGACTTATTTGAGGAATATTATTCAATAATCCTTAGGGAAAAGAAAATGCCCCACATGTCAAGTTTCTAACCTCACATACACCTACTTTCCACATACCAATCAAAATTTTAGATACCATATTTGAGGTTGTTATTGCAGAACACCCCACTGGACAAAAAGATAGGTTGGTAACAACTATGACAGGTGATGAATCTAGGAAAAAGAGTCCCCATGCCCCTTGAAGGAGATAATTTCTTTTCGTAGCACCTTGCATACTGGCAGAGATTTATACTGAGTGGTCTTTCCTACCTCTCTTCCCAGTATTCTTGTGAAATGATCTGTGGATACCTAAACTTTGTTGCAGCCATGGGAAAGAAGTCCTAGTCTCAAATCCTGGAAAATTTTAATTCTTCTTAGTTTAGTAGTATGGGCTATTGACAGACTGAGGGCATACTTTCTGGAGCTAGAAAGAGCAGGAATACTCATTTAAGTGCACTTGTGGATATGTGTTTTGAAGTCTTGATCTCCCTAGTCAGCTTTTTATCTGTAAAACATGCTCAACAGCCCTTCCTTTCTACAGTCCTTTTCTCTCATCTATTAAAACTGCAACTTCCAAGGACAAGGACTGTCTCTTTTCTATATATTTGTATATCACCTAGTGCAATGGCAGCCTGTGGATGCTATCATAAGACATTTTAACTGGATATTACCAGACAGAACATCTAAACAATGCAATGAAAATTAGTATTATCCATCATAAACCTGACTACTGCAAACTAAAACAGCATAGTCTAGAATCTGACATTGGCCTTTGAATAAACACTTGAGATTTGATGATTGTTTTCAAGGGGTGACTTAGTATGGGATTCTCAAGAGATGATGCAGTGGAGCTGTCTACCTGATATATTTTGACATGAAACTAGTTAATCCCCCGATATTAATTTCATGTTATGCTGGTTGATGCATGAAGTCTCCAGGATTTAGAGTACATATGGCTGTTCATCCCTCCTAGCTTTCCCCTATAAAGGATTCTTTTCAAACTGGGCACAGATGCTAACAGCGGGTTGACTGCAGTTAATGGCACAGAGTCAGCCAAACCTCTTTACCAAATACAGGTGCAACATGCTTTTCCAGGGAATAATTAGAGCATTTTTTAGACTAGGGACGCAGTGTTGGTGCTGACCAGTGTTTATTCCCACCTCTCAGTCCTTCTTGAGAAAGGCTGTGGCCCTGTCTGTGGACAAAGCCTCATGACCGTTCATGGTATTGTCTGCCAAATCAGTTTTGCTTTCTCATGCACTTGTTTACCTTTCAAACTCAGCATCTTGACTTAGAGTCTGAAAGCACCTTCCTGACATCAGAGTGCTCTCCAGGGCATCAGCCCACAATTAAAGCAAGGACATCATGAAGAGGTGAGCTACAAGTAAGAATTTCATCTGTGCCTTAGGCTAGATACATTATACATCATTACTTCTGGTGTCTGCTTTTACATCTCCTTCTTATGCTTTTTTCAATTATTTTTGCTTGAAACAAGACAGATATTTTCTTGGTGGACCCCTGGAGACCCAGCAAGAGGCAAAGAAGTTGCACTTGGGTGCTGCTGTTGGCTGAAATCCAATCCTCATTTCAAATCCTCTTATTTCAAATTTACTTTTGAAGTGACAGTCAGATTTTCAGGGGGAAAACAAAAATCTTCAAAGGTGACAGTTGTGTGCCATCAAGTAATAAAAACAGTGCTGACTTCTTAACAGTTTTGAGGGTTTTTCTTCAGTGATGCTTAATGCAGTTACAACACTGTCTTGCTATAGACTGTGCCAATGTGATGTAATGTGTGTTGCTCCACAGGCAGGTTGCTGTAGCTAATTTTCTCTAGAGTTTTGCTTTGGCATCAACAGCATCCCTCATTAGTTTCTTTATTAGTACATTTAAATACCCTTTTAGCACCATTAAATCTGAAATGGCTTTATTCTTTGTTCAGCAGTATTTGTGTTCAACATATTTTCCCAGCGTTCCCTACAAGGTTCCTTACAACAGATGTTATGACGCAGTTGAAGGAACGTGAACCAAATTGTAGGTAATGGCCCATGCTTATTTGTTTTTGTGTAAGCTGTGGTTTCTATAGCTACTGTACATCTGCTTCATGCCATTTGCTGATCACTTTCTGTAGCTGTCTCAGTCTAGATATTTAAAGCATGCTGTACTGATTCAGCTCGGCACAGCAATCTGATAATGGCTCGACATGTGAACCAAGCTACAAATTTGGAAACATGTTTGAAAACAGCTGTTAAGTAATTCTCTATCTACTACTGGCACAATGGCCACCTCACCAAAATTGAAACACAGGGAGGCCCGGTCTCTGCAAAAGATTTGAAAATATGACTAACATAGAGTGCAATTAGGCACGGTCTCAAGCTGGTGGCTAAATTGGGCTCCTAGTGTGAAAACCCAGAGGCAGAGACAGCAAATACCTCTGTATTCTCCATTTTTACCAAAAATCAGAAAACATCCCTGGCTGAGGGATATAATTCTGTTTGGGTTGGTGAAATTACTTGAGAGCTGGACCAAAGATAAATTTGACTCGTTTTTCTATTGAAGTTCTTCCTTCTGACATAGAAGCACAGTAGCAGCTTCTTGGCCTTTCAAACTTTGTCTTTATTGAAGGAATGCCTCTTCTGTCCTGAAATTTCTGCTTCCTTCATTGAAAATAATGCTATTTGTTTTAAACTGCTGGGGTTAAAGAGTGAGCGTAAGGGCTAATGTTTTGTAAATTTTACATCATTTGTGTGTTGTTTGGTTTGTTTTTTTTCTGCCACCCTCTACCAGCCCTCATAGCTGCTTTTTCTGGTTTTGGTTGGTTAGTGAGAGTTTGCTTTCCTAAGCATATAAGGGAAGCAAAAAAGGTGAATTGGTTCATTCTGCATTCATAGCTTACTTTCCAAAGGAAGTTGGGCTTACATGATCTGTTTTTCAGATCTTGCTTTATAATTGTTCATATGTCAGCTAATTTCAGCTATATTTGACCAAAAGGGTAGAGATCTCAAAGGTATCACATGCCTGCAAACTACTTCCCCCTGGCTCCTTTTGCCCCCATGAAATACCCAAATTAGTTCCTCCACTGAGGAAAAGGCTGCAGCACCTGACTGCATTATTAGACAGCTGAGAATCCACCTGGGAGACAGCTTCTGGAAACAGGACCTCTGAAGTTCTGCAGTTCATGAATCTGCCAGTTTTGGATAGTATTAAATGCTACTTCAAATTTCATACTAAAACTTAGGGGTAAAACTTAGGGGTTAAATGCTACTTCAAATTTTGTGGTAAAACTTAGGGGGTTGTATTAATTTTCGGCATTTTTTTTGCACTGAAGTTTACGGCATTTCTGGTCTTAATGGCAGTGCAATAAAATTTGAATCAGTTATAGTGTGCAAAAGCTTCTTTATATTTGATTAATAGGCTCATTTATTTAAAATATGATGAGAAGGTACCTGGCACATTAATTGCCTTCAGGAACTGTCATGTAATAACTGGTTGGGTTTTATTAGTTCATAATACTGGTCTTTCTGTCATAATCTGACATAACTGATTTTCTACCAAAAAAAAAGAATAAAAACAAATGTTCCCTTACTCCCTTTTCACTTCCTCTCAAATTTCAGATACTATCCATACTTGCTTTCAGCTCTGGCAGGGTCTGTAGTTTGTGAGGAAGCAAAGAGTGCTTATTGCATATGAGAAGTTGTAGCTCTGAGATAAATGTAAATTAGATCCAGAGGAAAAAGAGAAATTGGGTTCTTTACTCTGGGAAGAGTGTGAAAATCAGCAAGAAGAAAAACTTACTGAGATCTTACTTCCAGGGTAGAAGGGATTGTCTAGGACTAAATAGGCACATTTTAATCATGAAATGGATGAGTTTAAGCTAAGTATAGCCTAAGCAAGAAAAGCCCAGCCTGCTTTGCGCCTGAGCTAGAGGCATTCAGGCTTGCACTACCTGCACAATGCATCACTGCGGGCCACGATTTGCACTACACACACTGTTGCAGCAAAGAACACAACTGGTTTTCCCCATTTTGCTCAGATAAGTTTCCTCTTCCATTTAGAAGAAGTTTCCGTGGCTCTGCTCCAGCAGTTTATAGCATTGATGTGGTAATAAAGCGGCTGTCTTGCTGCTGGCAGAAGCTGCCCGAACATTTCACCCTTCAGGGAGAAAGCAGGGAGCCGGTGGCTGCGAAGGGAAGATAAAGCCATCCTGTTGTGGAGGCAGCAGTGAGACGGCTCCGTGGGGCGCAGTGGGGCAGCTCGTGAAACACCAGCTGGGTAGGAGACATGTGACAGCTCTCCTCTTCCAGTCTGGGTTGTTTCTGTTCAGGTGTCGGGCGCGGACAGGTAGGTGCGTTGGGTCAGGGATGGTGCTGCTGCTGCCAGGCTGTTTGTTCTCTTTGGGAAGCAGATGGGCGCCACGGCACAGGCAGCTTGAAGGAGTCATTGGCCAAGCTCCGTCAGTAGCAGGGCTCTTCTCCAAACACAGTTATTGTCCTGTTTGCTGTTCCAGGACAAAGGATGTTAAATGCGACCAATGTACACTTGTCAAATAGTGCGTGGTTTGATATAGCAGATCAGAGAAAGGGGTGGATAACGCCAATAAAATAGCATTTGCTACATGAGGCAGCAATATTGAGTTGGACGCATGGATCATATTTAATACTCAGTCTTTCAATTTTCCCTTCCTTTAGCAGCATTGCTTCTAATTATAATATATTATCAGTTAGCTCAATATGAAAAGGTGTTAAATTAGGGGAAAAAACAATGTTGGTGAGTTGGGTTTTTTTCTTCCTTGGATGCATAGAAAATCACAGACATCATAGTTATTAAATGAATAAAATGCATCATGATGCTATAGCGGTATGATCTGATTTTATGATGCTTTTTAAACCAGAACACAAGGAAGAAAAATTGTTTTTTTTTTTAACATAAGCAAATATGATTCAAATATGTGAAGCGAGTTTTTTCTTTCCTACACATCACTGAAGGATTTAAAAGAATTGCTGAGAGATATCTGCTTACTGAAATTCCTAACCTCACTGAAAGAGCCCATCAGTCTAATGCTTTTCTTTTTACTTCTAGTTTTTACAATACTTTGCAGAGTATATAATTACAGTTTTAAAGACAAATGATGCCAAGTATCAATTATCTGTTATATGATGTATCAAGAAAAAAGAAGGGTATATTACATTTATATAAAACTCTTCCTCCAGTGCTGAGCTAACTCTCACACTTACCCTGCAGCCAGAGAGACAATGATCCAAAGCATGAACAGACTTAAATGCATTTACTTCAAGCAAAGGATTATGACCTGGTTTAACTATATCCTGGAGACTAGTTTGACTGGCAAGCGTGTCAGAGTTTGCAGGGTTGGTGTCTCAATCCTCCAGGCCTTTCAGTGATATCTGACACTGTATTCACTCTGTCAGAGCCAATAAATGGCCCACTGGATGATTACCTTTAAATATTATAGCTGTTGAAAGTAAATTATTGGTGGACATTACCTCATTTCTTTGAAGATAGCTTTTACTTCTATTACATTAAAAAATAAACAAAATAACGGATCATCATCTTTTTTGGTCAAAGGAAAAAAAGTTTAACTGAATCTGTATATACTTTGTATGTGGATGCTAATCTGAATTAGAATGCTATTTTTTGTCATTTTTTTTTTTTAATTCTTGTATTTGATTTTGCAATGAAATCAATGGGGTTTTGTTCCTAAAAATACCCCAAAAACCATACACATGCTTTCATGAATCATTTGGTGAATTAAATTTGCAAACCATACGTAGATGACACATAGCTTAGTGTTAAAATGTTGACCTTCTGGTGCAAAACAGGTAATTTTTTCAAGAGGGTGATTTTTCTCACTACTGTGTGTTTGGAAGAGTGTAACCTGGGACTCAAGCTGTCACAAACACATAAGAACATTGGAGAAGGGAAAAAAAATCTCTTTGTTACTGGCTATAGGAAAGGAGAAAATGGTTTGAGGCAGTCAAAAGCTCTACCTTTGCCTAAATTAGGAATACAGAGAAGATGCCAACAAGCCTTGTCCTGGCAGCAGAACTAAGTAACTACCTCCTTGCTTGGCTGCAGGAAGAACTCTAAGGCCACGTACAGTGAGGCAGTGAAGGGCTTCAAAGTAGTGTTCGAAAACACCTTACATGCTGAGCAGAAAACCTACCTGATAAGAAAACAGGGAAGGAAAGCATCTCCCCTTTTTGGAGCCCATGTGCCTGACCCAGAGGTGGAGAAAAATGTAGCTTCACTGCAGATTCACTCACTACAAGCCTTCCTTCCTGGCAGGCAGCTGCAGGCACAGTGCTCAGCTCTGGCGTTGGGCGAACTCCTACCTCTGCTGCAGTGGGCAGAGGCTGGAGCGTGGGCAAGGGGCAGAGCTGTGCATTTAGCTGTGTATCACAGTGGTGAACACCCAGCATGATGGGTTTTGCGTACAATTGGTCGGGAAGCCTAGGGAGGGCACCCAGCTGTCTAACAGCCAAGGCATCAGGCCACCTCATGTCTGTTCTTCCACAGCCTCAGGGACCTTGCACCCCTTCCCAAGTCTCTCTGATGCTCTCGAGCTCTTCACGCTCTCCACCATACACTGGGATTCAGAGCCCACACAGCCTGGGACATGGTACGGGTCTCTGCTGTTCTGGGACAGTGCACTTCATGATTTTAGTACCAGAAGCACTGCTCCTTAGCACAGCTTAGAGAATCGAGAATGATGTTCCTGTATTTCAGATTCCTACTCAGGAAGAATTGTCCTACAAGGAACAGCACGAGTCCCGATCGAAGGAGAAATTTCTCCTTCCTCCCGTTCCAGAAGGAGAGCGAACCTGTGCTGCTTCTCCGCATTGAAGGATGCAAGGCTTGCATTTCAGGCTTCCCTGCCTTACTGAGACCATTGATCATCTTTAGTGTATGTAATTTGTTAAGCACTGAAACAAACGGTGGCATTCAAAGTCAGAAGCTGCTGTAGCTGGGGGTTCTTCCCAAAACCTGCCCTCCTCAATCAGTCACTCTGTGGGACCACTCTCAGCTTCAAAGGGGGCTGAAGATGGAGAGGCATGTGAGGAATGCTGAGCTGTTAAATCACTTGGCTCCTCAGTTCATTCCTGGACCCTTGCGGCCACACTGCATATAAACTAAGGGGTTTTGGGTTGTTTTGTTAATTTTTTTTTCTTTTTCTAAGAGTGTGTGTATCTTTTTTTTTAAAACTCTGAGCTCATTTCTGAAGCACACCAGTTGGTTTTCTTTAAAAGAGAACCCATGAACAGATCATTTAATCCCACAGTCTACCCCAGGCCAGAGTACTTGGGTGTAAATCACACCAAGTTTTGCTCCATTCGTTCATGACAGTCTTGTAACATCATCCCAGCAAGCACTGGGAACACTGGTTAATCCCCTTTCCACACCTGGGCAGTGTAACACGTACCATTGGCACTGTATGATACACACACCTTTCCCATGCACTGCAGCACAGACCTTCCAGTTGCTATGTGGAAAGCATTGCAGTGCAGGACCAAAGGACAACCGGACAGGACAGAAGCAAAGAAAATGTAATTCCACATTAGAGATGTATATCTGTATCTATAGACACAGAGATATGGAGATGTGTGTGTGTGTATATATATATAGCCACAAGCATAAGCTGGGTGTTTCCCTGAGGAGGCTGTACTTTAACCAGTAGCAGAAGCACTGTTTCACATTTACATGATGAAGAGATACCACGTTTGCAGTAAGGCTGTATTTAACAAAACTGGGCACTGTGGACATGATGAAGAGATACCACGTTTGCAGTAAGGCTGTATTTAACAAAGCTGGGCACTGTGGTGCTGTTCTAAAATAGCGGGCTGAGACATGGGCAGCACCTGCTTCCTCCTCAGCTCTTCTCCTGTTACTGCATTATACACAGAGAGCAATTGCTGGTTACTCTGTCTGCCTACTTCCTTGCTTAATACATGGGTGGCCAGGCCTTGCACCTACTGCTTGTGCTTGGACCAGTGGCCACAGGAATTAGTGTTGCAATATTTCAGGTGCTTTCCATTGAAAAGCAGCTGTTGGGTCTTGGTGCTAAAGGGGCACCCAGAGGACACTCGGTGAAATGATACACCAGAAGGCTGTGCTGCCATTCAGTGAGACCTGGACAGGCTGGAGAGCTGGGCTGAGGGGAACCTACTGAAATCCAACAAGAGCAAGTGTAAGGTCCTGCCCCTGGGGAGGAACAACCCCATGCACCAGTACAGGTTGGGGGCTGACCTGCTGGAAAGCAGCTCTGCTGAGAAGGACCTGGGAGTGCTGGTGGACAGCAAGGTGACCATGAGCCAGCACTGTGCCCTTGTGGGCAAGAAGGCCAATGCTGTCCTGGGGTGCATTAAAAGGCATTGAGGGAGGTTATCCTCCCCTTCTACTCCACCCTAGTGAGGCCACATCTGAAGTACTGTGTCCAGTTCTGAGACCCCCAGTTTAAGAAGGACAGGGAACTGCTGGAGAGAGTCCAGGGCACTGGAGCATCTCTCTTGTGAGGAAAGGCTGAGAGACCTGGGTTTGTTCAGCCTGGAGAAGACAAGACTGAAGGAAGATCTTATCAATGTTTATAAATATCTGAAGGGTGGGTGTCAAGAGGATGGGACCGAACTCTTTTCAGTGGTGCCCAGTGACAGGACAAGGGGCAATGGGCACACGTTGGAACACAGGAAATTCCACCTGAATATGAGGAAAAACTTCTTTACTGTGAGGGTGACAGAGCAGTGGAACAGGCTGCCCAGAGGGGTTCTGGAGTCTCCTTCTCTGGAGACATTCAAAACCCACCTGGATACAGTCCTGTGTCCCCTGCTCTAGGTGTCCCATATCAAGCAGGGGGGTTGGATGAGATGATATCCAGAGGTCCCTTCCAACCCCTACCATTCTGTGATTCTGTGATTCTGTGAGTGTGCAGCGTGGGTGTGGTCAGTCTGCTCTATCAGGAGCCAGTCCCAAGCAGTTAGGGCACCAGCCACCCCATACCCTAGTTTGGCCTGAGAACTAGCACTGCTCTCTTGGACAAAAGCCTTTAGCAGTGGAGATGTAGCCACAGAGAGCAATAGTTCAGATGCTCAGAGCTGCCCTCTGAAGGTGTCCATCCCTGATAACAAAGATGCCACAAGTTGTTGAAGAAATATTAGCTTCCATCTCCCTTCTTGGTGCACTGCCTGGATAGAAAGGCAGGCAAAATCACTGCAAAAAGACTAACAGAAAAGGAGTAGAAATTGCCTCTTCATTTTTTGACTGCCAATGGGCAACTTATAGGCAGTTGTGCTGGATTCTCAGAATAATCTACCTAAGGTTGAGCATTATTAAAATATTTTGGCATCTCTCAATACCTGCAGAAAGAGGCATCATGTTCAGGATTTGACATTTTCTTTAACACAGCAGCCAGGCCCCCAGCTGTCTAGGTAGCAGTTCTCAGTTAGAGCTGGAGAGTGCTCCAAGGAGGGTAAAACGAAGCAAGGAACTGGATTCAAGGCTGGAAGCTATTGCTTCCCTTTGGGTAACATCCTACCCATCAACAGCTCCAGGTGAAGAAGCAGTACCTGGTTCTCACTGCTTTCTTTCTGTCTGCAGTGGGGTTGGAGGAACCTGCTGGGAAGCATTGCCCTGCTCATTGTGGTCCATTAGCTGTGCCTGGCCTCGGTGCCATGCCTCCCCGTCATTGTGGAGCACGCTGCTTGTTCCAAATGCCACTCTTTGGCTAAAAAATGAGACAGGGTGGTATTTGCTACACGTCACCCTGAGCATGGGGGACAGAGGATATAACCCATGTGAGTGCAGAAAAGCACTCGGAGTTGAGTGCTTTGTCCTAAGGCTACTGAATCAGAGCAACTATATCTATCTCAGACAGTTCAAACAATGAAATTCTAAGCATCACTCTCCAGACTTCCTAGAAAATAGTCTTCTAGTCACTTCCTCAGCTGTTGCTTACCATATATGAGAGTATACAATCTTTTGACGAATAATACAGCAGTCACATTTATTACAGAACATTAGTCTCCCAGAGGAGTTCAGATGTTCTCTCTCAAATTCCTAGAGCAACCTGAAGAATTCCCTTGGGTCTACTCTCCTTTAACACCTCCCCACCAAATTTAATACATTAATGACTTAAAGACTGTAGAAAATTATTAGATGCAATCATATCTTCAAGCTTAGAAGGATCAAGTTTTTTAATACATTATTATTGAATTATCAGCGAAGATTTTTTTTTTACTCTTGCTTTTTCAGACTTGTATTAGTTATAATTTTCACCCTGTGCTACTTTATCTTTGCTTTGATATCCATTTGAAACAGTTAGTCTTTGAATTGATAGGCTGTTCATAGGACCAAAGGAAAAGGGTAACTAGATTGTGATCCTCAGACTAAGTGAGGAGACAGTTGAGCCATTATCAGGTAGCAATAAATTTATCATCATGAATCTGAGTTTGTGATTTCTCTCTCCCCAGTAACAAACAAGACAAGCTTTGCTACTGCTCTTAGTTGTTTTGAGGAATATAATACTTTACCTTATATAAAACAGATTAATATTGAAACACATTCAAAATAACCAGTGGGAGGGAACTCAACACTGAACAAAAAAATAGTGCAATAGGTGAAGACCGGGGCTGCCCTAAGCTGCTCAGAAGTTCCTTTACTGCCACGCCACTTTTGATTGAAAGGCACTGCAGTATCACATCCAAGTTTGGAGACTCTGGAGAAGAAATGTGAGGTCTCCAAACTCCATTTCTTCAGTGAGAAGCATGGGCAGCATAAAATCACGCTTGTTTGCAATAAATCTGCTAGATTTATTTAGTCTGAGGTGGAGCAGAAGCTCTGCCTAATATTAAGGTTTCCTGTACCACATCCTGCTCAGCCACTGTGCAGCAAATCTTTCCTTGGGCATTTCTGTCACTGCTGGAAAATGAGCTACGTCATCAGGAAGGGCAGTTTACCCTGTTTCTGATGACTACTGCATTGGCTTAGTTGTATGACAATAAAACACACATTACTTCACAGGAACGATAAATTCCATTTTGTTTCTTTTTCCGTTTTTCCTGAGAAACACAATACATGGGGTTTGTGCTCCAGCAGCAGGCTCACCTCACTCCTGTGATGAGTATAGAAGAGTGTTGGAGGGCATAAGAGGAAAATCCATGCTACAGGGCTGATTCACTCGTGTGATACCAAAAGAGTGAGACTAATACTGTACAGTAAATCTCCTGCTGGTGCACCAGCCAGTCTTTTGCGACACTGGCAGTAGGGCTCCTCTAGACTAGGACCAGGTATTCCCGCTGCTACTCTGTCTGGACCAACTCTGCGCTGGGAGCTGCAAACTTGGGGNTGGATTTCTGGGTGTAAAATGACCCAGAATTAAAGGGTGGATGGGGAGCTCTGGATCTTCAGCCTACATTACAGGGGAACTCTGGATCTTCAGCCTACATTACAGGGAGAGCAAAATTAAGTCTTTCTAACTTTCTGTTGAAAATTTTCTGACTTAAATTCCCAGCAGTACCTAGTATTATAGATTGTGTTCTTGAATATAAGAAACATCCCCTATGAAATTTTTTTAAGCTGAAGCAGTTCACCGTGCAGTGCACTGGCGAATGCCACTGCCTTGTTAGAAATGTGTAAGGGGACAGTGACAGGTCACACTAAATAAAGCTCTGTGGGTTTTTGTACTTGGAGTACTACTTGCTCTTAGTTTCCATCACCATCTGCATCAGAAAACACATGAACTCGCTTGTTTTGTACACATTCAAACAAGTCATAAACTTTTATGGCCAAGTTTACTGAACTTTCTTATACAAATGCTGCAAACAGAATAACAAAGCACACTAGTTCATGTTTCAAAGGTGACTCACACCAGCTAGCAATTTATCATGGGATCTTTCGCAGGCTTATTTTTGGTCTGCTCGCAATGCATACAACCTTACTGAAGACTCCCAGGTGTTCTGGCTCAGAGCGATGCGATATGGCGGGGATTGCCCTGAAACAAGTGAACGTGCTCATTAAAAATGATTTCTGGTATGAAATGGAGACAAGTGGCAGTTAGAACATCTCCTTGTTGTGACCCTTCTCCTCTCTGTGGAGGTTGGATGTGCAAACATGTCTCGGGGTAATGATAACTTGTTCTTAGAAAGAACGAGCGCAGGCTGGAGGGAGAGGAAGGATTTTTGGTTTATGCTCTGTTCAATGTATGTATCTACATATTTGTCTTGCATAACTGGAATTGCCCAATGATACTAAAAAATTTGCATTTGTACACGAGAGGAACGGCCATTGGCTAATCAAATCAATAAAATGTAGCATCTCTGTTGGAGGATTAAAATGTAATTAAAATTGATTTCTCTTTTAAAACTATTCCTTTTAAATATGTGTCTTCAGATGGTAAAACTCAGCATAAATTGGGATGGGATATGAAACTCTCTCCTCAGGATGCCAGGTTAAGAGGCGGAACTAAATGAAAATAATTCCATTTTCTATTAGGCTTTTTTTAACTTTTACACTGTGTTACTAGATTTCATTATCTCTTCCTAGCAAAATTAAATAAAGTGGACGTCCTGTCATGTGTCACATATATCAGTACCAAGTGAGGAAATTCATGCACTGTATAAGTTATTTAACTGTTTAAATACAGATTTTACTGGAAAATGAATGAAAACAGGTCCTTTCGATCCTTTCGTGGCTACAAAGCTATATCAGATGTTCTCACTGCTTGTTTATATGTTACTAGGCTCTACACTTGAAATGCAAGGCTTTGTCTGTCTGGTGGTTGCACTACTCAGTTTGAAACTCAGCTGCATATGATAAAGTTTTAAAAGTATTTTTAACAATATATGTTCTATTCCTGTTTTAAATGGGAATGAGTGTTTCTACATATTTTGTTGCTTTGAATTATTTTAGCTTGCAGAAATGACCAAGAAAGTTGCTAACAAAAAGCCCTAAAGCATGATAATTACTGCTAACTTTCTCCGCTTGCCCTTTCTTCTCAGTGCATTTCTTCCAGCAAAGCATTCTGCAACAAAATGGAAATGCTGAAACTTCCCCTCTGGAAGACTTTTAAAAGAGAGGTTATAAATGTTTTATATTGCATCTAAGAGTATTATACTGTTTCCCCAGGAGGCCAAGTCTTCAATATGCATCTCTCGAAGCGCTGTAGGTTAGTTACCTGCTTCCTCATTTACTGTCTGCATGATCATAACGTCCCTTACACTAACCATGCAGTAATGAGTGGCAAGGAGAGTAATGTATGAACACCTCTCTTAGAGACTATTATATTTGCAAATGAAGTGATCTTTCTGTCACCAGTATTTTTTTTTTTACATCTTGTCACTGCTGATCAGCATGAAGAGTATTCACAGAGAACTCCCATTTCTATCCTAAGGGTCTTTTTCTATGGTTATTGTATTTTTAAAAGAAACAATTTTATAAACTAGTGAACCTCTTCTCCCTGAAGGTCTGTCTTTCACCCTGTCTTTACAGACACAAAAATCCTAGTAGTTTTACACCAAAACAGCCAAGCACATTATGCATTGGTCAGGTATTAGAAAAAAATTATTTTTAAAATTTTTCTTCACTTTTTTCTCTTTTTAACATTCTACCTCTGGCTACACTGGGATTGACACCACAGCTCTTTCTCGAGCAAAAAGAGAACTCCGAGCGAGCGTATGGAGCTCTGATTTTATGCGTGATGCCCACCACGTAAGCAGAGGCACACGTGGCAGAGGACTCATCTCCTGTGTCAACCTAACAGTTCCCTCTGGAAAATCCAGGGCTGCCCTTGCCAGGCTATTGTGCTTGCATGTGACCCCAATAGGCAGCTCTCCACCTCATGTGAAAGCTAACTGTGCAGCACAGCCTCCAGATCCCACTCCCTCTCATTTTGCCACGTTAGGCTCCGTGCTGATATTTTTATTATCAAAAAACAATTATATTGTAGAAGGCTGGCACGGGTTTTGGCCATAATATTTGCAACCCGTGGCAGTCAATAAGGAACTGAATGGTTTTAAATACATCCTGGATACAGCTGTGATCATGGTAGGGAGAACTCACACTCTTCTGAAAGGGACAGGTAAAAAGTAATTTAATATTACTGTTCAAATTTTTATAGTCTTTGTTAAGCTTCAGTGTTAACATATACAACTCTTAATGAGGACATTTCCCATCTCTTAGAATTACTGCTTGGAAACTCCTCTGCCTACATTTGAAGGTGACCTCTGTAACTGTAGAGGTGAGGTATTAATGAAAGCTAATTTATTAACTATTTCATGGAAGCTAATTATGCTGAAGCTTAAAAGGAGTTGCGGAACTACATATTGTGGTTGTATTACCTCATTAAACATTGAGCTCTGACTTGTGGAAACAGGTTTATGTCACTGGATTATATGCAGCTCTTGTTGATGAAAAGGGATGGAGAAATTTAGCACATTTCACAATATAATTTCTTTAATGATAAGGTTTGTTTTAATGAACTGTCGTGGTTTAACCCCAGCTGGCAACCAAGCACCACAGAGCCACTCACTCACTCCCCCCTGGTAGGATGGGGGAGAGAATCGGAAGAGTAAAAGTGAGAAAACTCATGGGTTGAGATAAAGACAGTTTAATAAGTAAGGCAAAAGCTGCACATGCAAGCAAAGCAGAACAAGGAATTCATTCACTCCTTCCCATCAGCAGGCAGGTGTCCAGCCATCACCAGGAAAGCAGGGCTCCATCACGTGTAACGGTTACTTGGGAAGAAAAATGCCATCCCTCCAAATGTCACCCCCCGCCTTCCTTCTTCTTCCCCCAGCTTCCTATGCTGAGCATGACGTCATATGGTGTGGGATATCCCTTTGGTCAGCTGGGGTCAGCTGTCCCAGCTGTGTCCCCTCCCAACTCCTTGTGCACCCCCAGCCTCCTCACTGGTGGGGTGGGGTGAGACGCAGAAAAGGCCTTGACCCTGTGTAAGCACTGCTCAGCAGTAACTAAAACATCCCTGTATTATCAACACTCTTTCCAGCACAAATCCACAACACAGCCCCATACTAGCTGCTATGAAGAAAATGAATTCTACCCCAGCCAACACCAGCACATGAACAAACCTTGTACAAAAAATACATATAGATAAGTAATAAGTTTCATATTTGTATAAATAAAAGTGCAGCTTTACAGTTTCCTTAATAAGTACTTTGCAAATGCAACCAGTGAAAAACTCAATGAAGGTACACTCTAATGAAACATGAGCTGTATTTTACAGCAAAAAGTGCTGTTTCACATAGTTTTGGAAAAACGGTTTTGCATTGGATGAAATGAGCAACTTGGAAATGGCATGACCATTTTCATGAAGAGGGACAACTTGAGGTGTTACTAAATAATTATAGTGAAAACCATGCTGATTACCTAGGTAGTCATTGGCTTCTTAACGGCATCTGTGCCAGTACTCATAAAATCAAAATTTTCCATAGGGTGGTATGCCTAGAAGAAAGTGAACTGATGGCTCCTGTCCATCACCTATTTCACCACATAAGAAAAGTTTTTGTACATTATTTTGGAACTGAAATTGTTATTTGTACTAGACTTCTGCTCTGGGAACGCCCCAAGAGGCTGCTTTGAGAGTGCAGAGCAATAAGGTACACATATGGGCTACAGCAACACTGGGAGAGTACTCAGCAAAGGCTTCCCACTACCAAAATCACGTACTGCTGAGTGTATGATCTGGCAGCTCACTGGCGCTATTGGACTGAACCAAATGCTTCCATCTCTGCACGAGGAAGAAGAGAAATTCTTACCTGAAGACACTCTGCAGAAGGGACAAGCCATGTCTTTCCAAACCGCAGAGGGCACATAGAGCCAGTCTGTGACTGAGCACCATCACAGTCCAACCACTACCTCACTTCATGGTTTTAACTGGCAAATTAGCGTATGGACCAGGCAAAGTCATTTGGCTTCAGGCATTTAGGAAGTTGATGTCCTCGTGACCCCAAAAGACTGTGAGCGTTTTCCAACCGTTCCTCCCTTCGCCTGTGCTCTACACAAACCCATGGCACAGCCCTCCCACTTAATAGTTCAGCCCTTCCTCCAAAAGAGAGCAAAAAATGAGTGGAGTACAGGAGTGAACTTGGGGAAGACTCTAGTCACAGGGATGAATTTTCCAAGAGAACAACTTCGCAAGCAGAGGGTTGCAGTCATTTGAATTTCAGTTTGCTTACTTCCTGAGCAAACAGGCAAAACAATCCACAAACTGCTTTAGTTGTCCTCTAAGTCACATTGTCCTGGAATTATTTCAGTCTTTCCTAAAAGGTACGCCTCTGTGTGTGTGTGTGTGTATAATTTTATATATATATCTGACATAAATTTAAAACACATGTATAGAAATAAAATTTGTGTCATAATTTGATAAGCAAATCTTATTCACCTTGGTGATGGAATTTTTAAGGATGTTTAGCTGTGTAGCGCAAGATGAGCATTAGGAGTTACTGGGGCCTTTGGGTGATATGAAAGTCTAAAAATCTGACATAAATCACACTACTAGATGAGTATACTAATCTCATTGTACTAAGAAAGTACTAACAATTGGGTTTAGCAGCTCATTGTATTAAACATCTTTTCTAGTGATGAGTCAGAAGAATTATGAGACAAATTATGATCTGCTCTCACAGAACAGAAAGTAATGTAAGTGAATCACCTGCTGTCTCCAGGCCTTCCTCACCCTTCACAAATTAAAAAGTATCATTGATGCAACATGAACATAAGCAGAATGTACTTGAGCTATTTCAAGATAGTCGAGGCGCAGTGTCCAAAGAAAGCACATCTAGCTGTTTTCTTTTGGAGCGGATTCAAAATTTACAAGCCACAATACAAAAGGCCTGGGAAAACCATCCTCTACCTCCTGCTGCTGTGTGTTAAGCCTCTTTTATTTGTAAAAACAACCCATTATTTTGTGCTTGTGTTGCTTCAAAGTTCAGGACAAGCCTATTTTGCCGGCCAGGAATATGAACAGTTTGCTCAGATAAATCACCTTCTTTAAGTACTGGATATACCTTTCTGAGCTCTCAGCTACCTTCAGATACTTCATGCGCAGCTCCCACTGAAGCCTATTACAGTTCCATACACAGGACCAGACCTTGGGAAGTTCAGCTCTTTTGAGGAGGGTAATGTAAGGTGATCAGCTGGAAAAAAAAGGGAGGAATGGAGCAGCTGCACACCTGCCTCACTCAAACGTCTGCTTACAAGTGCTGCTGCATACTCAAAAGAGCTCAGCTCCTGTAGAAGATAAATATTTGTTACAGCTAACAGACATCTTTGCATAAAATTAGCACATTTGGAAGCATGTGAAAGAAAACAAATTAAAGAGAAAGAGTACAGTGTTTACGTTACTTTGATACAAATACTTCAAAGCAGACTAGCCGCAGCCCTAAAGACTGGCTGGGCCACAGCATCCCTCAGAGGTTTCTGCAAAGTCTCTTGCGGAGATCTTTTTATCAATTTATTTATTAAAAGAGAACTCAAGATCTGCTTCACTGCTGTCCTCCTCCATGGGGAGTTCGCTATGAGCATAGGTGCTGTGATGACTGAGGGACTGGGCACACCTGACTGTCCCCAGGAAAGATGGCAAGGCCGGGCTGGACTTTGACAAGGAGCCTTCGGCAGTGGATGATGGTGTTCAAAGGTGCGTGGATTCCAGCAGAAAGCCTGTTTCTGGTACAATCTAAAACATCTGGGCTGCTTTCACCTTCTTTTGCCAGTCTTTTCACAACCTCATTCTTGGTCACTAAATAGGATTTTTTTAAAAATTATTTTTATACCAGAGTTCTGCCCTGTATCAGTTTTTTAATATTTTCTTGAAGAATTGTTATGGCAGAAAAGACGGTATCTTTTTATTGTTGCTGCTGTTGTTGCTCTTGAAAAAGGCAGCCTCTCTGGTAGAGTAAATTCTCTTGCAAAGAGTTCTGTATTGCCACAGCTGGACTTCTCCTACATAAAGCAATGCATTTAAAACCAACTCAGTTACCTCTGCATTAAACTGGGGGCTTTCCCCCAGTTTAGCATGCAGTATTTAGCTCTCTGAAGAAGTCGTCTTAGGCCTGTCTCCACTTACCTCATTTAAAAATCTCTTTCCTGGCAGAGCCCTATTATAACATTGAATACTTTGTGCCTAGAAGGTGCTATTTACTCCATGCTAAGTATTGAAGGAGGAGGGTCAGGCATTTGGGGGATTTGTTCCGCTGTTCCAAAAGCATTGGTGCTGTTAAAGCAGTAAGTGTTATTGGTGAGCTAACAAAGGAAGTGCAGTGTATCAGTCTGCACAGCACTACCATTATTTATTTTGCTGTAGAATTTGGATGCTCCTGCCAGAGAATAGCAACCCAACGTGGAAATACAGAACAAAGCTACTCCCTACCCCAAAAAGTTCACAATGAAAGATGACAGCATGTTTCTAAAAACATTGCTCCTAATGCTCGTAGAACATCTACCTACTCCTACAATACTTTATTGCTGAGTCATGAAGTTATCATCTGACCTCCACAAACTCCTTATTTTTGCAGTATTCACAAGCTCTACTTAGTAGTATCCACTAGCAAAAACAAAGTTGCAAAGGAAATCAGGGTAAGTATGGTGCCTTTTTCCTCCCTTTTTTAAAGGCAGTCCTGTGTGTTACTACTTTGTGCCACCAAGAAACAGGCAATTGATGGGCTAAAGAGAGCTCCCATGAATACCTAGTAAAACATTTTCCTCATCACCACTAGAACTCAGCCTCCCTAAACAAATATAAATTACCTCTGCCAAGAATGATTTATCCCCAGGGCTCAAGAAAATATCTCTGAAGCTCCTGTTCTTGTTGTTGGAGTGCCCCAGGTCACACCGTAAGTCAGGCATTTTTGTGATTTTGGAATAAGGATGGAGCTCCGGTCCTCCCCTGTAATCAGTCTGCTTTATGTTACTTTGTCTGTACAAAACATCCACAAAGCCAGGATAACTGGCCACAAATGGATCACCGGCACTGTAAAGACCCTCCAATATGTGAAACTGTTCCTTTGCCAGCTCACAGACAGTGCCATGGCCCCAGATGAAGGAAGGCCAAAGAGCCATTACATGACGTCTGACTTGGCCTCCTTCACTCTGATGGCTCTTGAGAGTTGCGAGGCATTGGCATAATGCAGAGGCCTGTCTCCTTTACAGCCCAGCAAATAAGCAATCCAGGACAAAAGCAACACCGGGTCTTAAGTCACCTTTCACAGAGGTGCCCTCGCTCCTCAGTTGCATTTGAAGATGGAGACCCTTTCACACTACAGGAGCAGGATGTGACACCTGAAAAATGCACTAACCATACCAACACCCTCTCACAAAGCATAAACACTACTTTCCCATTGCCAAATTGTATTGTCTCTTGGTAATTATCCTGTCATTGTTTTGACAAGAAAATTCAAGAATATCCCAGTCCCTTGCTCTTTTTCTCTGAAGGCATACTGTCAGAGAGAGAGCTACACAGATTTTAAGGAGAAAAAAAAAGCATCAAAATATTGGCAGCATCCTTGTGCTAAAGAAGCAATAAAAACAAAGTGGAGGCAAGGGAGTATTTTGTGCTAAACTATTCACCCCGGACAGGCTTCTGTCTGACTGTTTTACAAGTTATGAATTCTAAAGCCACTCACAAGACTTAATAGATGCTAAAAATTGCCATGCTAACCTGCGCTATCATTCCTGTTATCAAAAGTGTTTATTGCAAAACTTCATTGCAATAATTAGTTCTAAAACATTAGACTCCTTCTTTTTTCTAAAAAGCCCAGTGACCAGAATATAAATAGCTTTTAATTAGCATTATTTGTAAAAGTCTGCACATGAGATAAAACTGAAATATCAGTTTCCAGCAAGAACTGCATGTCCAGCCCCACATGTATACAGGGAGAATGCGTTTTCAAACATATATAAAAACAATAAGAATTTTAAAAGAAATTTTAAAATGCATTATATAAATGTGTGTGTATACACACACATGTACATATATATAGATTGAAAACATATGAATTGAATTTTCTTTATTTGTATCATTATGAGGTGAAGATATGAAGAACAAAAGGGTATGGGGATGTTTCCCCTTTTCTTTTAAAGGTCATGAGAGCAATTCACAAGATTGCTAAATTGCCTGCACATCTCCAGTTTACCTCGTATTCCTCATACTGCAAAGCTTAGATCAGCACACGCTAAATTTTGGCTGATGCAGAAAAGACATTAAAACCAACCCTAAGGTGCAAATATTGTGTGCCCAGGAAGGTAAGAGGATTAAATTCATGTCCTTTTAGCTGGAGGGTGGGACACTGCTCAGTCAGGGTAACGCAGGCTACTGCAGTACCGTCTGCCTTGATAAACTGAAATTACAGTCAGGAATAAACCCTCTGTGTGCAATACAACTGTACCTGCACTGAAATGAGGGGGAGACGTACCTGACTGGCAGTTTCAGGTTAGAGAGCTCTTGTCTTCTGCACCCTGAGATAAGGATTTGGCAGGTTGGGAGAGTCGTTTTAGAGGAGAGGAGAGTCGAGGAGGGTCGAGGAGGGTCGAGGAGGGTCGAGTCGAGTCGAGTCGAGTCGAGTCGAGGAGCCCACAGGCTATTAGGACACCCACATTTGAGAGCTTTGTATATCGTCTGGCATCTCACAAAAATCAATATGGCAGCAAACTCACAGAACGGGCCCAATACAGAAGTGCAAACCTCATTTTGCTGTTGAAACACTTTGACCTGAGAGCTGACTGTGTCGTAGCACGGAGGTTTCTGCTTGGAGTGTCGCTCCTGTTACTAGGAGCAGTGGGGATGTCTGCAATAGTGTAAGCGCAAGCAGGTTGCTTATGGAGGGAGTTTATTTATTGTGATGTAGTTTAAAACCTTATTTTATTGGTAGGATCTTTACTCCTTATTGTTTCACTGTTTCTGAACAATAATCTTCCTATGGATTTTATCATGCACCCAAATTTATGTGCAGCTTATGTTCTACTTCCTGGTGCAAAAGAAAATTTTAAGACTATTACATTCCTTTGGAAAGATGAACATTTAGGACTAAATTAAAGAGGAGAAGAATGTACCTAACATTTTCTCCTGAAGCAAACGAAGGACTTTTTGCACAGGAGACAAAACTCTCTCCAAGCAGCAGGCTTTCCAATGGAACTTATTTGTCCAGGAATTAGGGAATATCGCAAAGCTAATCAACCTTCTGCTTTAAGTACAAGGTGCTTTATCTTGCTTATGACTTCTCTCAGAAACATAAGGCAAGATGGTGCATACACTGTCCCTCAGCCAGTGTACGTGCTTCCCTCGGAAGGAAAGGAGAGAACAAGTGCTTCATGCATCACTGGAAGGCATGGAGTGCAGTGTAAAAATTATGGTAAGAAAATGTATAGCACATTCTAGCATTGATATTTTCTGGTGACCTAGATTAAATGTTGGTGTGTTTATTAGCTATGGCTCCAACAATGCAAAACCCTGAATAAACCTAAATAAACAGAAACTTCTAAAGGAAACCATACCTTCCTCTGCCTCAGCATCACTAACATTGCCACATCGTTCTTCTGTGACAGCAAAAAGTACTGTCATTAGAGGAGATTTTTGGCTCTATCACATTTCTTTCTTAAACAGTTTGTTCTGTCAAAGGTCTTCCCTTTTCTACTTCTCCCCTTTGCATGGCAGTATAATGGAAAATTAGATTGGGAGGGTCCTCAGTAGCATTTCTATACTATTCATTGGTCTCTTTGCACTGAACACTGCCTCTGCAAATTTCTGTGTTTATGGTGTCTAATGTATAACAACAGTGTTGAAAGTATAATGATGAAGAAATATATGAAGCCAATATATTTCTGTGATCAAAAGTCTTGAATTCTCGTCACTAATGAGATCAGTAACTATTACTATTTTGAGAGATAAGATTTTTGCCTATTAACTTGATTTCAATTAACCAGTTGCTGGCTCCAATTTTCCTTCCAAACCACAGAGGAGACATATAGTTTTCTGTGAACTATTATACAATTTGTATACGAACAAACCTAGAACTGCTGTGGTGGAGGTGGTGCTTCACACCTATATCCAAAACCTTTTGCATATCCTATAGTCTATCCACTGCTAAATGATAAGGACAGTTTGTATAGCTCTCTACAGTGCCTAATACTGAATTTTGAGTCTTCTCCTGCCAGTTAAAACAACGATTCTAGCTGGTGAAAGCACCAGTACCATCTAGTCTAAGCTGGTGCACCACAGCATCATCTGCATGTGTTTGAAATAGATCGCATCAATTCATGTTACTCAGTGTCATTTGTCAAATCCTATTTGCTACCTCTGTGATTTTGATCAGAAAAATTGCTCAAACTACAAAATCGAGAGAGTTTTATTAAGAACAACAGTAACCCCTACTGGATTGTGACTGTCTCCCTGGAAACGATAAAACACCTTGTACTGTGTCTTGGAAAAGGCATAGCCCGCATAACTATGATGAAGAACAAGTCATTCCTCTGCTTGCAATAAATTTCAGTATCATCGTTTCCTGGATTAAATTGGAAATCCTGCTGAATTTACACTCAAGCTTGCTGAAAGACATCTGTTCCTTGCAAATTCAAATTGAGAGCATTCTTCTGTGTTTACAGATAAGTTATGAAACCAGGCTTATGCCAGCTAGTTTGTCTCTGTGTTAAAAATTACTGGAACATATTTCTTTATGTGCCCAAAAATAAGGGCCTTCACATATGATTAATAATCTAAACAAATTACCACAATCTGCTGAATGCATGTCCTAAACTCATCTGAGTCCTCTTCAAGCATATTGGGGTGTATGCAGGGCTGCAGGGAGGAGAAATCGGAGCAGAGGTACCATAAGCTATTGTAATAGAAATCTCCTGGTCTTGTTAAACAGCACATATATCAGTATCACAAATTCAGCATTCCAGTTCTTTCTGCATATGTAACATTTCTGACAAATGAAAAATATGTTAGCAGAGCTATTTTCAGTGACATTTTACTAACCTGTCAGAAAAGTTCACGCACTGTTTCTGCAAGTTTTTTCTAGGTAATCGTCTCAAAGTAAGATCTCCTTTTATTACTGGAAATTGGAATCAGAGAGTTCCTCTGTGCTTCCACAGAAGCTTTCTGGTATGCTGAAAAGCTAAACAGAAAGGGCCAAACAGGAAAAGAGAAAACCTGAATGAAAGCCTAACAACAGATATAACCTTATTAATTAATCTGCTTAGTGATAAACATTCCAGGTTTGATTTTATGCATGACTTGTTTTGTAGGAATTCTACCTTTGCTTAACAATGTGAAGTAATCAAGCTTGGTCACAATACAAGGGATGGAAAAAGGCATCTGGATTATGGATGATTAAATAAGTGAGCTGGAGAAGAGGAAGGATATTCTGCATAGATGGTGTTACAGAGATCTCAAGGAGTCTGAGAAACAACAGAGAGAGCAAAGACTGTGGAATTTCAAAAGCTCTTACAAGTATTTATATTCTCTCTCAAGTATATACTGGACACATGCCTTTTCAGGCTGAAAATTGTTTTTTCCACATTTTGTTCAATTCACCTTAAAAGAAAAACAGTGTAATTTTCCAAAGGGTGTTCAACAGCTTTTGAAAATGAAGCCCCTTTAAGCTACTTTGAAAGCAGAACCCCAAATTGTGGCCACTTTGGAAAATCTTGGCCACTCGGCACCAATTTGTGTTAACTTGCTGCTAACAGCCACACTAGGTGTACAGCAACAGAAGCATGTCCTAAGTGCTTATCAGAGGCATACCTACTCCATTTAGGCACTTGGGTCCCCTTTCCAATGTGTGGCAAAAAATAGGCCCTTAGGCTAGCCAACGGAACATACTGGGGAGACTGGTGTGCCTCGGACTCTACTCTTCGATCTCCTAGTTTTACATTATATATGTGTGTGTGTCTGTGTGTGTGTGTAAAAGGCATATATGTACATATAAAATAAAAATTCTTGTTTTCTGATGTTTAACAGCTCTCTCTTAGCCCCCTTCAGGCTAACAACAGAACCCACCCCTGAAAACAGGGAAACTTAAAAGCACTGGGGTAAAGCCACTGACTTAAATGGATTCAAATCTATATTTATCTGCAGGATTTGGTTACTTTGTTCATAACTTGTTAAGGAGAACGAATGAAGACACCTACCTGAAGAAAAAAACCGTCAATGTAGTAACTACTTCTTTTTCGTTCTTCAAAACAAGCTTAAATTGCTCAAATGTCCCAAAGTCGTGTCAGTTCATGACTGCTTACAGCATTCTTGCAATAAATGGTATTTTTTGTTATTTTAATATTTCACTACCGTTACTTGATGCTTCTACATTGTGAGCATGAAGTATACACCGCATTCTCTTAAAATGTCTATTTGACATTTGATAATGCCAATTTGACAAATGAGTTCTTTATTGCATAAATGCCCAGGATTTCATGTAAAGCTACCCTGGGCTATGCCATAGATAAAATTTCTACTAGAATAAATGAAATATGTGAGTTAGACTGTGGACAGATACTAAGACAGATCAGCCCGAAGATAAAATCTAGGACAGATCAACCCATCATATGTAAAGCCAAACATCCTTTTGTGTTAGGTGTCCTAAGAATGTGAAAAAAGCGTTAACAGCAAACTACTTAGACACAAGACTAACCAAGTTATCAGCTATGCTCCTGGGACAGCCCCCAAAAATCACTCTGTCCTATTAAAATTTCAGATGTCTGCACTAGCTGTCTATGAGAAGATGAAATGTAATCCTTCCCTTTGACTTTCCAATGTAAATACTTGCATTAAAAAAGTTGTAAGAATAAAAGAGTTTGCCATCAGAATGCTTTTTTTCTCTGGAGTTCACCCTTCATTCTCTGTTTCAGCAGTAATTTCCTTTAATAGTTCCTTCACAGTAACAAAATTCACACCATCAGTAATAACAGCACCTCTATATTTCACTATGTAAATATGTACTTGAAGACTTTAAAACACCCAGTTTGATCTAGTCATTAAAAACCTGAAAATCCATTACTGTTAAATTTAGAATTGGCACCTAACTTGAAAATCAATACTGCTTATATTAAAACCCAAAAAGCTACCAAATTATATCCAAAATAACAAGAACAATTAAAACACAATCCCTTATATTCACTGACCATATTTCCTTCTAAAGAAATTAATCAGGCTATCTAGATGGAAGTTGCTTTTTCACTTTCTATCACACAAATTCACAGCACAATCATCCGTTTGAGCTATAAAGAATACAACTACATCTTTAGCAAAGACCTCACTATCTGTAAGGATTTATACAGTAATTAAATCAACAGGGTGAGCCTATAACATTTATAAGCAATCTGGTAAATATTTTATTGTGTTTTTCTTCAAGAATAATTTTTAATTAAGAAATAAAACTTCAGTCTGGAAAAGTTAGAGCAGTTTCTTGCACATCTAAAATTTCTAGAATAGTGAAACATTCTAGAACACGAGATTTCTAACATTTTCATCACTCAAACAACATTGCTAATTTATTCAGATGCTTTCATGCATAACTACTAGAAAACACAAATCTGTTTTTCTGGTTGTCTATCATCAGAAGGGAGAAGCTATCTAATGAATACTTTGAAAAATATAAATAACTGCAAGCATTATTAACTGCAACATGACTACACTGTCTAAAATACCATTTTAATTTTTGTACCATTCTTAATGGTTCCCTTTTTTTATTTCGGCTAACATTGGGAATGCAAGGCCTGATTTCAAGCTTTGCCTACGCGACAGATGACTTCTGGCATAGCAAGGTTTTCCAGCGATGTGACATGTAAATTCTAACTCTGTTGAGGAATCAAAAGCCCTTTTTAAGGACATACTTGTACTGCAAACCCATATTCTTACTTCTAAAAGCTTGGTGG
>WEKW01015827.1:243309-286596 GCA_013389905.1 Sula dactylatra
CGAGCCCTCTGTCCGGGGAAAGCCTTTCGGGGGAGGGGGGAGCGACACCGGCGGCAAAATACACCCAACGAGCCCCGAAACTAGAGCAAAAAACCCCAAACCCGCCGGGATCTTGAGAGGTCCCAAAATAAATAGCAGTGATTGTCAAAAAAAAAAAAAGGAGCCGCAAATTGAGAGCTTAGGTCTGAGATTTAACCTTTGTCGTGGTGAGGAAAAAGCCTAAATCTGTGTGTAAAATATTTACCGTTTTCAGTCGCTATGGCTGTCCCAGACCCGCCCGGGCACAGCTGAACAGTCCGGGTGGTAGAAAAGCTGTTTTGTACATGAGTAACCGGCTTGGGTTGCTCCCCAGAGCGGGTATTTGAGGAAGAGGTGAATGGTGGGAGCGATCGTGGCAGCTGGACTGGGCCAGTGGTCCCTATGAAGTGACTGAGATAGTTAAATAGCATATAATTAATGTAAAAGACATACCAGTATATTCAAATAACTAGTTTCAGCAATGTGAATCCGAGCGCTTTGGGTCTGTGACTCCTCTGGGCTTTCCTTACCCTTCTGATGACTGCTTACGCAGGATTTCATTCTCCCCGTATGTTAGAGTTAACATTCCTTCTGCTTTCCTAATCAGCTAGGTTCCTTTTTTTTGTGAAGTCAGCAGAAATCCTACAGTTACCAGAAGCCATAGGGGAAATGAACAGATGAATCCAGTATGAAGTCTTGAGAAAATCAGCCCCAGACTCTGGGGAATAATGAGCTAAAACACTGATTTCTGTAGGATTGTTCTCCCCTCTCTGGCCTGACAGTGCTATTATGGTGCAGAAAAGTCTGGGGCTGCGGTGGCAGGCGGGGGCTGCCCCGCTGACAGAACAGCATACTCTTTACATGAAGATTATGGGGAAAAGGAAATACAGAGTGGCTGAAGTAACAGTGATACAAGTGAGATCTTAGACTTGCAAGCGGTTCCAGAAGTTTGGGAAGTTATTGCTTTGATGCTGAATTAGAAAACAGCGGCACTACACTGCAGGAGTTTATTTAGTTTGTTAAAAGGTATTTGCGTTCCAAATCCATGTACCTGTCTTAGTATAATTCTTAGAAAAGTAGGTAGGTAAAGATATCCTGCATTTTGTAAAAGAAAGACATGTTCTCCTAATCTGTTAAAATTCTTTGAAAAAGTCAAAGAAAACACCACCACTCCCAAACTGGCCTGCTAGACAACAGTGAAATTCAGCAACCAGTAAGAATTAGTTTCCAAAAGCAGACAACTTTTAAAATATGTCATTGATAATAACAAAAAATCTGAGATAAATCATAGAAAAAATACTTATGGAGCATACCCATAGCTGCTTTTTATAAAATGTTTAGATACAATGTCATTTTTAATGGAATAATACAATTAAGAGCAATTACACTGCTCTCTTCATCGTGCTGACCAAAGTTGTCCTCGTAGCTCCTGGCTCTCTGTGACTGTCTAAGTGGGTCTGTGCCTCTTGCCTTGCACAGCGGGTTAACTCTTTGGGCAGGGAACCTGGTTTTGTTCCATGTTTGTGCTCCCTGACAGGTGCTTGCATGTGCTGCAGTAATGCAAATAAATAAAAAATATTTTCCTATTGTTTCGTATTATTCCAGCAGTAAATTGCACCTGCTAAACCTGCTTAAGCTTGCAAGAGGAAGCAAAACACTTGTTAATCTGCTCTCTTCTCATTTAAACAAATCAACTTTTCTCAGAGGCATACTCCAAAAAGGAAACAGTACTTTCTGGTGAATACACGTATACTGAGTGGATTCCTTGGACGTGTTTGTAATCTGTACTAGGATAATGAAGAAAAACTCCCTGATGTATTTTCAGGTCAGTTTTGTCTATTATGATTGACTGATCTGTGAATTTGCATTGCACAGCCTATAGAATCTCATCTCACAGTTTTTTGCATAAAGTTTATGCAAAATTTCTGAATTAAAATATAGTATTTGAAAATATATCGTCTTGGCTAAAGGACTCAAACTGGAAGAGAATTTACCATAAGGAAACTGTGGCTGATACTCCTACGGGTTGACTGAGAAACTCACGTTAAGGGGGGTGGGTGGTGGGTGTTGAGGCAGTGCTTCAGTCTCTTGGTGGTTCTGCTGCTCCAGGCTGAGGCTGGTCATCTGGAATCATGAAGAAAACTTCTGACCGTCCTCTTCCAGAAGATTAAAGCTTGCTTCATGTGACAGTGTTGACAACTGCTTGCTTCTGAAAATCCATACCCCAGTATTTCAGCTTCCCCAAAGTGAAAATGTGACACCCACCCAAAGAAACGCAGACAGTGATAGGGCCGACCTGTGATAACTATACTGCTTGACATTTTTGGAGTCGTTACACCCTTTTTAAGGCTCTCACCTTAGCAAGGAATAAAGTGGCATTTGTAGGTGTTCATGTCACACCACTGTTCTTAGGAAAACCTGGAAGATTATTTTAGACACTGAAATTTAAGGTTATTAATTAAGTTAACTGAGATGAATCCCATCCAAAATAATCTTCACAAAGCCCCTTGGCCAGATACTAAACAATGCTGGATGCCTTTTATGACATTCTGGGTCTCCAGCTGATGTCCAAGGAGTTAGACTAGTGTAGAGTAGGACTCCATGCAATAGCTATTATCATTTTTTTTAATTTTTTGTTTTTTCTGTCAGGGAAGTTTATGTTTCTTCTGTGAAATGTTTCTACATTGTCTCAATATTGCATGAAGATACTCAGCACTTCACAGGAAGTGGCCTTGGAAGGATGTTTATGATGTGTTAAAGATTACACACCAAGTGAGCAGTAGCACAGAGACCAGAATTCTCCTCTTTTACCAAAAATATCTTCTCACAGAAGTGGAAGAACAAGCTGCAAGTTCCATCTGCTCCCTCACATGGAGAGATCCAACAGGTCCTCCAAAGGACACCTTCTGTTTCCCTCGGGACACGGTTTCATTTGAAGAAACACAATCAGAATTCTTAAAATGGTGCCATAAAAATACTTAGGCAACCAAATGCTGCCTTGAATTCTTGTTTGAATGTTTTATTCAGCATTCACATGCTCACACCCATAAACATTCATGTTCCCATTTTCTTTTTAGGTGCACTTAAAATTACGTATATAGTTATTCATTTTTATACAAACTGAAACAATACAGAAGACAATCTTCAAGTAATTTTTCTTTTAACTTAGCACTTTGTTCCAGACACAAAAACACCCTGTCCAAATGATCTGCTGGTCTGTTCTCGTTTTCAGTTGTCTATATGATGAATGCAGGATAAATCCTGATATTACCTATGCATCTACATGGAAATCATGCAGCCATTAATCGCTATAGAAGATAAGACCATGTTTGCCTTTTCTTATATGCTATCCGTTTTTATATTGAAATATCAGAAGTCAGTCTATTACAAAGAATGTTGATTTTTAATACCGTGGAAATATATTAAACTTTCCCAGTACTAGCAGAAAATTATTTTAGCTAAAAGTAACACTTTTTTTGTGTCTTTAAAAATATGTTAACTGGGTATGTGTAATAATGCACTGTTGTAAATTCTGGGGATTCCTGCATGCCTTACATGGAGACTGAAGGGACGATAGGAGACAAAGTGCCCCCACCTGAACATGAGCATCACTGAAAACCAGTGAAACTCTAAAGATAGACTCTTTGCCTGCTCACCTTGTTTCCAAAAAGTCCATCTCTACACCCGGTAGCGGTTTATTGTTAAAACCTGTTACTCAGACGAGAAGGAAACGATGGTGACTTCTTCCAACAAAGCTGGCTACCACAGCTGGGGACAAGAATACACGAGAATAAACGACTTGGGAAGAGGACCCGCTGTCGCGCCGTTGTGTGCGCATCCCTCTGTCCATACTCCAGCTCTGCATGCTCTGACATGTAGAGAATCTGCAACAAGAGCCAAGTCGCATAACTGCTTACAAATTCATCACAATACAACTGAGAATTTGACATGCTTAAACAGGTCAGGCTAAACTTTCAATCCTGCTTTTATTCTTTCCTTGCTCAGGAACGATGCATGTCTTTTACCTCCAAGCTACCTTTGACAGATCGCTATATGGATTTTAAAATGGGTTTTGAGTTTTTTTTTTCATTAGTTTAGTTTTAACAATGTAAGGTTTAGTTCTATGACCTAGACTAAGTTCCATGTAAATTCTACTTAGAGTAAATCACTATAGCCAGTAAAACTCTTCTGCAAAACAAGCCTTCTGATATTAGTCCTTTTTGAAAGACCAGAAGGACCTGCCTTCTGATTACTCCTTACTCCTCCAATTCTCACTGCAGGGCAGCTTACGTGAGCAGGCTTCAGCTGGCATTGTATGTTTTGTCCACTTGGGATGTCCTTTCAAGGAGCAGCAATCTAGAAGTCTGATGGCAACGCTGGGAAGTCAGAGCAGATTATCTGTTGGGTTAGTGTTGCTCTCTGCCATAGTGACCTGCCTTGCTGCGCACAGTCCCTCTCAGTGGATGCTGAACTCAAAATCCTGTCTTCTTGGGTCAACTTGCAATTTTGTCTTCGTTATAGTGTGTGGGGAAGGCACCTGGTTGGATCAAAGTGCTGGGTTCCAGCTGACATCTGCTACTGTTATCTAGAGGACTTTCAAAAGGTGGCACAAGTTAGGGCAGTCGCCTAGCTATGGTGGGGGAAAGAAAGGGAGAGCTGAAATACGTTGTTTTCCCTGCTGGCTCCAAAAGCAAAAACCCAGATCTGCAGGGAATCTGGGCCAATGTGTTCCTCACACTTCAGACAACAGTCCCACTCATTCCTCACTCCGCAGGCTGTGCTGTGCCGAGGTTTTGAAGCCGCTTGCGGTGCCAAGGGTGTTTCCTGGTTTGCCCTGCTTCCCCGGCAGGTAAGAGTGGCAGGCTTCAGCATGCAGGGCTGCGGGAGCCCTAACTGCAGAGGACTGCAAGTTGGGAGTATTTCCATGTAAAGCCTTTTTCATGAAAACATGTTCATCTTTTGAAACGGAAAGCCTTTGTAGGGAAGAGTTGAATTTGAAGAATTCCCCATTTAAAAAAAAAAAGCTTATAAAAGGCTCAGCAGATTTGAGAACATATGGGGTTTGATTCTCCACTGTCTTACACGTTGTGCCGTTGTTTACGCTCTGACAAAGCAGATGTAAAATGCAACCTCACTGCCTGGTTAGGATTTGCCTCCACTTAGTTACAAGTATGATTGAATACACAAGATTAAAAAGCCTGGTGAATCAGTTCCCTGCTTCTTTTCCTCCATGATCATTGATCCTTTGTTACCTGCTTTTGACCACCGTGACACATGTAGGTTTACATAGTCTTCCTCTACTGAACTCTTCCTCTTTTGCTTTGCCTTCCCAGCCTTCTCCTGCTTTATCTCAAGTCTTTGAATCTTTCTGGATTACTACATCCCAGGTGTTTTGAAAGGAATGTGTATTTAGAAGTTGGAAGGGGGTGGGAGGAACAAGGAGGACAGTGATTTTTTTGTGGGGGTTGCACATTCTGTCAGCAAAGGAAGAAGATAATACTTTCCCTCCTCGCTAGCACCGGTGACTACACCTGAAATACTGCATTCCGTTCTGGCATCCTATAACTAGAAAAAATGACAAGAAAGAAAGAAGAGAAAAAGAAAAGAGCAGTAAAAGTGATTCAGAGACTAGATATATACTGACTTATATGGAAGGACTGAATTAACTTTAAAAAGGTATGGCTTGCCCAAGCAAAAAGCTACAGAAGATACTACTTTCTGAAAGCAGACTGTAAAACTGAGTGAAGAAGGTAGTTGGTTATAGTAATTCAAGGTGAGTAGAGATGATGGGATAAAATTCAGAAAAGAAAAGTGCATGCCTTCTATAAAAAATATGCTTGCCTACATTATAGAACTGTCTCCTTAATATACTGTATTATTGACCGTTTACCATACCTAGTTAAAGAAGGTACTTCAGAATTCATAGTAGGTTCCCTGTGCTGTAATCAGTTGAATAAACTAGTGAACACGATTCTAACACATACTGATATTTCTGCCATGCTTGGAAAGAGTCTCAAAGACCGCAGTGGCAGGTGGGTGTATGTAAATCCTTGAGTTTTCCTGACCACTTCTTGCAGCTTTGGGAATCTCTTTCCCTTAGTTCATGGTTGTCAACACTTAGGGGTTTTGTACAATTTCTCACTGATGCTTCAATACAAGAACCTCTCAGGTCCAATCTTTGTATCCCTTGGAAGTCCACTATCTCTCTGTAAGTCCACTGTGGTGACAAATGGAAAAACGAAGGGAGTTAATGGAGTGAGTGAGTGTTTTGAAAGGAATGCATGTCCTAAATTTTTCCTTTCTCTGTTGCTGTCATGTCGTGGCCAAGAATCACAAGGTCCTCTACAATTTTATGTAGAAGAAGAGTCTGTTCTGGCACTCTCTTTCTAATAAAATTAATATCAGGAACAAAATATCTCAGCTTTCTCTGTCCAAGTTTGCATGCTTAAAAATATGCTAGTTTTAAGGATTTAATGCAATAATGGAGCATGGTGTGTGTCGTCACCAGCTAGCCATTGAAAGTTAATGCTACTGGGCTTATGAACTACTTTATGGGTATTACATGCATTTTACATTATAAAGTCTGTTATAATTATCAGTTTGATGTCAAAAAATGTTTGAGGTCTGCCTCATTAGGTTTATTATTCCTGAATATAAACTGGAAAGAACCTCAGAGCCAGAAAAAGAGCCAAAGTCTTGTTATGGCATTGGAGCAAAAGTCTGCCTAGTCCAGCATTTTGTCTCCTATGGCGGCCAACAGAGGTTGCTGAAGAAAGACATTAAATTCCATACAAACATGAACCCTCCAATCTTTTTTACCAACCTCTAGTGATTTATGTCTGAGGGACTTCCCAAGCAAGAGCTAGAAAAACTTCAGTTTCATGAACATGAGCGCTGTTAGCTGAATTTTTTCACTTGAAAGATTTTCCCATCAAAAGATTCTCTCTTTGTTGAAATATTCTTCTCTTTTAACCTGAAATTTCAAAACAAAATTAT
The DNA here is from genome assembly GCA_013389905.1 of Sula dactylatra. Classification (NCBI taxonomy): domain Eukaryota; kingdom Metazoa; phylum Chordata; class Aves; order Suliformes; family Sulidae; genus Sula; species Sula dactylatra. The sequence continues at coordinate 250,324 of WEKW01015827.1, forward strand.
GCATCCATAATATTTTGATTGTTTAAAAAAAAAAAGGAAAACAGTTTAAAGTTTACAGCGTCTCTCTTCATTTTCTAGCTCTGAAAGATTTCAATCGTAAGAGGCCAAAAGAATGGAAAAGATGGAAGTGAAGCAGCAGACCTAATTAAATCAGTTACATGCTGTGGCCAAATAGAGGGAGAGACATGAGAATGAAGGGGGCAAAATTCTAAAATATTTAAATTTGTAATTTCTGAACATAAGGATGAACAGAAAACATTTGATTTTTTTTTTTTAATCTAGTTTTGATCTATCTTTCCCTACAATATAATTAACAGGTGACAAGCAAAAGTATTTGAATATTTTTCTGGGAGAAATTTTTTTTTGACCAATTGCAGTTATGAAATTCTCTGGTCATCTGACTATATTTATTACCAAATATTTATTAAAATATTTTTTAGGGAATTCAGAACTTCCTACTCTTAAAATTCAACAGATACCCTAATGCTAAACATGTTAATTTTACATTTTGATATATTTGTAATGCAATTCAAAACCACAGTTTATGCTTGATGTTGTTGAATAAACTTAGAAACACATTTGCACAATATAGGTCCTGCAAAGTCTCGCAGGTGAAGTTGTCGGCTTGTTTCTTTGTTGTATTAGGGCCTCCTTGTGCCGTATTCACAGAGCAAAAATGCCTTGAAGGGGGTAAAGTGGCTTTCTGAAGCTCTTTCCTTTCTCTGGGTGCAGATGACCTCCATGGAAATGCGGTACGGGCATGGAGGACTTTGAAGGGTTGTACTAGTTTCAGGGTGAACCATGTATACCTCCAGTTTATTTCACGGGGATCGAGGAGAGCAGAAACTAACTGACACTGCTCTGACTCACATTTGGGACAGAACAGTCACAGCCTACAGCACAGACTAAGGCTCTCGGTCCCCATGTCCTTCTCCCTACTATTCATACCTCAAAAAGTTAAAAGGAAGAACAAGGTTGCTGATAACCTCAAGGCAATACAAGCACACAGGTACAGGGGTTCCTCTAAGTGGAAGAAATCTGATTATACAAGTTACACACGTTTTTTGAAAGAGAGAATATTTTTGTTATGCAATGTTGAAACAAAAAAACCCCAGATGCATCACTTGAAACACAGTAGAGTGGGGCATAGGTGGCGGCGTCACAACTGCCAGCCTGACCGAGCCCCCAGAGGAGGTGATGCAAGACAACGCAACAAACGTGTTCTTGCTGAGGCTTTCCTGCTCGAAGAGATGTATGACATGAAAATAGATCCAGGCTGGCAAAAGTTGTTCCTTTTATAACTAGGTTAAAATATTCTGAAGTTCAGGATGCTGATACCAAGTAAATAAACACGGCATTTTAAAATTAATGTGGTACCAGGGAAATTGGCCAGAAAGCAGTTGTTAAGATGGTGAAATCATCTTTAGGTCATACTGGAACAAAAAAAAAAATCCCACTGAAGTTTTCAGTGCTGGATATGTTTTATTGCTTCTATTATAAATTCACTGATGATAGTAATTGCCCTAACTGGGAACTGATCACACTGAGCGTGGAGGTCTTGGGTGCATTTAAGCTGGGCTAAATGATACTAGGCTGTGAGTGCTTTCTTGAATGGAAAACAGTTTCAGTATTTAATAGTAATTTTCATGTGAAAAAGCCAGTTTTTAGTATTTGCAAATATACAGGGGCATGGCTTGTTATATTTATATATTCCTAGTCCAATGAATAGGAACTGCATAATACCTCGACATTTTTGAGGCTGCAAGTAAAATTTTAAAAATTTTACCATTCTACAGTGACAGAAAAGTAGCTTGCTCACTTTTTTGCACTTTCAGTATTTCATTTATTCCTTCCAGTCAATTTGTTCTTTATGGCATGCTTAGACAAACTGCAAACTCATGTACCTTTACAGGACTGCTGCAAGCCAGGAAACAGAAACAGACAAGATACAAAAAAAAAAAAAAAAAAGGCAGGATGCATTCATTTGTTCTTCACTGTGTTTTCAACTGAAACTCAAAAAGTATTACAAAGATAATCATCTATTGCTTTTACATAGAGGTAGCTTTGATATATGCCATGACAGCTGAATCTCCAGTCAGTTGGCATTTTGTCCAGCATCTAGTATCAGCGTGAAAAATGCCTTCACTTTGCCAATCTCACATTGCCAAGTCACAGTTCAGAGTTGCAAGAGAACAAAAGCAAATTCAATAGCTGGAAAAATAAAAGAGAAAAAAGACTGGCCTTGGGCAAGGTTTCATTTAATGCTGCTAGGAGCTCTAGCGCTGGCTAGAACTGTTTCAAAAGCCTGTATTCTTCTGCTCTTCCTTCAGGAAATAATATGTTAGCATACCTCAAATCCAGTGGAGCCACCCAATGGAAAACTAACTATATAATGCACATACTGCCAGATGTTGTTCTTTGTAGCTGTGGCTAGAGCTACAAGTATCTCAGTTAACCTGCTCCGAGATAATTCAAGTATCTCCAGCCTTACAGTGAAATCTGCAGTAAAGATAAAGGCTCTTCTAAGTTTTGTCTTCAGAAGTGACTGATAGTAAGAAGCCCAAGTTTCCCAGTTTCTAAGTCTTTTTGATGTTTTGGAAAATTGTACCCATATTCTAGCAAACTTGCCAAAAAGCATGCCTGTTAGCTGGTATGTAATGTGCACAGAGGGTACTGGCACTTGGGACAATAATGCACACATTAACATTAATGGACATTCTTAGATGCTGTCCCCTCTCCCTGCCCCTTACTTTTTGAGGGCAAACATAATTGAAAGTTGATGGAGAAAATGGTTTTGGAAAATAAATGCCAGGCTGATTTTTAGCTGATGTTTAAGCATGCATACAAGTTGTATGCTCTGGAAAATACTTAAGATACAATCATACACTGATTTTCCCTGAGCACATCCATCACTCTTCATGGGACATGTCTTTTCAAAACTCTCCTTCATGCAAACTTCTGGATGATTTTGCAGATACTTAGCATCATTCAAAAAATTCCTTTCTCCTATCTAAAGATATTAAAGGGTTTCAGAAGCAGACAGAGAATCAAACTTGGGTCTTCTGGAATCAATGAAGAACTTAAGTGTCATGATCACTCATGATCAACAGAGCCAAAAATCTTCATTACAGCAAAGAGAAAAAATGTTGACCATGTCATCATGGACCTTTCCGGACAAGTCTTGTCTGTTTTAGTGTATTTGTGACAGCAATCAAATATAGCTTACAACCATTTGTCAGCCCTGTTGACTAACTCTGAGGTTTCACAGACTGCCTCCTTGGGCAATTTGACAACCATAATGTGGCATCCATCCCATGCTTCCCCTGAAAGCTCTGAGTGCCTCTCAGCTTCCCACCAGGAAGCTCAACTCTTCTTCTGCCCCTTCACATACAGAGACCTGCATGGCCATGACCGATTCCTTAGCTTGTGTATGTGCTGTCTGTCCCATGAACATTTCTCAGATCACAGCTTGGCTTGTCTTTTACACCCACATAGAGGTGCCTTTAATTACTTTTATCTTTCAGGCTGAACAAAGGGTGTGGCATTTTCAAGGATGCTCTTAAAATCACAGTCCTTTTCAGTGACACTATGTTACCACCTTCCAGGAGCACAGGATGACTGCCAGGACTATTGGCCACAGTTTCATGAGCCGAAGATTTTCGTGACTTGGTAGGCAGTAACAATTCCCAAAAATCAGATGGACCACTGAAGCGTGTGCTTTGCCTTAACTCTCAGCACTTCATTCAGTGTCTCTCTAAATCTTTCTGAAAAACCCAAATAACCCCCGGCTGTATGGTGCCCATTTATGGAACATTACTTTCTCATATATTTGCCCTGGATGGTGTGTGATTATTTTTACAAAGTGTTGTCTGGTATAGAAAATAAGCCTGGGTAGGCAAAGAAGGAAAACATATGTTGAAAAACTCTCAAGAAAGGCAAGGGCTGGCTTTGTAACCAAAATGTGCATGAGAGAGACAGTGCTGTAAAGTCGTGAAAGGCACAGGTAACGTGACACACTGCAGATGTTTGTAACGGGAGCAGAAGCTCTGTAGAAATGTTTTAAACTGATTACACAATTACTTATGTTGCAGGCTCAGAATTAAATAGTTTTCCAATTCAGATAGGACGAAGTAATTCCCAGGTAGTTACCATTTACACTGGTAAAGATACGGAACACGAAAACTAGAACAATCATTTTGTTATCTCAAATCTTTTTCAGCTTTCTCAAAAGCATATTAACTCTTCTCATTATTTTTTTACTCAGTTAAGGCCTTTGCTTCCTTCAGGTTAAATGATAATAGGCTAATGGATAATCCATCAGCGTATGAATAGAGATTCTGATTCTGTGGGAAGATGAATTCCTTCATCCAGAAAAAAACCCACTTTAGCAAATGTTAACCTTGTTGTGGTTCCAGGCGTTCAATTTATTCATTGTAAGTAACTAAATTCTCAGCTGAGGGTACTTTTTATGACTTCTAACTATTTCTTGGTTACAGACATATTCTTGTCCCCAATACTCACAGTCAGTACCTCTACAAGGCAAATTTCTACTGTTTGCAGATTCCTGATAAGTAGAATAGCACTACTTAAAAATGAAGGTCCTATGTGTAATATCAAAATATCTTCCTTGGAAAAAGGGAAAAAATGAAATTAGCATTTCTTGTTGTTGCCTAAATTTTACTACTCAGTCTATAAGGCAAAAAAAAAAAAAAAGATATAAATTGGGTTACAGTTATTTAATCTCATGTCTTATCTTGCCGAATGTAGTCTTAAAGAAGGTTTATTCAGTGTTCAGGAAATGCGTTTAATAGTGAAACATGAATGGGGAGAATGTATCCCATAATTACTTTTTAATGGCAGCATCATCTTGGAGAAAAAAAAAGAGAAGTGCTGTAACTATTTAATCTAAAAATAAGGATAATCTGTAGAAATCAATACTGAGTGTGTGAAAAGGTCAAATGTTGAGCTTCAGAATAAAAGAGAGCTAAATATGTCTAGGCACGTATTAATTGTGCATAGCAGAGGTCTTTAGTTGGATGGGGGAGAGAACTAGTTTTTCATTCAATTAATTAAAAAAATAACCTTACCTCAAAGCTTGGAGTAGATTTGAACAAATCAACTTTTTTGTGTTTAAATTATGTTTGCTAAATGCTGAAACTTTTTTTAAGCAGAGATTTTTTTTTTGCCTTAGTCTTCAGCAGCAAGTGCTCAAGCCACACTGCCCAAGTCACAGAAGGCAAAGGCAGGGACTGGGAGAATGAAGAACCACCCACTGTAGGAGAAGATCAGGTTCGAGACCATCTAAGGAACCTGAAGGTGCACAAGTCCATGGTACCTGATGAGACGCATCTGCAGATCCTCAGGGAACTGGCAGATGAAGTTGCTAAGCCACTATCCATCCTATCTGAGAAGTCTTGGCAGTCCAGTGAAGTTCCCACTGACTGGAAAAGGGAAAACATAACCCCTATTTTTAAAAAGGGGAAAAAGGAAGACCTGGGAAACAACAGGCCAGTCAGTCTCACCTCTGTGCCTGGCAAGATCATGGAGCACATCCTCATGGAAACTACGCTAAGGCACGTGGAAAACTAGGAGGTGACTGGTGACAGCCAGCATGGCTTCACGAAGGGCAAATCATGCCTAACAAATTTGGTGGCCTTCTACGACGGGGTTATAGAGTTGGTGGATAAGGGAGAAGCAACTGCTGTCATCTGCCTGCACTTGTGCAAAGCATCTGACACCGTCCCACATGACATCCTTGTCTCTAAATTGGAGAGACATGGATTTGATGGATGAACCACTTGGTGGATAAGGAATTGGCTGGATGGTTGCACTCAAAGATGTGCGGTCAACATCTCGATGTCCAAGTGTGGACCAGTGACGAGTGGTGTTACTCAGGAGTCGGTATTGGGACTGGTGCTGTTTAACATCTTTGTCAATGACATGGACAGTGAGATTGAGCGCACGCTCAGCAAGTCTGCTGATGACACCAAGCTGTGTGGTGAGGTTGACATGCTGGCGGGAAGGGATGCCGTCCAGAAGGACCTTGACAAGGTTGAGAGGTGGGCCCCTATGAACCTCATGAAGCCCAACAAGGCCAAGCGCAAGGTCCTGCACATGGGTCGGGGCAATCCCAAGCACAAATACAGGCTGGGCAGAGAATGGATTGAGAGCAGCCCTGAGGAGAAGGACTTGGGGGTGTTGCATGAGGAGAAGCTCAACATGACCAGGCACTGTGCGCTTGCAGCTCAGAAAGCCAAGCGTCTCCTGGGCTGCATCAAAAGAAGCATGGCCGGCAGGTCCCGGGAGGTGATTCTGCCCCTCTGCTCTGCTCTGGTGAGACCCCACCTGGAGTGCTGCATCCGGATCTGGGGCCTCCAACATCAGAAGGACATGGGCCTTTTGGAGTGAGTCCAGAGGAGGGCCACGAAGATGCTCAGGGGGCTGGAGCCTCTCTGCTATGAAGACAGGCTTATTGCCTATTGGGGAGGCCTTATTGCAGCCTTCCAGTACCTGAAGGGGGCCTACAGGAAAGCTGGAGAGGGACTTTTTACAAGGACATGTAGTGATAGGACATGGGGTGATGGCTTTAAACTGAAAGAGGATAGATTTAGATTAGCTATAAGGAAGAAATTCTTCACTGTGAGGGTGGTGAGACACTGGAACAGGTTGCCTGGAGAAGCTGTGGATGCCCCATCCCTGTAATTGTTCAAGGCCAGGCTGGATGGGGCTTTGAGGAACCTGGTCTAGTGGAAGGTGTCCCTGACCATGGTGGGGATGTTGGAACTAAATGATCTTTAAGGTCCCTTCCAACCAAAACCATTCTATGATGCTATGATTCTATATCAAGTGAATGTTGACAGGAGCACTTTTAGTTTGTTAAGCCTACAATTGACTTTCTGTATCTCTGTGGTTGGCTTGTTTACCTGCAGTAATAAAATATTTCTGGTTTTGGAAAACTAACCTGTCTTATGTTTATACAATCAGGCTTGTTTATATTTCTGGATTAGTACAAAACTACTTTCTCATGGATCTGTGCTGCCTCTGTGTAAATGAGCATGGGACCATATATATACCTCCATCCTATGTGGAAGAAGAGAGCAGGTCCATAGCAGAAAGCTTTTGAGTGTGGATGTCTTAGGCTGTAACCTCAGCCACTACACAGGTTCCTTTTTTGGTACTAACCATCTCCTCACTGGCAGTGACATTTGCCTACCTGAAACTGGTCCTGACGCATGGAAATGTTTTTTCCTATCTGTAAATTATATTGGACTGTTCCATGCACTGTCAGATAGCTTTGGCAATCAACCAGGTGAACACACTCTGTAGGTTTCAAGTCAGTCAGAACTTTTCATTTTATTCAAAATTCATCACTTATATTGGCTTCCTTTTTTCCTATACTGTTTGTTCCTTATTGACCTGCTTAGCTGTTTTCATTTCTTTTGCATACCAGATTGCTCTGACTACGTTAATATGCTGAGATGCACCATTTTTATTGGAATGGAGTGTAATTTTTCTGTTTTTGCTATAAGCATATCATATAAAATACCTGGCAGCTTGAGAATCCCAGAGATGGATGATGTGGAGCAGAAGTAAAACTGCTTTTGTTGCAGTGGATGGAAATTATTTCAGGTGCAATGTTAAATGCAAATTATAGAATATATTATTTTGCTTACAAGATAGTCTTTGTATAAACACAATAATGTGAAAATAAGGAAAAGGGTTATTTTGACAGCTTAAATGACTTGTTTACTGTTTCTTTTCAAAAAGTTAATATCTTTGAACATTTTCCACTTCTGATGAGGCAGTTTTTACCATATTCTTTTTGCTAAAGTAGCATTTCTCCAACTTCGTATATGGCTTCTGTTACAATTATGATAGACTTAATTATAAGAAGGCAATAACTGTGCTGGGTCAGAACAGATTTAAAATTACAGGAGCTGCTTGACTAAATTTCAATGCTGATTCTACAAACAGCTCCATATATTACATTTCCGTTCCTAGCTGAGTCCCATGAAGTGAGCTGCACTACAAACTGGGCACCATCTACACAGAGACAGAAAGAAGATCAGCCGGCCACTAGCATTTGTATCAACTAAAATATGTCTGCTTGCCCGTTATTCAGCATAAGAATAACAGAAATCTAGATCCTTAGGATAATGCAGTGCTTATTTCTCACCCCACAAGAAAATTTTACTTTAGGAAAACAGGTAATGAATAAGAAAGGACTACAGGTACTGTTTTATAAAAAAACTATCCTACTTTGTTCCTCTGGAAGGCACTGATTTCCACTGAAGCAGAGTTAGTGCTGACCTCTTTTAACTCATTCCTGTCCCTTACTAGTTTCTCCCTTCCATTTCTGGATTTTTCTGGGAGGGTGATTAAAACTGTTCACCAAATTGCATTGCTTAGGTCACACCACTTTGTTACTGACGTTGTTCCTTTTTGGTACTTTGGTATCTTAAACGTGTCTACAACTGTCATGGCTCTCTGATCCTCCCCTTATGGACAAAGTAGCTCTTCAGCTATTAAAAAACCTTCTGTGATGATATGTAGAGCATCCTGGAGATGTCCAATGCTTTTCCTTAACTCACCATAAAGAGCAGCCTCTAGACAGTGTAACAGATGCATTAAGTATTAATGTTTCACAGTAATCAATAGATTTATGAACCCAGTTGAATCAGTTTTTGTTATTATCAGCACTTATCACAGGATAGCTTCAAAACTTACATTTTGATTATGCTGACAGTTATAATCTTGTACAAATTTTTTTTTCCTTCTTTCATTTTTATCTAAATCTGTCATAATGAATGTTGGGATTTATGCATTTATCTTACTTCAGAGAATTAAAATGTTGATATAATTGGGCATGGGGGATAGATCTAATGGGAAACAAAAAAGTATTCCAAGGGGGATAGATCTAATGGGAAACAAACAAGTATTCCAAGGTATAATGGCTTCTGAAGGGGCCATAGCTGTAGTACTTTGAGTCAACCCCTTTTGCTTAGCTGCATGTAGAAAGTCTGACTAGCATTGGTGGATACGATTATATTATAAGCTGTATATATGTATGTCTGAACTGTGCAGAAACATTACAAATACCTACTGCTGCATGATTTTAGTACACCTATGGGTAAAAAAGACCAGTTAGGCACATTGCAGAGTCACAGACCTGAACTTTTTCAAGCAGCTGTAGTCTTACGTGGAGGCTGTCATGTCCCCCAGGAGGCAAAGGACAGCAAAGAAACAATTTCTCCTCACACGAGCGGCAAGGGCAGCTGTTGATAGCCTGGCTTCCTTATTCAGAAGCATTAATCTTTTCAGTACTCCTCTTGCAGCATGAGAGATGCACTGGAAGTATTCTCTCTTGTGTTGAGAAAAGAAATGACCTCCGTACCAGTTTTTCAGGTGCATGAGGCAGATGCCTAGTATTTCAGTTATATTGTTACAGGCATTGCTGTGCTTGCTGCCCATAGGTAAATACTGATAAGTGCCATGTAAGTGTGCTATAGAATGAATCACTGCTGTTTGTTAGAGTGACTGAGCACTCTGTTGAAGGTAACAGGATGACATTGGTTCATATGCTTTCAGGAAAAAATTCTGAAAACATTTTTATGGACTTTTTTTCATTACATACCTACATTTGGGGATCTGAGAAAAGCAATCCTAGATGAAGTGTCTGAGTTCACTGCAGATTTTTTTTCTGCTTCCTTGACTGATGGGAGAATAATAGTTTTGTTTATCTTTCGCTGTCCTCGGCAGCTGGTAATTCCTATTTTCTTTTTCTCTCTAGGTTGTTTTCTCCTTCCACAGGACAGATTGGAACCACAGACCTAATCTTCTCCTATTTTATATCCTATGCAGGCACTTACAGGTGTGTGTATAGTGTCACCTTACCAAAATGGCAACACTTTACAGAGATATAAATTAGAAGATACAAGCAGTACAAGCAATAAGGAGCAAGGTAGGAGATAATGAAGTCCCAGCGAGAGGAAGAAACTATGTTTAAGCCTTACACCATCTGGACACAACTTTTTGTGAGTGCTTATGAGTTTAAAATATCTGTAGGTGCTGAGGCATCTGAAGGTTCAGCGGCATATGCCATTTTTATGCAAGGAGAAGCTGAGTCCCAGATCAGAGATTTACTAGCAGTTAGAGGGAGGTACTCCTTAAGAGACTGGAGCAGACAGATTAAGCTTCTTACTTTTCAGAAGCTGCCTTTATAAAAGAATTTTTCTGTTATTCTTCCCCTTCAGCCTCCTTTGCATAAAGCTATGCCAGCTTTGTTGTTTGGCTATGTGTGAGGACAGGGAAAATGCGGTTGTGCAAGGATATTTCCTGTATTGGTAGTATAGAGCTCTTTGTTGGAAGGAGTTGAGAAAAAGCTGGCTGTAATCTGTTCAGGCTGAAAAAGGCTGAGCACAAAGCTTTAAGTCATATAAAAGCAGGCTGCAGAAAGAAAAGGACCCTGCGGAGGGCTTGTAACAGCAATGTCCTACAGACTAACCAGTGAATCATCCCATTCACTACATGATGTCATTAAACCCCATCTATTTGGACCTGTTTATTACAAAAATTGTGTGTCATCCATTTCACAGCTGTGCAACACCAGTTACTTGAAAATTCCTTAATGGGTCTCTAATCTCAGAATACCACCTCTGAGTATCTCTTGCCCCAGCCTTGTTTTCACGTGCTTCGGTGGAAGGGGAGCATAATGCCACTTAGAATAAAATGTGCCTGCACAGGTAAGAACATAATAAAGGTTTTGTTGTGCTGCCATATAGGTAAGCCAAGACACAAGACAATGCTGAGGTGAGACATTGCTGCATACTCTTTACTAAGGCAACTAAAAGGTAGACAATAATAATTCCTCACAGGTCAGCTCATTAAGGATGCTACTGAAGTACAGGGAAAACCAGGCGCCTGAGTTACTTTTTTCCTTTCCTTTTCTCTTTTTTTGGGAGCTGAACCAAATTTGCTTAATGAGCTTTGGCATGAAAAATTATCTTTCTTGCTTTCTTCCTACTATTTTCTATAAAAATAGAGCAGAGGGAGCAAGGAAGAATCCCTGGCAAACAAATGGGTATGTTCAGAGAGAAACAACCATTAGTGGGCAATAAAAGGTGGCAAAATAGCTCTTCCTACTCTCCCCAACCCCTTCCTTGAGATAAAGCAGATGTCTGGGCACAGTGCAGCTGGGTGCTGGAGTGGCAGGGGCTCCTCCAGGGTGGGCAGGGTCTCACAGCCAGGGATCCCACTGCCCCAGCCAGAGAGCAGGGCAGGCCCCAAGGATTTTCTTAACCACGTCATCGGTGGGTGAACTGATACCCAGCACTTATAGCTGAGAGTTGCCTCCGGTCTTTTTTTTTTTTTTTTTTTATAATAAAAACCCATTATCATCTGTGAGTTTTTCTTACCTAATCTTTTCTGTACTATTTTGCAGGACTAGGAGTCTGTACTCTTGGTGATCCCTATTACATTTACACTGTCATTATGTGAAGCATAAGCTGAAATAGAACTAGTATGGTGAGCTAACCTGGAGCTTCCTGGCTGTCACAGTGATTTTGAAGTATTTTACCACTTACTTGGAAAATGTTACATATCTCTGCTAAAACACCCATTTGTGGTCTGGGCAGTATTATGCTAGTATTCCAGTGTTATTGCTGACAAGAAAGGAGTCTGAAGGGTGCTGTGAACTGTGGAATAGACTATGGTGTAGTCCGCAATGTCTTTGTTGGCAAAGCTGGCCCACAAAACTCCTGCCTCTCCATCCTATTCTCTGCCCGGTACATTCATTCCCATGTCCATGCTGCAGTTTGCTCAGTTGTGCTCGAGCAGGTTTGTGAGGCTCTGCTGAAAACAAGATCTGGTCTGATTTGGGTTAAAAAGAGGAGTATTTTTGCAATCCACATCACTTCAGGATGTAGTGTAGATCTAGTGATATGGGTCTACAATATCTTCAGTGACCTAAGCAAATACTTACCCGCTTGGTAAAAACTTAATCCAATCCTGTATGTAATGCTGCCTGCACAGGTTTATTCTGTTTAAAAAAGATTTTAAAAAGGATCAAGCTGATAAGATTGTTTTTCAAGAAGTAGCAGCCACATCTTCTGGAAGCAATTTACTGCTGACCAAACTCTCAAGCATCAACAGCTAGGGAAGATGGTAAAAAAAGCATGGTAAAAAAAGTCTTTTAAAAATGAAGGATGAATGAATATCTCTGCATTTTTAACATCTTTTTGAACTTCAAATACTACAGGTTTTATTTCATTTTTCAAAGTACTGAACATTCACTGAATTACCACTTAGAGATTCTGAGCACAAGTCCTTTTATTTCCCTTCCAAATGATGCCAAATTAAAACAGTCTCATGTTTGCTCAAAACAGCATCGGAATTACAGCAGAGTGTCACTGTTTCTCAGTCGGCACTTCAGGTCAGTCTCCCTGTTCTGCTAGCCTGCCCGAGCCTGGGAACAGTCCTGCTGCCTGCAGGTACCTTGGCAGGAGCTGAACAATATTTAGCACAAGGATAGCTGTTCAGATAACCATCAGACCAAACAAATGCAGAAGCGTGTGGACGCATTCTGCATCTGAAGGAGAACTGCACATGACTAAGGGATGATTTCAGTTTTCAAGGTCTAGAAAGAGGATTGCAAATTTGCTCTAGTCCCAATCAAATAATTGGATGGAGTCCTCCTACTCCACACAACACCCTCAGGGTAATGGGAGACTTCTTATTTTCTTCCCTATTGGAAAAAGAAAGGGTAAGAATGGCCCAGCTTATGGGTTCCTTTCTTTTTCTCCTGGCTGTTGGTTATTAGCTGTCTTTCATGTGAGAAGGAATAAGGTTTCTCAGCTGAGCGAGGAAAGCATATATTCCCAGATAAGAGGACTTTGGCAAAACTGGGGAAGAACTAATATCTTTTCCTGGCCAAATTAAATAGAAATCTCAGATGCTACCTTCTGTCCTTTATTTTGATTCTATAATATTTGAATAGGCTTGTGATTAGGTGAAAGAAATTCACTCTGCCTCTAAGTGGTACCATAACCATTTAAAACAGCTAAATACAAAATGAACTCATTTACTTGCAATAGTCTGAAAAGATTTTTCCCTGGTTCTACTTCAGGAAACTACACCACATTAGCTAGACATTTTAGCTTCTTCGATTGTATTTTCCCCTTATGTTTTAAGAATAAGGCTTTCTAAAATGCTACTAACAAATATATCTTGCAATTTTTTTTAATTTGGTTTTCCTGAATACCTTTGGAGAAGCAGGATGAAAGAACAAATGTGTCTCGACAGTGGCATCTAGTGGCAAAATACGTACGAGGCCCCTGAGAGAGCAGCAGCAGCTGAGCTGAGCTTGACAGCTAGCCAGCACCTTCTTTTACACACTGATTAATGACTGATCCACAGATTTGTCCTTTTTTGGGAGGCCTCCCTGCAGGTGTCTTGAAGACGTTTTCCATCCAGAACAGATGAGAGAGTACTTCTAGCAGTTCGCACAGGAGATGATGAGGCCATCCGTGTTGCTCTAGGGGAAGAGGTCCTTGCTTTTAGTTCAGATGCTAAGAAAGATTTGCCTTTTGCACACCTAAAAATATTGCCTGTGTAGTGAAACCATAAAGACAGATTGGTGTCTTCCAAGAAAGAAGTGTTCTTTAAGCTAGCCTGACACAGAAAGTCAAACTACATAAGTACTATGAATTTGAGCTTTGTGGGGAACTCGTATAGTGAGTGGAGAAGAAAGTTGTCTCGGTTAGCAGAGCTAATAGAAACTAGTCAACCACAGGGATATTTTAAAAAATATGGGGGGGCCAGGAAATAACTTTTTTTTTCTTTTTCTGTTTTCCAAATAGTTTCGCTTTGCTTATGTTTGTGCTACTGTGCTCTGGTGTGTTCACTACATTGCAAAAATCCAGCCTACCAGTCATGAAGATGTGGATCCTCATCTTGATTCGTTATCTGGCAGCGTGAGATGTATCCTCTCAGACAGATGAGGAGAGAGGACATACCTATAGACAGCATACATGGCTGCCCGGCAGCACTGAAAAGTTTAGAATGAATGACAGTATAGGAGCTAGCTTGATTCTTGAGGGGAAGCTTTTATAAAAATGAGATACAACTATGCGTGCAGTGAGATACGCCACAATTGCATTCCTTGGGCTCCCTGTTTTGGACGTCTTAGTATTAGGCCCTAGAACCAGGTCATTGAATTTACTGTCCGTTTTGGAAAGAAAGTAGAAGAGAGCTGAGTCTACTACTGTACATGCTGTCTCACAGGCATTTATGATCCTTTGGCCTACAGTTCTATTAAAACACCCCTTTGTACATGCAGTCTGATACTGGGAGTTCACACTGCAGCAACCAGTGCTGGTAGAGGAGACAGAAGTCCACATCAGTCTTCATACGTGGAAGTAAAAAAAATTAATCAGAAACAATTACATCAGACTTGGGATTACTTTATCAAAACTTAAAAATCAGCAGAGTGTACAAAATCCATCAAATACTATGCATCCTCTTTGTGAAACCAGAACAAATCATACAACTGATCATTTCCATCACGACTGCTAATCAATCACTACACCTAATTTTATTCTCAATAAACTCTGAATAGCATATGAAGATGCAATTTTTTATAATGGAAAAATGCTCATAAATCTTTAGTATCTTTAAAGGCTATGACTATGGTTCTATGGTGATAGGTCATAGAAAAACAGTATTAGAATGGTAGTTCATAGATATGCTGCTGCTTGGCTTTTGCTATTAGAATTCTTAGCAGAAACTCAGACAGAAGTATCAAAGTTGCTAGAATTAACATTGAAAGCTATTAATCAAAAATCCCTAAAGCTTTTATTCTTAAAAATATTCTATAAATTTCCTGATACAGTCTGTCTGGAACACAGTGTACATATGCATGAGCTTTTTACAGCGGGCCTAAATGATAGCTGGGTAGGCTGGAATTACTTGAGAGAAAAAATGAACCTTTTTCATTTTTTAAGGGGTTCCCCCCTACAATGTGGCATATTTTTGTTTTAAAAATTGTAGAAAAAGAGGCTCTACTCATGCCTTTTACAGTTTCACTTGTATCTTCATTTGTAATTTCATCATACAGTAAACCAAAACCAAATCTCAATTTTTAAGTACTGAAATATTTTCCATTTCTTACACAGCCCTTCATTCATAGGTTTCAACACACTTTAGATAGCCCTGTTCCTCCCTATTTTGCAGGAGAATCCATAGTCAGAAACAGCTTCATACATGGGAAAACTTAAAGCAGGTAAGTTCCTGTTTTCTGCAGTCCTAGTAGAGGAGCTTATTCTGATTCTGCATGGGGACAGACCATGCTGGGAGCGAGGAAGGATGACTATTCTCCCCACTGCCTGACGCAATATTCACCGAGCCACTGGCACACCTGAGACTGGGTCAAGAGAACCGCTTTGATTCCCGAGTCTGCACTTGACAAGCCCCGCCTGTGAAGAAAACTGCAGTACTATAGTTTTTGTTGCAGTATTGACCTGCATAAGCCTGCAAGCTGCTAACCATACAAAAAACTGTGGTGTCATCTGTTCGTCAGAAGTTTTTCGACTGTAGGTGGCACTGCAAGGTAAGCGCAAAGGTGTGTCTACTAGCTTTGGAGATTTTATTCTTTTGAGGTTTTTTATCTCCCAAATACTCTGAAATCACTGTTCGGAAGGTTAAGAAAACCTCAGAAGGGTTTTTAAGACCCAGAGGAGACCTAGAAAGAAGTAACGTAAGGCCAGAGGAGACCTGTCTGGAGATGATGTAAAGGGAATGCCATGCTTGCTTTGCCACCATGCTATTTAATGCAGGGCTATCCCATTTTGGGAACTGACACCTCCCACAACAGTGGTGGGTCACTGCAGAGATAGACAGGTGTGGTGATTCCAGCTGCTCCTGGCATCCCTGGGTCACGCAGCTGGAGCAAGACAACCAGGTCTTCAGGTGCCACTTCACCTGGGCCAAGAACTCCTGCAGAGAGCACACTGGTAGCCTTGGAGAGACAGGCTGCATGCCACTATGCCCAGAGCTGTGAAGTGCATCCCGGCCCACGGCACTTTGCATGGCAGGTGGCAGTATGTGGGCACCCTCTGCCACCCGGACTGAGTGCAGCTGGACCTGACTGGCAGCAGCTTTGGGGATGCTGCTGCCACTATGTCCGGCTCTCAGAGTGCCACATGAGCGTGTCTGATGCTTTGTTCAGGGATAGCACCAACATAGCCCAAATCTGGGCATGCAATGGTCAGAAAAAATCAGCTGTACCCTAAACTGGATGTTTACCTACTCTTCAGAAAAAGTTTTTAAAAATAACAATCTCTTTTTTCCCATCATCAGAACACGGCAAGAAAGGCAGTTCCTCTCTGTTCCCACAAATTCAGAAGCTATAAACAATTCCTCCTTGCCTCCTAGCCACCATGATCTTGCCTCTCCCCCATCTGTGTGATGGCCACAAGTCCACCAGTGTTACAACGGCTATGGAGTCTGCGATGTATACTGGGAAGTCCGTAGGAAGCTCAAGAGAACATCCTTGATTCTCATGTCTTTCCATCCAACCTCTCCCCCCCAGAAGAGGCTGATGTTCTGAGGTAGCCTGCAGCCTTGTGCCTTCTATTCAGGAAGATCAGGGTGGAAGATGTGCAGGAAAGACACTACAAACTGAATTACCTTGCTGTGCTTATACAATAAACTTCCCACAGAATAAGAAAACACTTAGTTTAAAATGACTTTTCTGCAAAGTATTTAACATCAGAACAGACAACATCCACTTCACATGTACTGTAGTTTCTGATTGTATTGACGATTATACCCCAGTCACTGCATGTAGCTGTGCCTTGAACAGCTCTCACAAACAATTCTTTCACTACCATTTTGTTTTCTGTACGTTGTGCCCTCTTCCACAAGTTTTTGCAAAACATTTTTGTTTTAAATATGGCAATTCTGTACAAATGTGGGACAATGCTTTCTCATCGCATACACCTCATATCACTGGTGACAAACTATCCTTTTTGGCTATCTGGACTGCTATAATAACAGAAAATATACTTGGACATCAGAAACACTCCCAAGGTATAATTAGACAAGTTGGAAATCTTTTGAGTTAAAGAAGAGACGTCAGAGTACCTGACATGACATGGCTACATGGAAGTGTTCCCAGTTTTGTGAGATGAGGAACCTGCTTTGCTGAAGCCGTTGTTTGTTAAGTGAAAGCTGGTGGGTGCTCACCGCATCTTCATTTCCTATTTTATCTTCACAGGGAAACTCTCAGGTAGACTGAGCAGACTGCAGGGAGTCCTCAGACTTTGCCATCTCCCTTTCAATGCTATTTGATCCTTGGAATTCTTCCACTCTGCATTTTTCTCAGACAGTGTTGGTATGTGGAATTGGATAACCCAGTCGCTTTGAGTAAGAGGATAGGCTTTCTTAAAGCAAGATGCACATATTTTTAATAAATTTGGAGATACTTTATTGGTATAAAAATGCTTCTTTTGAGTGTGTGGCTATCTGATAAATAAATAGTAGTCTGGTTTTTTTTGCAAGCCTTCCCTGTTAAGAAGCGTTACACTGAATCTTCCTCTATTATTTCTGTAATACCAATGTCCCAGTAGTTTATAATCTTTTTTTCAAATTCATGAAAGAGAAGGATCACAAGGAACTTATTTAGTAGCAGCAGAAGGTAAGCCTGGAGCAGATTAATTTTTCTTCAGCAAAGAGTATAACTGCTCCCAATAAGAATTATTACTCAAGGCTCCAGAGGATACTGGTAATAATTAGGCCGGCTAAGGCACATAAATAGAAATGTGAAGGGGGAAACCTGTCACTTGACGCTTACTATAGCTGGAAAGGAAAATATTAATTATTTTTATTTTTTATATATAGACTGAACTTTTTGTGACTGGCTAATAAAAGTAATTACCATCTTTTTTTCAATGTTCAGAATCAATTTCAGACACCTGTTATGACATCACTACAGTGATAGCATAAAATGCGGAGTACATTTTTTCCTCACTGTTGCTTACATCTTCTCCTCTAATTCCTCCATTAGCTTAAGTCTGGTGCAGCAGACAAGGCACACAATTTTACCTCAATATATCTGCAGACTACTCTGGATGGATAGGATCCACAGGTCGCCAGAGAGGTAGTGTCTTCCCTATAGCCTAGATTCTTCTCCCCAACCCTAAATGAGTATACACATTTGGAGCACAGTCAATCTATAAACCTTCAACAGTCACTGAACTGAGATGCATACTAAGACAAAAAATACACTCTGTAGGCTAATTAAGCCTCTCAGAATTGATATTCCTCCTCAAATTCTGAAGATGGGTAAGTGTACTGGTTTTCCTTTTTAAGTGCTGATCTTTCAATTTTTTGAGGGGTTTTTGACTTAAAGTCTAGATCTGCTATAAAAAGTAACAATGGTGGTCAGAGACATTTTTTTCTTACAAGATAATTGCATGTTTATTTGTGATAATTCAGACCTTTTCACCACAGTCTGAAAAAAAAGCAGATGAACAGTTCCTAACTGTCAGGCACGTACTACGTGCTTCAGGAACTCAAAAGTTTGGCTGTTAGACTACCCAATTAAAGACTCTTCAGTGACTCATTACTGGCTTTTCATCTCCACTGCTGATAATTTCTTCTGAAAGGCTTAAAATAGTATATTTTTCTGCAACAATGTTGTCACTCTCCACTGGTAAAAAAACCAAAACAAAATCAGTAATTTAAACAGAGGTTCAAGTGAACCTGTCTGAGCTATTTTTGTTTTACGTTACCTTATCACCTCAACATACCTCTGCAAATCAAACTATATCATCCGATTCTGTGAATGGTATTCAATAGTTTGCTGCTTCTGCAGAGGCAGCACCAGATAGCAGGAATTTCTATTATGGACCTATGAGCTGGAAACAATTAGAAAAGCCTGAACAATAAAAAATAGGTAAAGAGTTAATATCTTATTTTTTCATGAAAATATTGAAGGCCCTGCAAAGGGGATCAAACTCTTGCTAAACCCACTGCTAAAAGCCTTTAGTTATTCTGTCAAGGTTTTGGCTGACTCGGACTCCTTCAGGTCCTATTCATGACTCAGTATTATTTTCCAACTTTTCCATGTTCTTTGCTGTAGTTTTCTATTCTTTATAGTGGTATTTTGTATGAAAGACCTGAGGGGCAGTCCACCTTCTCAGAAATTATTTTTCTCATATAGAATCTATTCATGTTGTCTTGGGCCTTGTTTTACTTCAAGCCTCTCGATCTTTCCACTGTGCTGTTTACCCCTCCAAAGGATGCCTGTCCCACCTATTCATTTGAATTCATTATTGTACAACAAAGCATTGTTTACGACTGAATTCAGCTGTATTTGGACCTCCTTATCTCCCCTGATGGTCATTACTGTTCTTAGGCCAGCTGACAGCATCCTTGGGAGCAAGGCCACCCCTGAGGTATGCTTATGGCTGAAGGAGAAAAGCTATCACTAGGAAAAGAATGCATAAATGAGTTTCACATAGCATGCAGGGTTAGTTACAATGGCGAATGACTGCTGGCAAACCAAACATTTATACGGTGAAATTCAGAAAGCAGATTGCACAATTCACATTAACTGGGTCAGATGGCACGGGTAAAAATGCTTGAGATTCACCTACATACTACTTCTACTCAGTCTTCCCCGAATTGACCTGCTGCTGAAGAACTTAAAATGTTTTGTGGTTTAAAAAACAGCGAGGTTGCTTTAAAGTCTTTTAATGCTTGCACCACACAGCAGATAAAACTGCACCTTTAAAGAAACACGTAGAATCTCTGGCCACTGGCATTAATATTAATACATTATTAATATATTTCCACATGTTGGAAAAAGTGATGCGTGATTTTTTTACTCTGTATTTTACGTTAGGTTCTGCTTGTCTTGGTTCCTAGCTTCCCACCCTAAAATGCTACATAGACCCTTATCCCTTTCCAGATTAATCTGTAATCTGTATCACCTATTACATCATCCAAGACATTAATTAAAAAGTAGAATTGAATTCAGCCCTCATGGAGTTTACTTAAAACACACATTAAGGGAACCATAGGTACTTTACAAGAGCAGTTTTTCAAAAACTTGTGTGCATACCAAGTTTGCTTATGAGACTGCCCCAAGCTGGTGTCAAAAGCCTCACAAAAATCAAGCTGTACCGTATAAATTCGGCCACTTTCTCTGTCAGACAGAGAAGTTACATTGGTTTAAGACAATCAGCCTCAACGCAGCCCTCTCAGTCCATTCTCTCACTTAACCATTTTCTAGACACCTGCAGGCTGATTACTGAACTATTTGCTTTTGAGTCCTCCCAGAGACGTGTTGCCACGCCAGAAGCCCGTCCTCCTTCTCCACAGCCGGCCACGCTGCTTCTGTCGTGAAAACTAACAGAACAAGGCACTGAAACACCTCAGCTTCCTCCCATTCATCTGCCCTCTCTCCGCTATTCCCAGCCCCCTTCCTCGCTCAAGACACAACGCGCACTCCCAACCCCTTACACCTACGGCAGCCATTTTGATTTAACTCTTGACAGCCCGCCATGGCAGGCCCCGCCCCCTCGCACCCCTTCCGCCACCACACCCGGCCTGTCAGTCAATCCGGGCTCCGCCGTGGTGGGGGCGGAGCCGAGGCGGCAGTCGCAGCCAATCGGCGTGCGAGGTGCGGCGGCCCTGCGGCCAATCGCCTGCTTGCTTCTTTGGGGGTGCGGCGGTTGCTGTCCCTGCGCCCCGGTGTGAGCCGCTGGCATCGGCTGTCGCCGCTTGACGTGTCGCGGTAGCTGCAGCGGCCTGGCCCTGCCCCGGTGTCACTAAGGATGAGCCCCCGCGCTGCCCAGCGCGCATCCCACCCTGCCCGCCCGAGTCCTTTCATCTAGCGACTGGTGAGGGGCGGGCCGCGACCTGCTGATGTGTCCGGGGGGGGCTGGGCCTGGGGGGGCGGTGTCACGGCTGGCCCTGCCGGAGGGGACGGGGTGCGGCGGCGGGGAGCGGTAGGAATGGGGACAGCCCGAGCCACGGAGGGTCAAGGGCAGCCGGCCACGTAGGATGGGAGGGGACCGGCTTCGAGGCGGAAGAAGAGTGGCTCGGCCGCCTGTTTGATAAGTGACTTCTGTCGCTTGTCGCTTCCCGGCTGCGTGGGCTTGTGAGAGGCAAAACGGCCACCTTCCCCGGTGCTTGCCCCTGGCCTGTGGCTGGCTCTTTGAAACACTTCAGACCCTCTGCGCCTCGACACTGGCAGCAGCCTCTGCCAGGGCTCCTTAGCTGGAGATTCGCAGGAAACCTGTCGTGTTTCTGGCCTTCTTGGTGAGACCTGCCTGTCGCTTTTGGTAGCAGCTCACGGCGTTGCTGGCTTTGAGCAGCAGCCTAAGCACCAGAGAGCTGAAGTCTCCTAGTTAGCTTAAAAGGATATTTCCCTGCAGTCTTCTTAGAGGGCAACCACCTGAGCTCTGAAATCCGGCCCTTTTTTTGCTGATGTGGTCAGTGTGGTTGTCTGCCTTCACGGAAACTGACCACAGTTTGTGGTTTACAAAAAAATAGTAATAATCACCTAATAACATCTGATGTGGGTACTCTTTAATAATACTCTACCAAAAGTTCAGAGTTCATTCAGGAAAGTCAGCTTTTCCTAAGACTTGATGTATTTATCTGATATAGTTTTAAGTGTAGTGAAATTCTAGAACACGTTTGTTGGTTTTATTGCTCTTGACTTCAGGTTATCTGTCTCAGTAAAAAAACTAGAGCAAGGGCCCTGTGTGTTGTGGAAATGCCTATAACTGTACTCATGTCTGTATCACTTTCTGTGTGTTTTAATTTTTTGGATAGTGTTAAGTTGTTAAATGTAAGTAGATTTGACTATCTCTATATAAGCCAAGCGCAGTATTTCACAGTTTACTGTTTATGTACTATGATTTCTGACTAATAGTTCCACTCTGACGTGTTGTAGATTAATTTAGCTGTCAATGGTACTTTGGTGGTTTTTTGACAGATGTGTCTGCCTTTAATTACCAACTAACAATTAACAGTGCCTATTAGCACTGTTAGGAGCAAATGGATTAGAGTTGCTGGATCACTGAATGTCTCATCTGGTAAAGATTTTACTGTTGTTGCTGTGAAGGCAGAAGTTGCAGAAAGTCTGGAGAGAACCTCTAAAGGCCACCTGTGCTAGGGGTGTACCTGTGCCAAGTGGTGGCACGGAGGCCCCGGCCCAGTAAATGAAGCATCTTGGATATGCCATCGCCCAGGGGACGTAGTGGGCATGGTGGAACATGGTGTTTTTTAAAGCAAGTTGGTTTTCCTCCATAGCTTTACTTCTAGGCAGGTCACATTTATTTAAAACTTGAATAGGTTGCTTGTTGTTTAGCCCATTCTGAGAGCCTCATTAGCATTCAGTTTATCATTTGAAAGTGCTTCCTGACATACAATCTTGATCTCTTCCAAAATTTGAACAGATGACTGCTTATCCTGCTGTCAGGGGTAAAATGGACTAGAGTTTTGATTTTTCTTCTTTGTTATAGCTGTCTTATTCAGAGGCTCTGGGTGGCCTGTAGAAAACGCAGCTGAATGAGAAAATAGATCCAATTTGCTTGGCTTGTACTCACAGGTGTGAATCCTAGTTGCTCTTTCTAAAGTTCCCTTCTACTTACCTACTTCTCTTGAAACTTGATATCTGAACTAGAGGCAGCACTTTACCTGATGTTTTGTGTATTGAGTAGAGCAGAACCTTTGCTTTCTGTGCTTTGTATTGCAATGCTGCTGTAATATAAATGAGAAGCAGCTCTTTTTTTTTTTTTTTAAAAGACTCTACCTGGGAATTTCTGACTGCCAAACCACTCTAAACTGCTTCATAGCTTAGATTTACCCTTTTTTCCTTGTATATTCAATCATTTTTCCCCCCATAAACTATATCATGGATTCAAATAATATTGTTCAAGGGGTTGAAAAGCCTAGATTTATGCCCAGACTTCAACAAATGTGCGGGGAGTTTCTGAACAGGTTAAACTATCTGTGGATATGTCATCTTCTGAGTAGAAATTAGTAGTCTAGCTGTTCTTCAAAGTCTTGGACAATGTGCTGCTTATAGCTGAAGGGCGTGTTTGCTGTTATTTAGCTATGAATTAATCTGTGCTTCCTTGAGGATATGTTGCTTAATGCCAGTGCTACATTTGTTTTACTACTACCCAGCTTCAATTTGCTAGTCACTTTTGTCAGATTCTAAACTGCTACTTTAATATGTATTAGTGAAAGTTGCCTTTAGGTAAGACTACAATCAACAGAAAATCCTGGAAAATCAGTAATGTCATAGTAAATTCCCATAAAGCTTTAATTCTGTAAGCTTTAGGTTTGGGCTTTTTTATTAGCTTACTGATCAAGTAGTCTGCATGGTGAAGATTGTTTTGGATACAAATATTTTTAGTATTTCCTTGCTGTTATGGTTACAGGTCTTTTGTGATGTTATGAAACAAGTGCGAATGGACCAACTTGGAGAATATTATTAAATGTCAGCATGCTTGTTTGAAAAAACAACACCCCCTCTGAAGCTCCCCTTCCATTCCACCCTGGAAATTTTAAGAACTCGCAATACCCTTATAAGGATGGACTTAACTTTCCTGAAGTGTATGATATTGCCAGTCATATTTCTCTTCTTTTAGGAACTTACTTTCAAAACAAAGAGCAAATTAATTTTGCACCTTTTGAAAAGCTATATTATTTATGCTGTTTTTCTTAAAGGAGGGGTATTAGGATTGACAAGGGAAAATCTAGGCTTCTTTTATATGGAAAATAGAAACCATTCTTTAGTTCTGTTTTAGGACAGCTAAATAGTAGGTAGTTTTTCACCAAGTGCGTCCTAGGTGCAAATGGTATTTAGAAAAAAATCAGTACCAGTTAAAAAAATACCCAACAGAAAAACAGTGAATGGAATGAGGTTACGCCAATTTAAAGATCAAATAAGGTCTTGAGAAATATGTTCTTAGTAAAGCAGCCTAAAGCTGGGTTTCAAGGCCATGCCACCAATTTGACAATTGAGTTACTTGAATGCAGTGCACATGGAAGATGCAAAACCAGCAATCTGTCTTCAAGTGGCACCGAATTCTAACTACCTGAATCTCTTCTGTTTTCTCTTTCACCTCCGTGTGAGACCATTCCCTCTGTTAAGATGAAAAAAACCCCACAACAGCAGCTACTAGCCACTGCCTTGGTACTGGTATCCACATCCATGTTAGCCAGGTTTTGCTAGATCTAATACTGAGTATAGGCTTTTATCAGGAAGAATCTGAAAGACGACAGATGTGAACTCTAGTATCAAATGTGCGCCTCCCAGATTGGCATCCACCCATGTGGTAAGGACTGGTTGCTGTTTCTCTTCTGATAACACCCTTGTACCTTTGAGCCAAGAGCACACAATCTCTGGAAATTCCTTCTAGTAAAAAAGAAAATTGGGAATGTGTTAATGGAGAACATGAGCCTACAGATGTGGAAACGAGCAGTCTGGTATTTTCCTTCATCCAGTAGTTTGTGATGCCTCTGTGCTAAACGTCAGTGTTCTAGGCATCACAAAAATTTGTGCTGAATATGCTCTGCCTTCACTAGGTTTGTCTCCTGAAAGATAGTGACTAAGAAACAGATATGTGGTAGGGGGTCCTAAAGCTGCTGTGATATCATCATCTCGTTCTTCTGGCTTAATTTTTGTGAGATTTCATATTACTATAATACAATTGATTATATATTTTTTTATATATTCTGGGAAGCATCTTGGATAACAAAAATAGGTAAACAGAACCCTTGAAATTGAAGGCTACTAATCCACCAGAAGTCCCTTATAAGTAGCTTTGACACACAGAGAGATTTCTGGAACTCCACTGTGGGAAGCTTCTGCCAACTCCGTTCATTTTTCCCAATGATGGAACAGAATCTCAAGATTTCGCATCTGCCCTCTGCTGTTTGCAGGAAGTGAAATCTACCATCATCATCTGTAGACGCTGAGGTATTTGTTAGCTTAGTCTACAGGTGTGTAGAATTGTAGTTAATTTCATACTCAAGAGGTGTGACAGCTTTGATTTTAGAGTTTTGAGTAAAAAAAGTGCCAAAACTTTACCTCTTTATAGTGAATTCTTGAAAGAAAGAGAGATTTTTGAGATAACCATAGTAGGTAGAAAGCTTCTTTTTCAGCTGTAGGAGTTCTGACTCCATAAGGGCAGGTGACACATCTGATACACTCCTCCTTGGAGGGTGTCTGACAGCTGTTGTGCAGTGGTGTTTTGCCTTCTTGGAGGGGAAGAGCTCGGTGAGAGAGCTCTACCTACGCAATTCCAGGAGGCAAGATACCAGAAACACATTCTTGCTACTGAGGAATAGCTTCCAAGTTGGTTGTAATATTTTAAATTTTCCTGGGCTGTGAACATGTATAATAAGTAGTTCATGTCTCTAAGGGAAAATTTAGAAACCGACTTGCTACTGAAATAAAATGTCTTTGGGATACTGTGAATACTGCTCCAATTCCTCCTTTTTTTGTGACTTTTTCTGTCATGAAAATGTTAATTTGGAATCAGTTTTTAAAAAGAATTTGAATTTCAAATGCTACCTGTTGTGTCATAAAAATGTTTAAAATATTATAATCTTATTTAGCTATTTATGTCTTTCAATAATTGCAGCATTAGGAAGACACTGGTATTATAACATGAATATGATTAGTGCTGAGAAGCCTACAGAAATGTCTGCAAATAAAAGCAGAGACATAATCAAAAGGGCACTGTATTCTAAACATTTAAATTCAAAGTTTAAAAAAATGCTGGTGCTGTTCCCATTTTGTGCTTATTTTAGGTGCTGATCATTCAGCTGGGACTCCATATGCCAGAAGTATGCACTTGGACAGCAATCACAAGGTTTTCACACAGATGTGACCGTCAATTCACAATTTTAAAGTTCTAAGGTTTCACTTAAGGACCTACTTTGTACTTAAAAGTAGTCAGATTTGATTATTAACCCTTTTCAGATGTTGTAATAACATGACTGTGTGTTATTGGTGTGCCAGTCTTTACTGTGGAGGGGTGAAAACCTGATCTACAGCCTTCTGTCTTGAAACTTGTATGTATCAATGTACTAATATAGTATCTAATGTTGTAATGTTTATAGTAAAGGAGGGCTGGGTTAGAATGACTTATAAAGAAATAATTCAGCAGAGTCAGATTTCACATAGCTTCAGTAAATGTCACCGTAATGAAGTTAGTGTGAGGTAGGCAGGGTTGTATTTCTATCTAATAGCAGACTTCTTATTCTTTTTAATGTGTGGTTTGCTGTCCGCAATATATTGGTGTTTGGTGAGGCTAGAGCTCCGGTGCTTTAAAAAAGTGTTTCTCTGGCCTCTCTGTTCTTTTCCTGTAATGGCACAAGTTTCTTTGGAACCAGGGTTTACTTTCTTATGAATCATTTTTGCATGCAAGTCAGTGTCTTAAATAGGTGTGTACTGCACGAGGGAAGGTATGGGGCACAGCAGGACTGCTTCCTTGGGTGGTGGTGCCGTTTCCTACCAGTTTACCTAACAGATTAGTCAATTTTATTTGATGACTCCCCTGAGTAATTCTTCCTTGTTCTTTTTATTTTTATTTTTATTTCTTTGTAGCAGTAATAGCAATGTCTTAACAGTGAATCATATTTAAGATGTGCTTTACAAGACCTGTAAAAGTCATACTTCTTCCACAGCGTAATTCTATTGCCTAGTGGCATTACGATGAAATGTGACAAATTGGTTTGAGGATAATGGCACTTCTGATGTTTTTCCTATAGATCTCAAAATATTTTTTCTTTTTAAAATTATTACTGTTTAGAAGAGTGTTTGATGCACTGGCAATCTAAGTCTGCTTATAGCAATCACCTGTCATGCATTGATTCCTTGGAGCAGCAAGTCAGGCAGTGCTTTTGAAACTAGAGCTTTTTTCCAGGCTTGCAACAGTGGTTCACTTTTCTTTAGAGTCTGAGGCTTTAGAGAAGGTGAAATGAAAAGAGTCCACACAGGTATGTGTTAAACTTCTTGTGTTACTGCATAAGTTTGTATGTTGGTTGTAAAATGCCCTGTAGAGTGAACACAAGCTCGCTGTGACAAATGTAAGCTAAACGGTTGTGGTCAATTTTGTATCCGAAATATTTCTGAATGTTACTCCTGGACAGGGATGAGGGACTAAATTGTAATGAATAAAAACTACTTTTTTGTTTTTTGTGTGCCTGCTGTTTTAAGTTGTTTTGAAGGTACATACTGAATAAGTTTGATCTGTAGATTTCCATTCCAAGGATTTAATCCCTTCTGAAGGAGGTGGAATAACAACTGTTGAAGGTTTTGTCATGAGATGTTAAATGAATACTCTTGGGTTAGAATTTTTTTTTTTCCTTGAAAGTTTAGATTCAGTTACTAGTGTTCACTCTAAACTGATTGCTTTCAACTTGGTTGGCAATCTTGATGATAATTCTTGAAATAGGAGGAGGACGGGGATTTCTGTTTTCTCTTCCAAACAAAGTAATCTTTCCCTGACATGTCTTTGCAGATAGACATTAACAAAATATGGTTATGCATTCAGTGCCTGAAAAGCGATGGAAGCTAAGGTCAAGGTGTGGGGCAAGGAGTGGGGTGTACACATGATTATATGTATCGTGACTGCTGAGCTGGAAAGGTTTTGTTTGATTTTTCTGAGGATTTGCTAACATATTTAGTTTTACTTATTCATCTTTTATGGTAGCACTGCCTAACTTCTTCTGGAATTTTATGCTCATTGGTGGAACAATTTTAAACTACAGTTTGCATAGCAAGCAAGAACATCAAGGATTTTAACACGATTGAATACTACTTCACTCAGTTTGCAACTTATGCTTGAAAAGATGGAAGCATGGAGTTTTTTGGGACTGAATAGCAGTTAATCCCAAATTATGCAGTGTATCAGTGAAGTGTATAGTTCACTTTTCCTGTTTTAGATGGGTTTATGTGTGATTTTTATAGTTTTCTGCATTTCTTGTACTGTAACTCTTTTAAATATAACTGCATGCATTTAATAGGCTAGATGAGTGCTTCTGCCAGGTCTTCTTTACTTTTGAGAAAGTGGATGCTAGAGAAGGATGGATATGCTAAAGATAAGTATGCACAGATAAGCAGAAATGCCATATGCACCAGACTGTGAATATATATTCATGAACAAGAATTTGTATCTTTGCCTCCTTTTCCTTCTTCTTCCTCCCTTACCCCTTCCAGCCTATTCCTTCATTTCTTCCTGCCTGTTTCAGGAGCTTTAGACCTTTGCCCTGCATGAGTGCTAACAGTCTGAATTCACAGCTCTTGTACAAGTTTTTTTTTCTTTGCTCTGTTGCTATCCTTCCTCTCACATTTGTCAGTGGCTCCGGGACTGGTGGAGAGGAGCCTTCTGGTTGATTCTGCAGAAAGGAGATGGGTAGGCATTTAGGCCAGGGTAGGAGAAAGTAAAAAAAAGAAAAAAAAATCCTTTTTTGCAGTGGCTGAGGAAAACTGTGGTGGTCCCTCCCCCCTTCTGGGTGTGACTGACAAAGCTTCTGTTAGCCAAGGTCTTCTCAACAGCTGTGGGGATTTTTTTGGTGGGTGGGTGTTTTTTGGTTTTTGTTTTCTTTTGTTTTCCCCAGCTGTCTTTTAGTTCAGTCCTTGCTTTCTGATCACAAAGTAATGATATAATTAGACAGTAAACTATGAGGCTCCTAAGGCTGGGAAAGCAGACTTTTATTTTTTCCTTCTGATGACTTTTTTGGATCCACTTCACTGAGTAGCCTCAAAGATTTATGTCAAAGAAAGGGAGGAGGTGCCTTTGGAGGCTGGGTTGGGGAATAGAGTCATGGCTGAATGCCTGAGAATAAGCTCAGGTGGCATGGGGCAGGTCAGTTAACCCTTGCCACATTGCTCCTGTACTTGCAAGCGCTAGTTTGATATGCATTTAAATTGGTACAGTTGCTGGGGAAAAGAATTGTTGTTGACTAATCTGTTCTGGTTTGTTCTCTTTCAGGTCTCCCTCGCAATTATGGAGTTTTAGAAGAATAAGGTAGTGTGGAGGGGGAATCCCCCTCTCCACACTTGAGATAGTTCACTTTTGGAATTTTCTATGGACAAGAATATTTGTTATATAAGATGGTGAAATAAGACTTCTGAAAATATATATTTATAAATATTTATTTGGATCAAGTGCCAAACATAGCAGTACAAAGATTTCTAATGGCAGCTCAATAAAACTGGATTTACATCCTTGGAATTACAAGTTTTTTAAGGCACTGTGTTGTGTACTGGAGTGCCTTGATACACTTAAGGGTTGTTCCCCTTAAGGTGAGGAGCAGCTTCAGAAGTGAAGATGAGTTCTCTCATGCCAGACTGCACTTCAAAATGTCGATCTCTACAGCATGCTTTGGATGTTATTTCTGTGGTAACCCGAGGAAGTGAAGGCCAGATCAAGGCCTTTCTCTCCTCTTACTGCTACAATGCTGCAACTATAAAGGATGCCTTTGGAAGAAACGTTTTACATCTTGCTTCATCTTGTGGCAAAAAAGGTGTGCTAGACTGGTTGGCTGAGTCCAAAGGAGTAGATCTCTTGGCGAAAGACAAAGAGTCTGGATGGACAGCTTTGCATAGAAGTATATTTTATGGATACATTGATTGTGTTTTGTCATTACTGAAGGTGAGTGATTTACAACTGTAGTTTTCCTTGGTATCTACAATTTTTAGAGTTGTATTCGTTATGTAAAAGTGGGGTTTTAAACTTGCCTGAAAGCCTCTTGAGGTTGTCTTAATATTGTCTTTAGATCACAGTGCATTGATTTACTTGAAAGTTGTCTCTGTGTTCATAGAAGATGTCCACCTTTGCCCATGCAGAAATCAGTACTGAGTAAGGATCCCTGATTAATTGTGGACTTCCCTGAAGACTGATTTGTGTGGATGATATCAGGGTCAGGATCTTAAAAGTGGAGAGTGATCAGACTAAAGATACTCTAAAAATAGACCCCTCAGTACTTATACCAATTAGTGTTTTTAGAGAACATAAAATAAGAAAAGCTTTAATGGAGTTATAATTAAAAATGAATCTTATATTTGAGAGGTAAGCACTTGAAGATATATGGAGCATTTTATTAAGTGAATCCCATTTAATTAATATTTTAACCAGGGCTTTTGCTCAGTCCCCCTCACTCCTTTCTTGCAATTGCCATTTCTTCCTTACCACTTAGAAAGTTGTGTATATTTTCTGATTTCTTTTCTGTTGTTGTTCTCCCAAGTACAGCAAAGGGAAGAGCTACATATGGTTGAGATGTTCAGCATCCCTTTAATCATCTAAGAAAATGAAATATTCGTGGTTCAGGGTTACTTAAAAGCAAACCTTTTAAGGCAGATATTTTCCATTTAGAGTTCAGCCTTTTTAAATTGCAGTGACTAGCCATTCGTAAGTGTTCAACTCTGCTTTCAACTAGCAGTCGCGTGGATACAGTAGTTTTTAATTCTTGACAGTCTGGTAACTGTTCCATATGGATATGGATTTTATGTGCTGTACTCTTACATAGCAAGGAGGTTTTAATTAAACTTCACAAAAATAGGTGTTTGTGTGAGAACGGTACATGATTCTGTTCTCTAGAAAACTGGAAACTGTGTATATGATGTATGAAAAAGTATTCAGTCCTCTAGTGTGTGTGTATATCTTTACCTTTGATATTTGCTTAGAGGAGGCCTATACAGGTTTCCCCACATGTATTTTACTTTTCTATCAGTTGCGTAAATGAGTGAGATTCTTGTGATAGCTAGCTCTGCTGATGTTCCTGTAAGAAGCAGAACGAAACAGCTCATAGTGTGCTCTGCCTCCCAGTTCCTTAACTGAAGTCTCTCTGCTGTACTGCATCATAGAAAGGTATTATAGCAACAACAGGAAGGGATTATAGAATAGAATTATGAAATAGCTGAGCTAGAAAGAGATCTCTGAAGATTGTCTAGTCCAACTCCCATGCTCAAGCAAGGTTAGCTAGAGCAGGTTGCCCAGGACTATGTCTGGTTGGATTTGGATGTTTCCAGGGATGGAGACTCAAACATCTCTGTTCCGGTGTTTTAATACTAGTCCAGTAAAAATGGGTTTTATGTTTAAACAGAATTTGTTATATTTCAATTTGTGCCCATTGCCACTTGTCCTGCCACTGGGTATCACAGGATTCCTACCCCCTGCCTCCAATCAGGTGTTTATTATACAAGTTGATAAGACATGTCCTCCCCCACTCCCCCGAACCTTCCCTAGGCTAAGCATCCCAGCTTTCTCAGCCTCCCCTTGTATGTCAGGTGCCTCAGTCGTTATTTTCATGGTCTTTTGTGGGACTTGCTCCTGGATGTTCATGTTTGTCTTGTACTGGGGAGTCCAGACCTGAACCCAGCACTCCAGCTTGTGGCCTGCCAGTGCTGAGTAATGCCTGCTGGCAGCACTCCTTCATGTAGCCCTGTATGCTTTCACCATTCTTAGCTGTGAGGGCATGTTGCTGGCTTGTGGTCAACTGATTGTCCACCAGGAGCCCCAAGTCCTTTTCTGCCAAGCTGCTTTCCAGCCAGTTGGCCTCTAGCTGTTTTGGTACTCTGGGCTGTTCCTCCCAGGGCCAGGATTTGCATTTCCCTTTGTTGAACTTCATGCAGTTCCTCTCAGCCCATTGCTCCAGCCTGTCAAAGTCCCTCTGAATGGCAGCACAATCCTCTGGCTTATCAGCCACTCCTCCTGGTCTTGTATCATCATCATTAGTCTTGCTGAGGGTGCACCCTGTCCTGTTATCCAGGTCATTAGTGAAGATGTTAAACAGTATCAGCCCCTGGGGTAATCAACTAGTGTGGGTGACAGACTGCTGTTGTGGGCTGGAGGCAGTTGTGGCTTATTCTCAGACAGTATCTAACTCCACGTTTTGCCACCCAGCAATTGGGGTCTGTTTTTAGACATTCAGACAGTGTGAATATAATTGTAGCCTCTGTTCTGCTTGTAAATGACCTATGTAGCTGCCAAAGAGAAGAATATCCAGCTACTTGTTAAATCATAAAAATAGGTTGGTCTTTCTGTCATATAGTGAATTAATACCAGAACTGTTGCTACTAGGTTGCCTTTATAATTCGGAGAGTGTATATTGTTCTTCTGGCTAGTGTTTCTCCAAATTAAGTTACTGGTTAAAACCTCTACTGCAGATGTGGCTAGCTGTCCTGTCATGCTTGAGTGGATTGTGCTCCCTCGATTTCTGTATTTCATGTCTTTACATCTTACGTGTGAAATTCTGTAAGGTTTTCTTTTATATTAACGATAAGCTGTGGTACATAGGTACAGCTGTATTATCTATTAAGTTCTGCTTGGGGACATCTGCAGTTCTTCCGTGATCTGATGGATGACAGTTGACTT
This sequence comes from Sula dactylatra, assembly GCA_013389905.1. NCBI lineage: Eukaryota > Metazoa > Chordata > Aves > Suliformes > Sulidae > Sula > Sula dactylatra. The sequence goes on from WEKW01015827.1 coordinate 282,735, forward strand.
CCTTAAAATCAGTGCTGGTGTAGCAGCACTTTTTTGTACTGAGAAAATGGTATTTACAGAGAATATCTACATCTTTCAAAGTTCTAAAGCAATGACCTGTTCATGCTTTGTACTTCTGAAGCTTCCTTGCTGCTGTCTTGCCTGGCTGTTCATCTCCTCTTGTCCTTTCTCAGCAACTGTTCCCTGGTTGTTTTCAAAGCCATAGTAGGTTTTTTTGATCTTCTCACTTCTTCAGCTTGTCAAAATGGATTCTGTAAACATGCCGATATAGGAAAATGTATTCTTCAAAGCTGGTAGATGCATTTTTGGTAAATATTTGCCCTTCCTAGATGGCAATGCTTAATCTTCAAGTGTGTTTCCTTTGTGTTTCCCTGATTACATTTTATAGCTCAATCAGTATTCATACAATAAAATCCCAGTTAATAGATCAACATGGTGTATATGTAGATGAACAGAACGGCACTGGTTTTTTTCACATCTGCTTAGAATTTACTGAAAGAATCTGATGGTTTTCTTTTATCAATATTAAACTTCAACTAAACATTTGTTTAGCTTTTTAAATGTTTACCTGGCATACTTAAAGCTGTGAATTTTAATTTTAACTTTGTTTTTCTTTTCCCCTCCTCTCCTTCTCTTTCAGCATGGCGTAAGTCTGTATGTTCAGGATAAAGAAGGCTTATCAGCCCTGGATCTTGTGATGAAAGATAGGCCAATCCATGTGGTCTTCAAGAAAACTGGTAGGAAATCAAGTAGCTTAAATTGTGTTTTACAAGGAGATATGTTTCAACAATGTATTGATATATGTACCAGTGTAGACAATATTTTCTAATTAGGACTGTATAAGATATCTGAAGATGTGGAGTCACTAATGTCAAAGACAGCAGGTGCAGAATCTTGGCAGTAGGCACAGAATGCACATGTGTAGCAGAACTGAAGGAATGACTGACTTAGAGGTTAAAAAAAAGAGGGGGGGAGGCACGGGAAAGCAAGTGGTATAATAGGTAACCCAAAGAGGTTGTGAAGACTCCAGCCGTGGGAATAAACCAAAATATGGCCCTGGGCAGCTTGCTGTAGCTGACCCTGCTTGAGCAGAGGTGTTGGACTAGACGATCTCCAGAGGTGCCTTTCAACCTCAACTATTTTGTGATTTTTTTTTTTTTTTCTCTTCGATATCAATTCAGTTTATCAGAGAGACTTCCCTTGAATTTGTCAGAACAGTTTACGTCACTTCAGTGTCTTTTGTGAAAAGAGGTGGAATATGTTCTTGAATCTTCAAAGTATTTTTAGGCAAGGTAGCTTGGCATGAGCTAGTTACAGTCACTCTAAATACAATTTCTCCAACTAGGAAATGAGTATGTAAGAATAACTCTGAGCACACAAGTTTTTCTTTGACAGGGGAGTAGTTTTTCCAGTGGCTTTTTTTTTTAATGCTGTTTTATACTTTTCTACCCCCTTCTTTCCCCTTTTCTCCATGTTCCCAAGTTCAATCTTGTTGCACAGTGAAATTTGTTCTTTTCAGCTTGTTTCCAGTCAATTTAAGCATTTTTGGTTACACAGATCCTGAGTTTTGGCTATTTTCAATTTTACCTTGTAAAATATGTTAAAATTATTTAATCTTTTTAGTAGTAGCTCAACATGATCAAAATACATTGAATTCAGTTTCTTGCTTATCAGAAAATGGTGTTCAGATATCATTGTAACTGAGAATTTATTTAAAAAAAAATGAAATGTTAGGTTTTGGCCACACCTTTTGAAAGTGTTTATGGTTTTCATACATGACAGCATAACCTTTTTTTTTTTTTTTTTGGGAAAGGCTTTTTACTAAATTGAAACAAAGCATGTATAATCTAAGATAGTAGTAGTTGTCTTCTGAAAACATAACAAGTAAATTTGCTGCTGAGGAGTGCTTGCGTATTCTGCAACTGGAAAATATATGTAAAGTAACGTTGATCATCTGTACATTGATGTTAAAATATTTTGTCATAGGACCTTCCTTCTCATAAGAATAAAAGTTTTATAAGTGTAATTTTAGGTAAAAAACAGCTTTCCTTTCCAAATTTTATAATAGAAACAGCTGGAGTTGATTTTCAAAGTCATTATGCACAAGACTGGTAAATTTACAAGCTGCAGAGAGAATTTTTTTTCATTGCAGATCCTACAGAAGTCTACACCTGGGGAAACAATATAAATTTTACTTTGGGTCATGGTGGTCAACAGGGTAAACATCATCCTGAATTGGTGGACCTTTTTCCTCGGAATGGCGTGTATATCAAACAGGTATTCTCAAAGTGTTACATAGGCATGTTTCTCTGTGAACTTGGAGGGGTGTGCGGGGGGGAACAACTGTTGAAGGTGTTATCAAGTTTTGAAAATTCACATAAAAAAAAAAGTTGGGTCTGTGGGTTTTTTGTTGTTTGTGTTTTTTTTTTGTTTGTTTGTTTTTTGTTTTGTTTCCCCTCTCTTTCTTCCTTGTTATTTCTCAGCCAGCAGTCTCCATTGATCTGGCAAGCAGCTTAGAGCAGCTAAGGNTACTAGAGTAGGCCTGCTGTATTATATTCTTGTTGCTTCCCCCATCCCCGATCACCCACAGTTAAATCATGGTTCTTTATTTTGGTGGTGAGAATCTTTTTTGATATTATTTACATTAGATATATGGCTTGTTTATCATTAAACAAAATCAGAAGCATGCTAGTTGTGCAGCTGGTTTGAGTTTCTGACCTCTTGTGCAACTCCCATAGTGAACAGAAGTGAGACAATGAAACGGTTTGATACATGTTGAATTAAAATTCTTCTTGTGTTGAAAGCAGCATGTGCTGTTAAGCACTCTTCCTGTAACAGTGGTTTTGTTCCTAGTAACTTCTTGGGACATCAGTTTAAGAATGTTTGAAAGTTTAAAATACAACTTCAACAAGCATTCAGGGCAGACAGTCTGTGCTGCAGTCTTAGCATATTTCCTTTGGCTCTTCTGAGGCAGTATTGTTGCCCTTAAAGCTCAGTCTTTGGAGCTTCTGCTAGTCTGTAGGGCCATGCTTGAACTTATTTTAATAAATAGGTCTCTTCAAGTATGTTAAGGCAGTACATAATAAATTTAAAGCAAATATTTTGTGTTCTTTGTGACTTGATTTGGCAGTTCTGTGCTTTAATACTAGTCTCTTACTGGTATTTTCACAAACAGATCTTTATTAAAGCTGAATTTCTTCACAGAGTAGTTTTGGCAGGTGTTTTCAGATTGTCCAACAAAATTAATTTATCCTGTACTGTCTCCTCCCCACCCCTTTTTTCCCCTCTTTCTTTCAGGTAGTACTCTGCAAATTCCATTCTGTGTTCCTTTCCCACAAAGGTCAAGTTTATACATGTGGACATGGACAAGGAGGACGCTTGGGTCACGGTGATGAACAAACATGCCTGGTATACTATCTTAAGCTATCTTATGTACTCTAGCATGATATTTCTTTTATTTCAAACAGCAAGTCTAAAAAGTGAATTAGAGTTTCTGTGAGTGTACTTTCAAAACCAGTTTGCTGTTGATTTCAAACAAACCCCCTTGCTCCCCACCAAATAACAGGGGAAAAAAAAAATCTCTTCAGTACTACTGGTCAGGTGGCAGAGAGTAGAAGAATGTGCATTTAAATATATTTTAATTTAAGATAGCTGGGTAATGTGGTCATACTTCTGTGTTGTGGCCCAGTTGTTTTGAAGGCTAGCTGGTGCCAGATAAGTGGAAGCAACTGTTTTTTGGCCAGGATGGGTTCTTAAACAGGTTTGTGATGCTGTCTGATGAGTTTCAGGGCTGTCACAAAGAAAAAAAGCAGTGCTGTGGAGCTGTAGTGGCATGAAAAGTGATGGTAGGGTTGCTTCTTAC
>WEKW01015828.1:0-39931 GCA_013389905.1 Sula dactylatra
TAAGTTTGCCGATAATGCAGAACAGGCGTGCAGGAGATAAAGCTGGAGAGTTTGTAGTTCTGCTAATTGCTGAAGGCCATTTGCTAATGGCCTTTTTGGACTGTACGACATTCAGAATTAGGTTGAAAATGTATTCTTTATACTGCAGCTTTGTTACAGAAGTTATTGACATTGAAGGTGTTTTACAATTATTTCCAGTTTTTTCTAGAATCCTTTAAAGATTTTGAGATGCAAGCTTCTTACATACCAATTCTAAAATGTTGTTTAAAGCAAAACTGAAATCTAACTGCATACTATGACTTCTAGTTGACTTGCTGAAATCCTGTTTGCTCTAAACACTGGAATACTAGCATGTAGCATAATTGACTTGGCAGTTTCAATCAGCTCTAGAGCAAACCTAAGGATTTATATGTCCTAACTAAACAGTACCTTGGCTTGGTGCTTCTTTAGAAGATATGTGTAAAAACATATTGAAACAGCATTGGTGTGTCTTTAGGGTTTTTTCCTCCTTTGGGACTGGAGACAATACTAAGTAGCAGTATCTAGAGCTAAATCCAAATGCAGCAGATGTTGGAATTACGGTGTTTGACGCTATTTTTTCATTTGTTTTAGCTATCTATGGAGGCATGAAATGCTCAGTTAGGTAGTCACGTGAAAAAAGCAAATGTGTAAAAGTAGAGAACAAATTTTAACTTTAGCTTTCATTGGCCTGTTTTATAAAAGTCAAATGTCTTCTGCAAATATCTTCTCCTGTGTATTTTCCAGTATGAAACCGTGTTCCCACAGTGGGATTGTAATTAACTTTATTATCATCAAGTTTTGTTAATTACTTCTCAAGGATCATTAAAACAGTGTATTCATATTCCCATGGAGTATGTAGTGTGGGTTGAGAATCTTTGCTGATCACGTGGTGCTTTTAGTAAGATGTAGTTCTGTGCATTAGGATACTATGTTTGCACTCCCTTGAACTCTATTTGAGTTGTATAAAACTGTATATAGGAAAAGCTGTTTTCTCATGTATAGTAAAGGTGGTCATGGGGAATTTGATACCTGCTTCCTCTGTCGGTAGAGGTATGTGGGACTTGGCTCTGTCAAGTGCTGTTGGGCAATGGCAGTCACTGGCCTTTTAATTTAAATGTCGCGGCATAGAAGGAGTTGGGGTAAATGAAGTGTAATTGTAGGTGCAATGCTCCCTGCTTTGCATTTCAGCAATGATAATTCCTAACCCTTATATTGGAGTTCTTTCCATCTTCAAAGACACTCCTTAATTTTTTTTAAGGCACCCCCTAGGTATTTTTTTGAAGATTCCACTTAACGTGTTCATCCCAAACTGGAACGTAAAATGTTCATTTTTTTTAAAAAGAGAAAATGTATTTACTTTACCAAATGCTTTGTGTCTTGTCTTCAAACAGAGAAAAATGGCCAGTAGCTGTGAGAGCGAACGGACATCTCCTTCTCAATTCTGAAAAGGTATAGTGAGGTTTCATGTATGAGATGGCTTTTTTGGTTGTCAAAATAGACACTTGCCAGCCAGACTGGGAAACGCCTTCTCAGAATTTAAGAGGAGGAAACAGTGAAAATTCTGGTTTCTTCATTGGTACCCTCCAGGTCTTCATTCATCAGAGATAAAGACCTGCCTTTCCTCCAGTTCTGTCTAACACTTTTCTTAAGTTAGCTCTTGTATAGCTTCACCAGTTTAGTAAAGATTTCAGTGCATTTCTGTTAAGTTTTAGGGTAATATAGAATGTAGAATGATTTTTTTTTTTGTTTTGACTAAATTTTAGCTTTGTTAAGCATTGGAGTAGGTGCAGTGAGAGGAAAAAGTTTGTGCCAATAACTTGCTAATGTATGCAAGTTCTGAAATCGACTTTAATTGAATTTAAAAGTGCCTGAGCCTAGGAATTGGGCCTTGGAGACTGTCTGATATGAAGCAAAAAAACCCCACCAGAGTCCTTCTTGAAAATTCAGTGCAGGACAGGCTGAAAACGCCAATTTTGAAGTAGTATTTAAGTTTAATTTAGGTAACTTCTAGAATTAAATTTTGGTACTAGTTGTTGCGTTTTTCAAAGCCTGACAAAGTCTGGGGTGGAACTCAAGTGATGCAGAGGGCAGCTGCCATTTCCCTGCAGCTGTGGTGTATATGGACCTTAGTAGTAACTACTTGTGCAAGTCTCAAGACAAGTTCAACATTCAGGAGTTAGGTGAGCCTGTGCAAAGTTTAGTCTGCTTTTACTGTGAGACCTAGTTCAGATTTATCAAATTGCTTTTGCTATGATTCATGAGAAAATACTTTCTCAATGGTTTGCCCAAATGCTTGTTGCACCTGTCTTGCTTATCCAACAACAAAATGGATATGTGAGAAAACAAAAATTCTGCTATTTCTTTCAGATGTCTAAATCTACAGGCAACTTTCTTACCCTAACTCAAGCTGTTGACAAGTTTTCTGCAGATGGTAAGTATGTTCTGGCCTGTATCTGGTTTTCGATTATGCCAAAATGACTAAAATTAGTGTTTTGCTCTCAAAGGAGCGGTGGGTTTATTGGAGTAATGAATTGCAATAAATCTACTGCTTACCACCTGTTCTTGTTTGAAAAGCTGAACTCTATTCAGGAAATTGGGATGTGTGTTAGCACAATGCCTGTTTCTGGTGTTGAGGGTGCCTGTTTCATTCTTCCACATTCACTGAAGAGATCAAAACATAAGTCACTTCCTGCTGATGCACAGCGTGTGTATACTCGCGTGCCCTTGTTCCTTCTTGCATGCTCTTGTTTTATGGACAGTGATTGTACTAGTCTGGTTCTTGGTGTCTGCCTGGTTTCCTTCCTAAGGAGGGCAGGGTACCTCTCCTGGGTCAAGTGCATCCTTTGAGATATCGCTCTCTAGTTGTTCAGGCAGTTTGTAAATTCACTTTGCATGTTATTAACTCGTAATGAAGTTAGTTGTAATTTAATTTTGAGTCCCATGCCTCCTGCATCTAGTATGTACCAGCTAATTGCATGCCAGCCATGTTAGCTGATCCAGGTTCTTTCAGGCATGCGATTAGCCTTGGCTGATGCTGGAGACACTGTTGAAGATGCCAACTTTGTGGAAGCCATGGCAGATGCTGGTATCCTTCGTCTCTACACGTGGGTAGAATGGGTAAAGGAGATGATTGCAAACAGAGACAATCTAAGAAGTGGTCCTGCCAACACCTTCAATGACAGAGTCTTTGCCAGGTACTGTACAAAGGCTAATAATACAGTTTGGTCCATTTTTTCTTCTTGCAAGGAGCATCTCTGTAGTTTGTTTTTTTTTTTTTTCTACAGATTAATTAATTCCATAAAAAAACCCACATGGCAGAATAGGTTACGTGATTGTGCTGCACTGGTGGCATTGATAGTGTTATTTTACACAGTATTGCCATTATGTGGGGCAGACTATGCAATACTGATGTTTTCACCTCACTTCCCTTCCCTCCCTAGTGAAATGAATGCAGGCATAATGAAGACAGACCAAAATTATGAGAAGATGATGTTTAAGGAAGCTCTGAAAACTGGCTTCTTTGAATTTCAGGTAATAAGAGCAAAAAGCTGCTTAAAAAAGACACTATTAAAACCAGCATTTAATTTCTTTAGCTCCTTTGTCATAAGGAACTCTTCATAAGAAATCCAGATAATACAGCAACAAAATTGTTTGGAAGCAGAGTGCTTTCTGATATATTCAATAAACCATGTCTCCAGAGTGTCTGCTGAACCATGCCACTTAACGAATTGCAGAGACTCCTTTATGTGGCTCCTTTATGATATTCAGGAATATGATTAAGTAGGCTGAATTATATGTGTAATGATAGATCATATTCATTGCCTTTTTCTTAGCACCTATTATATCTTTATGCAAGCTATTTGGGATGGCAGTACATGATACACAGTTGTGGCTATTTTTGTCTGTCTGTGCCAATTAACGCTTTTAAAAGAATGCAAAAATCAAATGGCCAGCTGACAGATTCACACTCAGGTCCTTCAGGAAAATACAGTTCTTGTAGTAATCCATTTTTGGGTTCTAAGCTGCTCACATTTTAAAGGCATATTAGAGCAAGAATTGCATGTGTTTTCTTCTAAGTTTCTCCACGGCAGTTGGAGCGTGTTAATGTTGGTTGCATTGGCTGTGTTTCAGGCAGCAAAAGATAAATACCGCGAGCTGGCGATAGAAGGAATGCACAGAGAGTTGGTGTTTCGTTTTATTGAAGTTCAGACTCTGCTGTTGGCTCCTATCTGTCCCCACTTATGTGAGCACATCTGGTCACTGCTGGGAAAGGTACTAACGTTTCAGTTTTGTCATTTGATTCAGATCTAAGCTTTTGCTGATGTTTAAGGCTCGTATCAGGCTTATGAATGTCTTTCATACGCAAGTAGAAGAAACATGTCTTATAATATGAAGAGCCGTGATAGTTTATTGTCCATAGGACAGTGAACATACAGAGGTAGCCTGTTACTGTGATGATATATCCAACTTTAATACAAGTCACTTTGGTTGTCTACTCACAAAGAGGTTATCTAAAATTAACCCAAATAGTGCAATATTCCTACACTTAGGCATGAAACTTAGTTTTGTTTTGGGTTTTTTTTAAGTGCCTTGTGCTTGTAGATGAAGTTATGTAGCTATATGGCAGGTGTAATTGTATGTATAGTCCTTAACACACTTGCAAATGAATGCTTGGTGGCTGTATACTGATCCCTTTACAACCTAGTTATAGGTGGGTGCTCACTGAGGTTCAAACTGTCTAAACTCCAGTTTCCAGTCATGCTATAACAGGTTGAAAAACCACCAGCTACTGATGTGTTTCCATCTCAGTGCACGTCACTTTTTCCTTTCTTCAAGCCTGATTCCATCATGAGAGCCTCATGGCCGATAGCAGGTCCTGTGGATGAGGTGTTAATTCGCTCCTCTCAGTACCTCATGGAAGCAGCTCACGACCTCCGACTCCGTCTCAAGAACTACATGTTACCTGTGAAAGGAAAGGTGAGGTGTACTAGGTCATCTTTCTGAGTGTGCGACCTGATAATTCTGCACTGCTCAGGACTCCTTCCTAATTTTTTTTGCTTTGTTTCCTTAGAAAAGTACTAAAGAACCTTCCCAGAAGCCTTCTCACTGTACCATCTACGTGGCAAAGAACTACCCGCCTTGGCAGCACACCACTTTATCAGTTCTACGCAAGCACTATCAGGTGGTCATCCTTTCATGTTTCTTTGGGCTGCTTACCTGCTTTTTTGTGGGCTCTCTTTTTCTAGCTGTAAAAAGCTTGTAAGCTGTAATGTGCTACCAAATTATTTAAATATAAAGCAACATAGTTTTAATTTTCTTTATGCTTTTACAACTGTCCAATCAATTTTGGTGCTTAATGAAAATGTCCTGAGGAATGTCATTGATTTGACAGCATGATTTCATTGTTTTTTGACAATCTGAGTAAAAAGTGGCCTATGTTCTGTTATTTTTTTTTTTTCATTTGTGAGTGGATAGTTTTTAAAATATCCTTCCCAAGTATATTTCTGAGGAAACATTGTTGACTGACGGATTAATGCTGCCTTACTATGCAAGTGGGCTTAGAAGCGTTGTTTTGGTCCTTGAAAAGGTGTGTAATATTCAGTGATGTTACAAGAAATATGTTGAAATGGAATACATCAGTCATGAGTGGAAGAAATAAGCTTTTCTGAAAGCAGAAGAATCTGTGCTTCTGACCTGGGGAAACTGATGAGAGTGCCTTTTGGCACCTTGACGAGCCATCCTCCTCAGCTTGAACAAATCAGTAGTGTAGCTGATAGATTAGAGTCATGACTTTTCCAACTTGCGGTATTGAGGTAAACCAATATTCCTCATGTGCAATTTGTTTTTGGGGTATTAAACTTTGGGCATTCTGTAGGCTTTTTTCTGCATCTGTGTTAGAATCTGCTGTTTGGTCTGATGCACTAAACAGGATTGTTGCAAATATCTAAATTTTGGATGTAAAACCCAAACAATTCAGGAAACTAGTGCTTAAAAATGGGCTTGTGATAAGGCTTAAATGTGGATTTAAAATGCATTCTGTTAGAAAATTTAAGTATATTAATATATACTCACCAGAAGGAATAATGCAGAATAATACTGAGTTGCCAGAACGGCAGTACCTATCTGGGTGGGTGGGGTTTTTTTTTTTGTGGTCAAGAGTTTTGAAGTTTTACTTTTAAAATGTTTCAGAGGGATGAGAAAATTATTATTTGGGGACTCAATGACAATGATAAATCTTGAGCTGGTATTTATGGGAAAGCACAAAGGGATTATGGTATTAAAGGGCAAGAATTTTTAATGATACCTATACTTTTTAATGAATGTTCATCAATGTTTAGGTCAGTGGCGGTCAACTGCCAGATAATAAAGTAATTGCCAGTGAGCTTAACACCTTGCCAGAGCTAAAGAAATATATGAAGAAGGTTATGCCTTTTGTTGCCATGATTAAGGTAAGTGTCAGAGGGACGGTTCTTTTTTCATTCACGAAAGCTTTTTCTATACATGTTGGACAAAGGCAATGATAATCTGTAACTTCATGCACGGGTATTGTTGTTTCCTTTATCTCATTCCTGGATCTCCTACTAACTTCTGACTTCAGTCTCTGTCCTGCCCCTTGCTTATTTGGCACCTTCATGTTTTTGTTTATAAACTTCTCTGACTTTTCTGGAAGAAAGATATAATAAAAATGTCTCTACGCGAATTGGCCCAGGTGAATGAATGGTCCAGTTGAGGCTTGGTAGTTCGTGCATTTTGCAGGTTATACAATCTGTGCTTCAAATAGAATTGGGTTCTTCTACATTTGAAATGCATCATATTTGACTTTTCCAGTTTTTCATGCTGAAATGAGAACAAGGCGTTGCTCTGGAGACATAAAAATGCTCAACATTTGAAAGTTAAGAAGAAGGCTAGAGATAATTGATTGCATTACATTTAAGGCAGGGAAAAAATGGAGTGTTCTGAGCCCTGAATGGAATTATGAATTTTGTGTATCATTCTTACGTTTTTATCACTAATATTCTGATATTTCATTATTACTTTCCCAGAGTCGTGCAAGTGTGTGAAAATCTTGGCTTGTGGGTTGTTTTTTTTTTTTTAAAGAAACTTTTATGCTTGCTATTGCAGATAAAAATTCAATACAGCAACTAGGAAGGTTCAGGAAGCAAAGAATAAGCAAAATTTTAAACAAAAAAAATAGCGGGGGCAGAGTAGGATTTAAAACCTTTTCGAATTCTACTCATGATCTGTAGACGTTGAGAGGGATTAGTAATGGAAAAAATCTTAATGAGTGTAAAAATATTACTTTTTCTCCTTAAGATTTAGTTGCACTTTTAAAATGCATGTAATAATGTCTTCTATTTGTAAGCTTTGTCATATTTTGTAAATGGAGGTGCTCTTTTGCCCTCTCTAGGGTTATTCTAATTATTCCTTTTCATGGTAGCTCAGAAGCCTTCAGAGGAATAGAGAGCACAAAGCAACTCTGAAGCTTCTGATAAAAGTGAAGTTTGTAAAGAGATGTGGTGATGGGTTAGATCAGCTGATACGGTTGGAGAAGGTCAGACAAGCTTTCAGTCCTACAAGTGTGTTAGGTCTGAAACACGCCCGATTTTTGATGTCCTTAGTCTGGTAACAGTTGGTGACCCTGGTGCACGCAGGGGGCGGGTTGGCAAGCGGAGGCTTACCCAGTAATCGATCCTTTCACTTTTAAAGAGCGGAAAGCAATTTCATGTAAAGGTGTAGAAACATCTGAGCTCAGACTCCCGATATCAGTATGTTTTTCTCTGAAACCAATTATTCAGCAATTCCAGTGTACAAGGAGCATTTCTGCTTGTGCTTCCTATTCATCAAAGGAGAGCTTAAATGTAGAAGAAACTTTGTGATTTACAAAGGGAAGCAATTCAGTGTTAATATAGGGAATCTTTCACATTAAACTGACAAGCAAACCAGGAAACCACAACCATGCTGAGTCTGACAAAGCAGAGCTTCAAAGGAGACAGCTGGCTCAGCATATGAAAGCGAGAAAGGGACAGATTAAATTCTGAAGAGGAAGTTCTGTTTTAGTTAAAAAAAAAAAAATTCACATGGTTTTTATATTGCCTTCAATACTTTGTCTCTTGTGACTGTTGCTGTTGGCTTTCTGGACTAATTAAGTTACTTTTATGTTAACATATAAAGTAGTTGTTATTTCCCTGCAGAGAACTTGTTTTACAACTGCTGTGAACATGTCCAGTTGTTGTATGCTTGTCCTTTATTTTAAACTAGGTCATAAGACTGAATTTCCTGCTGTGAAATACCACTGAAATGCTGACTTATTTTGTGAATTCTCAAGCTGCACATTAAGTAGGGATTATAAATAACTGTGAATGTCAAACACCTTTTCAATTCTATATTAAAAATGTGTTCTAATTGCTCTTACTCCTCCCATCAGTGTCACTAACTCCCTGTAGAAGAAACCCTGTTAAGAGAAAATTATTGCTCCTACGTTAGCATGTTGTGCCAGCAGAGAGCTCTCGTATTTAAAAGCCTATTCTTTTCATGACTAATGTAGATAGTTTGCCATTTTGAAGCATCATTTTATGTGCAGAATTTAGAGAGTTTTAATGCTTCCCCCGCCCCTCCTCTGACAGGAAAATCTGGAGAAGAATGGTTCACGTGTTCTTGATCTGGAACTGGAATTTGATGAACGTGCAGTGCTCATGGAAAATATTGTCTATCTGACAAATTCCCTGGAGGTTGGTATATACTTGGCATGTTCACTGCTTGGTTTTTATTAGGATAGCTGGAGGACCAGCTTTCCTAAGGCTCTAAGCCTGTTTATATTAACTTCTGGTTGTACGTTGCTCAAGTAATAGTTTTTTATCAACTTTCTGTATTTTGATCTTGCTGTTTAAATTTGTCAAATATAGGTGTATAAATCTGTTAAATATAGGATGAGACACAGTGGTAGGTGTGTAGTATACAAACAGGTTCCCACAAAGTAGAGGTGGTTTTTGCTGCAGTACTGGTTGTACCTGTGATGGTAAAGTCCAGTGACACTTCTGAAGAGGCATTTTTCTCTGAGTCAACCAGTATCTTACATTTTTTTTCAGCTGAAGGAATGAGAAAGAGATACCTGTTTCAAGGCGTTACTAGCAAGGATGATCAGAATCCTTAGCCTTGTGTCCTTGGACTGTTACAATGGCATGTTAACTGTAGATTACCCTGCCCTCTAAAGGGAGTGGGTGCTGGGCAGGGCTTTTAGAACTATGGTATATAGTAAAATGGATGCCAGGCTAGTAGCAGTTCAATGGGCAGTATGTTAGGGGGGGGGCAGCAGAGGCAGGTTTGTGTTTAAAAAAAAAAAGCACCTGTTTGAAGAATTACAAAATACATATATATTGCAAAACTTCATTTTGTAACCTGTACAGTGTGAAATAAGTGTGGTTTTATTGCACTTGTCCCATATCGGAGCAAAGTCAAGAGTGAGCAACAACTTCTATTTTAAAATATCTGTAAATCTGCAGAACTCACTGAACTGGGGGAGGGAGCAGTTAAACAGTGGATCTGTTAAACAGCGGATCTTTCATGCAGGAGAATCTAGAGAAACTTGAGAACTGGGTTGTGAAATCGCCTGAAGTTTAACAGGAATTGTCAAGTTCTGTACCAGGGTGGCATTATCCCACCTTTCTGTATCAGTTGGAACTGGCTGGCCGGCCATCAGCTCTGCTACAAAGGACTTTGGGGTTACTGTGGGCTTGTCAAGATTAATGGAAACTTAACGTGAGTCTGCTGTGCTGCAAAAGAGCCAAGCTGCGTGTTGACCCGCATTAGGGGGAGTTACCTATATAGGACGTGGTTTGGCAAGTCAAGGGAAGCCATCCATGTCCTCAGCTCTGCTGAGCCCAAATTCGGAGCATGTGTCAGCGTCGCGCCCCCTCTCGTCTTCCCCCTCTCTGCACCCCCAGTTTAAAAAGGCTGTGGAGCAGGGGACCGTGGAGGTGGCTGGGGGAGCCTCGCGTGCGTGACCGCCGGCGGGAGGCTGGAGGAGGTGGGCTTGTCGCGACTGGCTGACGGGAGGATCTCGGAGAAATCTGCGACTTGGAGAGTTACAAAGATGATGGAGCCGACGTCTGTCTTGGTAGTGAGCTGATAGTCAAACAAGGGACAGCAGCCGGGACTTTGTGCTGGAGTAGCAGCTCGTGAGGCCGAGACGGGACGTGAGGAGAGGCTTTCTGCTGGGGCAGCGGTGTGGTGTTGGAGCAGGCTACCCAGAGAGGCTGGCGGTCGCTGTCCTCGGAGGCGGCCGTGGTCCGGCGTGGGCAGTCGTCCCGCTTCGAGCAGGGAGTAGGTGACCCTCAGAGGTCCCTTCCAAACAATATGTTGTGATTTTGGGGGTACTGTTGTTGCTTCGTGTCAGTGCACACTTGCTTTCTGCTTTACTGTGCGATCAGTCATTTGATAGGCCTCGGAACTCCTGTTGTTCCCTCCAAAATGATTAACTCCTGCTTATTTCCTTCCCTACCCCCCCCTTTTTTTTTTTTAACAGCTGGATCACATTGAAGTGAAGTTTGCATCTGAAGCAGAAGATAAAATAAAAGAAGACTGCTGTCCTGGAAAACCATTTTCCGTATTCAGAACTGAGGTAAAGTCAGAAATTTAGGTATTGGAAATCTGAAAACTTAATTAACAAAACCAACAAACAAAAGCAAATATGCCATTTAAAAACTTTAAACAGACGTGAACATTGGATTTTTTTGCCTTTGATCCAACACCTTCAAAACAAGAAACATCTCCTGAAGGAATTACGATTTTTTTTTTTAATTTCTCTGTTTAGAGCCCTAAATGTGACTGTGATTGTACCTTAGCTTTAAGGCTCTTCCAGTCAGCAGAGTTTAATGATTTGACCTGAAGGCTGTTAAAAACAGGTGACCTGAGCATTAGCATATCCTTATATTTGTTTTTTTCAGCTATATGCCTCAACTCCCAGCCTTTAGGTAAGGTAGTCTGTATTCTAGTTAAAACACCAGCCAAAACCAGAGAACTGAGGTGGTCTTGTGCAAGTGTGGCTGAATCTCACTTCACCGCTGTTGTTTAGGAATTGTTGTGCTGCTTATACTTGTTTTAAGGTATTATAAATTTCCATGTGAAACTTTGTGTTACTTGTTTGCTGAATCCTAAAGTGTTTTTTAATACTTTCTATGTTTATCTGTTAGTTTATAATGGGCTAATAAATGGCATTCAGTTGCATAAAAATAAAACCTTTCAAAAGTATTCCTACAGCTGGCATGGGTTCTTGGAAGAATTAGTGAGTAATGTGTAAAATTAGTGAAACTCTGCAACAGTGGTATCATGTATGAATATTTCTAGCTGTAATACTTTTCAACCGTAAAAAATTTGATTGATTTCCCTAAATATGTCCTGAAAACTTGTGTATACTGTGGCTTATGTTTTGAAGAGTTGTGGGAGTGCTTGCATTCTGCCACTGGCAGTCAGTGTTTCTAAATGAAGTTTATCCATCCAGAATATTTGTTGATAGATGATGTTTATTTGTGTTAGGCTCATGTTTCCTCTGAGGCTTGGATCACAAGTACAGATTCTCCATTAACATTTGTATTAATTTTCTTACAGCCCAGTGTATCTGTATTTTTGGTGAACCCTCAACCATCAAATGGCCACTTCTCTACAAAAATTGAAATCAGGCAAGGAGACAACAGAGAGACAGTGATCAGACGCTTAATGAAGATGGACAGAGGAATCAAAGGTACAATACTAGCACAGACACACAGCTGTCACATGCTGATTAGATTAATGCTTCTGGGAGAGAAGTGGAAACAGCTGCTGAAGTTTGTGCTGCTGTCATAGGTGCTTAGAAAGGAGCAAGAAGTTTTGTGTTTGAGTGAACAAGAAAAGAGATGATCTGCAAATAGGCAGGCTTTTCTGTGGGTTTTCCTCATTAGTCTTCTGTTCTGCCACTGGTACACTGAAACCTCGTTTCAGTCAGAGACTAATATGGATGATATTTCCCCTTGTGCTTTGAATTTCCAAGAAAAAGAGTTAGTCCTGTAACTGGTTATAGGCAGCTTCTGCCACTTCTGTTTTGGAGCCCAGAGCTGAAAAAAAAAATTACCAAATTTATTTTTCTATTTAAGGTGAATTAATTTAACAGTTGCTACGTTGGCTCCTAATAATTTCTGTCCCAGTTCATATTGGAAAACTATCTGTTCACTTAAAATTGAGATTACTGAAGGATTGCTCAATAGCTTCTCAATTACCGTTGTTTATGCCAAACTTGAACTAGCAACCTCTGTGGGAGTTTCATACTCCTTTTGAATCCTCTGACCTATTTCTTCCCTTTCTACTTTTGTATTCTTCCCTTTCTACTTTTGTATTCTTCCCTTTCTACTTTTGTATTCTTTGTGCACTGATACTTTTTTTCAGCTGTTAAATGTTGAACTCTGCAGTCATAGGAGACACAATAAGTACTGGAAGAGTTTCTTTGAGAGCACTTAGTCCATGGGCAATACTGCATTCCAGTGTGAAAGCTTTAAGACAAAACCATTTCATCACCTGTGAACCTGACTGCATTTAAGCTGTTGTAGCACTATCTGTTCCATCCCCTGGTGTTCGCCGGTTGCCAGTAGTGGAGACCCAAGCGAGAGCGGCTGGGGAGCCAGAACTTGATGCTGTGTCTGACAGCATCATCACTGCTTGCTTACCAGAAGCTGGTGCTTCAGTGGTGGTGCAGCGATGGCTCTGATGAAGGTCTCTAGGCAGAGCTTGGGGCTGCTGCTTTTACTACGGCACACTTACTTAGAGCATGTTGAGTGCTCTGAAGTGGCTGCTCTACTGTGGTTTAGGAACCTGAACTCCATCACTGGGAAAAAGTCAAACTCTATGGAGGTTCCTTTTCTTTTTGGCAAAAATCCTGACTGCTGCCAATAATTACTTGGCCTCCTCTTGCTTCTTTGCTTTCTAAATAGTTTTCTGTCTGGTAACTTTATGGAGGGCTTTTCTGCTGCCACGTAAGTTCTTGAGGTGATGTGCACTGACAAGACAGAAGAGGAGAGATGCTGTTTTCATCTTTGTCATTGTCTTATGGTGTCGCACTGAGAAAAGGTTGGCCCCTTTCCTGTTTTTTGCCTTGTTGCAGTTGGAATAAAAGCTGCCTCTTAGGAGTGCTGCTGTGGTCAGTTCAAATGTTTGCGGTATCTTGGCAGTTTAAAGGTGGTCTTTCTAAGTAGCAGTGCTTTTCCTTTGTTCTTCTTGGAAATAAGCAATGTGTTTTCTAGCCTACTTGTTGATAATTTGAGTATTTCTCACTTATCCACCTGCTTGGAAAGATGTTTTAGGAAGACACAGAATAGCATGATATTGTCAGGCATTGTTGAAACAAGCATTAAGTTTCTGGCCAGTGTAATGAATAAAAATAGCTTTCTTAAAGGAACAGCAGCTGTGTGTCTGTTGAAGAACACAGGAATTAAGAATCAAACAGATCTGAAGCACTGTGAGCTGGGTACAAAAGGAAAACCGGACCTCATCCAAACACTTGTGACAGCAGAATAATTTTTTCTTTCTGTATCTTTCAACAGCTTGTGTTTATATTAATATATAGCTGTAGAACAAAGACAACTGCATGCTGATGATGGGGCACACAGAGAGGACTATATGATAAAGTATGTTGCAAAATATAGGCGGGGGAAATGCACTGTATACATAATAGATGTGTATGCATGTCTACTAGCCTTCTGCTAGGTGGATATTTTGAAATAATTGAAAACAAGTGAGATTAAAGAGTAACTTTCTCACTCTGTCTTTTCCAGAAGGTGTCACTGTTCTGTTGGTGCACAAGGGCATAAGGTTGTTCTGGGAGGAAGGCTTGGCTGAAAGATCCCAGGCTTCCTAGAGATTTTTTTTGGTCTGCTTAGCAGTCTTTCATTAGGATGCATTTTAATAGGGAATTGTGTTTAAAACAACTCTCACCTTCCCCTTTCTCCCAATCTGAAATTAATTCCTCAGAAAATGGAAGCCTAACTGTTGAGTTACTCATAGCTGTTCCAAAGCCAGATAAAGCATAATTAGTGCTTAAAGCGTGGTATTGGGGGTTGGTATTTCTGTGTGGTTTATCCCCATTTCTGCTGGTAACTTGCTGTGTAACCACTGAATGATGTCTTTGTAGTGGGTGTAAATCTTAACGTGAATGTTATTCCCGAGAGAATGTGTTTTCTTAGAGCAGATGTAGACGTACCAAGCATTAAGTACGGCTTTGATTAATTCAGTTTGTACTATAGCTTGTGTGTAGATCCCATAGCCTAACTAGCCAGTGTCTTTACTGCAGATCTCTCTAAAGTGAAGCTAATGAGGTTTGATGATCCTGTGCTTGGGCCGCGCCGTGTTCCAGTCCTTGGCAAAGAAGAAGCAGAGAAAACGCCTATTCCGGAGCAAGCCGTCTTCCACATTGACCTGGACGAGAAACATGTTCGTATTACTGAGAATGGCCTGACAAAGGACATTGGTGACACAATTGTTTATCTAGTTCATTAAACTGGCGCATACCTGGCTTGATCCCTGGCAGTGAGAAAGTTCATAGAGTGACTTTGAAACCATCTGTAATGAACAAAGATGAGAATTTGTTCTATAAAAAAAGCCCACCCAAACCAACCTAATTTTGCATGCAAGTTCACCCCTACTCTTTTAAACATGGATATAATAAAATTATTTTCCTCTGGCCCTTTGGCTTTTCTTCAAAAAGAAACAGTTATCCTGAATGTTAACATGGCGAATCTTCCTCTTCAGCTGTGGCTGTGCTATAGAAGCAAACTGAAGTACCACACTCAGAATTCCGCTCCCTCCTAAATAGGCTAGGATCTGGGTAGAGAAGTTGGTTGTAAATCTTCTGTAGTAGAGGGGAAAAAGTTGCTTGCACACTTCAGTATTTTTCCTTTTCATTGACCCAGGTGACTGAACATTACGGCACTTTTACACAGACTAGCAGTTCAGAAGTAATTTGATGCTGAAGAACTCTTAAGCAGGAGTTAAATATGAAAGTTTCCATGCTTCTCAGCTCTTAAAATGGGAGAGCCTGTAGCAAACACTGTTAAAGACTTGACTTTTCCTTTCTTACTCTTTCATAAAACTATTCATAAATCTATTTTAAGTGGAAAGGTTAAGTGTTCTTTTCATAGATTTTAAATTGTGGGTTTTCTTTTTTTTTTTGGTAATTTCAGGGCTATTGCAGACTGCTTTTTCCCTTTTTTGAGTTATGAATCATCACATACAGCTTCAGGACTTGTCTGCAAATTCATGAAGGTGGCTAGTGACAAACAGCATACTTTGTTCTGCACCATTGCTCTTTGGCAGTTTCACAGCTCTTGATGCTCCATATGGCTTAACATTTGAACTTCCTCTAATAACATGTTACGGTGAGGGAGGAAAGAGCAGTGCAAGAGCCCAGGACTGCTGTACCGAGAGCGCCAAGCACTGCTGAGTGTGCTGTTTTCTGCCCCTCCCTTTATTATCCCTTTGAAAAGGCAGGTTTTGTGGTTATACAGAGACAATACGAGCTTTCCTTTGCTATTGCTTCTCCCCAGTCCTGCTAAGCACATACTCATGCGGTTCTCTAAAAAGGTTTGCTTGTGAAGAGAAAAAAGGTGATTCCATAGTCTAGGGCAGTCCCTGGGTGCTGGGGATTGGCAGGTGGAAGGGTCAAGGCTAAATACTGCTGCTGCTGCAGGGTCTTGGGAGAAAAACTTTGCCAGCCCTAACCCTGATGGGCCTTTTGAAGTTGCTGGAATACCAACGGGCAAGAGGAATGTCTGTGGTGAGCAGAGGTGTCTGCTTGCTGGTTCGAGTGAGCATGTCCCTTGGTGCCCTGGGCTGGTGGGCAGCTGGCGGTGCCTTCTCAGTGGAGCCTCTGGAAGAGAAGAGCCCTGGCTGCAGCGTGGCTGCAGGGACCTGGAGCCGCAGGGAGCCGGCTGCAGCGCTGCGCCGGTCACATCACTTCACCACTGCAGCTGGGGCTTGGTTCTTTGTGTAATCTGAGATTTGAATTCCCTTCCAAACTGAAAAAATAAACCCCAGCACACATATCCAGTGCCACTTCTCATATGGCTGTTTTCATTAGGTGTTTGGAGCTCGTTTTCAGAGCATGACGGTGAGATGGTTGTGCTAGTGCTCTGCTGGTACATGCCTTTGAGCACTCCATTCTTCTGCTCAGTATGTGGCTGTTTCACACTCAGACCTCATCTCTGGATTTCTTGCTCTGTGACAGTTGCTTTCCAGTGCAAAGGGTTGAAAGTGAGAGAGGTCCCCTCGTTCCTCCAGTGCTGGGGCCCTTTTTCCTCCAGCCAGCCAGGCTGCAGCATGGCGGTGGGACAGCGAGGTATCTCAGCGTTGGGATTGCGGAGCCTCCTGAGCCTTTGTCACTGCAGGAACAGGAGTCCGATCCGAACTCTGCGCTCACTGGAGGAGGAATTGCAGCCACCAGGGTGGAAAGTTTAAATACGCTCTGTGATGGGTGACCTCCATACCCAACTCTGTTGTAGGTAAGCGTGTAAGCTCTGTGACAGTGTGACAGTGCTTCTGGTCAGTGTGGGGAGAGGGGTTTAAAAAAGTCTGACAGCTCCAAGTGGCAAGGGGTCGATATGCTCTCAAAAACAGGGGCCTCAAAGACCACTCTTGTTTGCCTGGCTCTCTTTGAGCAAATTTGGACCTAAGGCTGTGAACGGGTCTCTTACAGGGGACAAGAAAAAGGATTTGGCGTTTCCAAATAGGCTGAGGGGGATGCAAGATTTGATCTGTTGTCTCCAGACGAGAAGGCTGACACTGGATACGTGATGGCAGAGGCAATGCGTTGTGGAACTGGAACCCTTGTCCTGCCCCTTGTGACTTGTCTTCCCACGTAGGTGTGTTTTGATCGCCAGTGCTCCACAAAGAGCAGCTGAGGACCGGGTGAAGCGAGCTGATCAGAAAGGGTTTCCTTCATTTCCTTATGCAAGAGCAGCTTTATTAGTTCCAAGAAGCAGGGATTACAGCAATAAAAATCTAATATATTGACAAAGCAGCAGCCAGATAATCTGAGCAGATAAAAATTTAGTTCAGAGTTTTAGAACAATAAATATTGCTTCCTTGCTCTAATGATCTATGGGGTTTTCCCATTCAGCCGCTGTCCAGAGAGCAAAGACTTTCCCACAGATGTTTGGGAGAGCTGGTTCGTAAAGTGGGGGTGTATGTGCATGCCATTTGTGGGGGGTTTTTGGTGGGGTTTTTTTTTTTTTTTTCCTGCCATGAGGGGCAAGCTAAACAACAGTGGTATTTCTTATAGTCTCTGTTGAAGTGAATCAGCCAAACTGATTGTTAATGGGCAAGATAGAGCTAAAAAGCTGGGGTTTTTTCTATGATGGTTTGTTGGCTTCCAGGAGATGTCACTGCTGTGCTGGTTCTCGTGCATTTTTTCCCAATAAAACCTAGTAACAGGATAAAGAGGCTTTCTGGGTATTGGATTTCCCACATTATTAACAAAATTCTGGCCTTGCTTAGTAGTCATGTTACGATTTTGGTTAGAGAAGTCTGGAAAGGGAACCTTTTTTCTTCTTTTTAACTGAGCCAGTTTTTGACATATATAAATACAGAGCCATGAAGAACAGCATTATTCCTGTTAACTCCCAGCTCTTCCAGTTTCCTCCTGCAGCACCACAGGGTATTTCCTTGGCTTTGAGCCCTTCACTTTTCCACTATTCAGGAGAACACACAGATGCTTTTCTCTGAAATGTTGTGAGGCATAAATAACATTTCTTACCAAAGGAAGTCAAAATACTTTGAAAAGTTCAGAGAACAGCAAGTGCCACCAGCTGCAGCACCTGATGCCACGGCAAGCTGGACAGAGCCTGGCGCCGCACAGCGATGTCAGCAGTGGGAAAGTCAGCTCAGGAGAGAAAGCAGGCTTTTCCTCTCTGTGGATGTTTTCCAGAGTGGAAGGAGTGCATCTCCGTGCTGCTGCTCTGCTGCCTGTCTCGGCACATCCAAGAGAAGCGGCAGGTCTCTTGATCGGGTTGTCTCTACACGCGTCCAGCCAGGAGTCGTTCGCATCACGGAGGAGGCAACGGGTGTCCAAGGCACCGTGAAACCTGTTCCTTCCACGTGCCTGTTCTGCAGGTACTTGATAAATGTGTCTCACTTTAAAAAGGGAACATACCACCCCTAGGGAGTTAAACCTCCCCTGGCATTCGCAAAGTGCTGGGGCTGCTTTTCACCCCCCGGTGGGGTTTGGGTTCGGTACCTTTTAGCAAGGAAAGCTCTACAGCAGGAGCTGCTCTTGGCTGCCTTGCAGACATGCTAAAGCTGCACTCAACTCCTTGTCCACTGGATTTGGCTCTGTCCTTCAAACCCGATCCAAGTGAATGCTTTGAGAGCCTTCTGCTGCCTGGGTGGTGGGGAAGAGGGGGGTGAGGAGTGGTCCCGCAGTTGGGAACTGGTATGACATCGGGGTGTGGAGTCTGGCGACGTCATCTGTTCCGTGCGCTGGGGCTGCTCCCAGTGCCGAGGCATCTGTTTCCACACCTGGCTGGAAGTCGTTGCTCCACTGACAGGATGAGAGTCTCGTGAGGTCCCGTCGCCATTTATTCTTTCTTGGGAAATGCCTGAGGATGGGACTTCTTTTCTTTCTGGTCTCAGGTAAGGAGTAAAGTCAGGAGCCCCAGCCTTCGTTAGCATCATAAATCATCTGGTTTATACATATATATATAAAATATAACTGATGAGAAATGAAAGCTCACTGTTGTGTATTTCGCTGTAAAGTATCTCTCTGCAGTGAGACTTGAGTAGGGCTCCTCTTACTCAGGAATTCAGTTCAAAGCAGTTTATTAATCCCTCCAGGCTTTGCTGGCGGAAGAGAGAATTATTGACTCTGTGGCACCAGCGAAGTATCCAGAATCTATATTTTGTTTAAAGCAGAAGCAGTTATTCTTCAACAGTGCCTTATTGTATCAGGATTGCATGACCTTTGGTGAATTATTTTCCGCTGAAGTGGGGAGCAGCAGAACTCATCATGCAAGAGCCGGAATGCACGTCAGCTGCTGAGCCAGGGAGAGCTGCCCAGGAACAGCTACCGGGGAGGGTGGCTTAGAATGGTCTTTTTTAATATTGGTACCGTAGTTTTGAGGATCACCACTCGTATCAGTCGGTTCTTGAACTGCGCGTGGCAGTGGCAAACCTTAGTGCCGTTGCAGGGGTGGGCTGCTGGCTCCATCTGGTTAATGCGAAGAGACTGGAGGTGTCCTCAGCCTCCCCTTCCCCCCATTCCCGTGCGGCCCCGCTGCCCCCCGTCCCGTCCCGCGGGCGGTGCGCGGGGCTGCTGGCGCTCAGCAGCCCGGTGAGAGAGCGGCACGCCAGCACCTGACCAACGCCTTCCGCCGGAGATCTGATCGCAGCGCAGCTTTTAGCACCCAAGAGGTAATTTGTGGCGATGCAGCTGCAAGATGCTGAAGTCCTTCTGGCTATCGTAATGCGCTCTGGAAGCACTCATGCCTCGCTGTAGATGTGGAGGGTGGTGGAGATCGGTGTGGAGCTCAGCAGCAAGGAGACGCAGGAGCAAGTGAATCCTTGAAAGGGAGCTGGTATAAAATGGTCGCACTAATCCCATTAATCTTCTTTCCTCCCCACAAGGTCACTCCAAAAATGTAGTGGGCGTGTGATGAAAAATAGACAGGATCTTTTAATTTTGTGCGTTCTTGTTTCTTTCTCCAAAGCATAGAGCACCAGGGCAGCCCGTGAGGAGCCGGCCAGCGTGGCCGTCACTGCCGCTGCCGGGACCGGACCACTGGCCTCTTCCACATCTGCTGCACCGAGGCAATTTGTAGGAGTGTGCGTGGCTTCTTGTTACTGCCTGAATGCCTCTGTGTTCCCGCAGCAAAGAAACACCGAGATAAGAGCAAGCTCGAGCCTGTTGCTGCTGCCTGTCCGGCCCGTGGTGACCAGTCACCGGCTGCCGCGCAGGGTGACCCCGCCGGGGCTGGGCAGCGGGCACAGCCTCCCCGCAAGCCAGCAGCGGGGCCCGCTGTGTTTCGGGGGTCTGCGGTGCCCCCCGCTGCCCCCGCCTGCGGGCAGGGGCTCTGGCCGTGAAGCAGCGCTGCCTGTGCCGCGGGTAAACCTGCATTTTATCTCTGGCATAAAGGGGATTCAGTTGTTGCTCCCCTGAACTTTAAGCAGTGGCAGTTAGAGTAATTTCTGATCCATTAAGCAGAGATACGTGTCTAATAGGAAGAATTTTTATTTCTTTTGATGTTTTATTTCTTTAGCAGCAGATTGGGTTTTTGCATCCCTTTTTCCTCTTTATTTGGGCGGGGGTCATGTTACTTTCCTCCAGGTTTCTTTTATGTCTTTCATAATGCGTGAGGAGGAGAAAATCATAACTACTAATTTGCATTAAGGATGTGAGTTAGATTCAAAGGCACGGAGCCCTTCAGCAGTGCTTTCTGAAAATAGTTCTTCGGGTTTTGTTCTGACACCGCTCTAAGAGCTGGGCTGCTTATTTGATGGAGGGAGGTTTCTAAAGCTCCTTGGCTGAATACATGGGAGCTGGGGTTTGCAGACGTCTGCTGGACCCGAGACGGCCGAGGGGGCGAAGCAGCCCGGGCTGGGGCGGCGGCAGTGCCGGGGCTGGAGCACCCGCAGGGAGCCCAGCGGTGCCGGGGACCTCGGGCCCTGCTCTGGGCAGCAGCTCCTGCCTCACACCTTTCCCTGCTCCGGGATCTCAGGGAGAGAAGGCGAAGCCAGGCTTTTGATCAGTTATTCCAGCTGATGCTTTTTTTTTTGGTTTCCATTTTTGGCTGGATCAGTTGGGTCATGAGAATGTGCAACAAGGCTAATTACTTAAAACGGGGGGCACAGCTCTGGCCTCCAAACCTCTGCTCTGTACAACCTAAAATATCTTGCTCGTACAACCCGAAGTATCTTCCTTCAGTGGGTTTTGATTCTCTTGCCATGCCAGCTGCTCATCACAGAGTGGTGGGAGGGCTGAGGCCCTCTTACTTCCCAGCTTTTGGCATTTTTAAAGAACTCACTTAAACACTGCAGGGGTTTCATAAACAGGGACTTGCCGATGAGTTACCAGGACAGGAAGCATTACATTATTATAATAGGACATTGTTCAAAGTACTGTTGGTGTTGTTGTAAGAGAGATTAAAACAACGTGGTTCCGTAGTAAAGGTCCGAGAGCTTCGGTTCTGCTGGAGATGGTGTTTTGTGCTGGGTGTCTTTACCCCTGAACTGCCAACAAAAGGCAATGCAAATGAATTGCAAGAGCCTGCGGTAGCAAAGATCTGCTGCATTTATTTCAGGCAACAGCAGTGAGGGAGAAAGCTGAACACTGGCATGGGAGTCAGCACTGCCCTCCTGGGTGCTCCAGGCATGGGGCAGTTCGTACTTGCTTCTCCTTTGTTTCTGCTGGAGCAATGTTTCACAGGCTTTGAAGTCTGTTGTCACTGCTGTTGGGGATACAGCGAGCAAAGGGGTTTCATTCTGCCAGTTAATAGCACCAGCTCACCCGGCAGAGGAGATGACACCTGGACCCCGCGTGTGGTGGGACTCAATCCAGTGCTGGAGAAAGCATTTGCCATAAATACGGGGAACTTGCTGGAATTGAAGCAAGGTTTTGAAATACGCACACAGAGCAGTTAGGTAACACCCCTCTTTTCCTCTGGTGTAAATCTGTTGGGGATCTGAGAACTTCAGCTGAGACTTTTCTTGTCTAGCAGCCTTAAAAATTTTGCAACATGCAACGGTGCAGATTTATTACCCAAATGTGCTCGCCCTGCTGTTGGAGCTGGGCTGCGCTGCTCAGCTCTGCCTTGGCTGTGGGTGCTGGCGGTGGGTGCCCGTGCCGGCGCTGCGGGCAGTGTCGGTGCCTCCCCAGCGGGCTCAGCCAGGGAGACGTGCCAAGCGGGTCCGCCTCTGCGTGAGGAGAGCTCTTCCCTGACGGGGGGTTTCGGTCGGGGCACCCGTCGCCGGCAGGTGCCCCTTCCCCAGAGGCGCTGCCGCAGCTCGGTGCCCGCAGCCAGGATCAGCGTCCCGGAGCGCAGTGCTTAGTAGTGATCTTCTTGAAATGATGTAAACCTGAAAAGTTCATTTGGGGCTCAGTGCTGGAGAGGATGGATCCCCTCTCCCATCCTCCCCCACCCCCCCACGCTGTTTGCACCGGTGTGGGCAGGATCCTGCAGCCAAATTCCTTCTTGATCTGAAAACCTCTTCTGTTACCTTGATGCATTTTTAAAGCAGAAGTAATGCGTTAAATCTAAGGATTTGCCCCGTCTCCTGCGTGGAGGCAAAAGCAGCATTTGTTTTATAACGGAATGGCAACTCCAAGCAACTACTCATGTTTTTAAAGTACTTTGTAAGAGCAGGACTGTGTTTGTGCAGCTGCTGTAGAATTGCATAGCCCAGAGGTGATGCTGTACAATATACGTTGCTGTGTGACCAGGGTGGCAGGGAACAAGGAGCACTTTCAAGCCAAGGGAGAGATGCAGCCAAGGGCTTGCACCCGCAGAGCATCCTCACAACCTGCTTTTAGTGAAACTTGTGGGTGTCCAGCACCCCTCCAAATCTGTCTTCCCTGTGTTGAAGGTGTATCGGGCAGAGGATTCCAGGTCACGGGCTTGAAACGAGCTACCCCAGCACCCAAGCGCGGGGTAATTCACTGGATCGGGTCTGGATCTGACCCATGAGTTCAGTCTTTATGGAGTGGTCTCGGTAGGACATGCAGGATGAGGTGAGAAGCTGGTCCGTGGTCGTTGCTCCTTCCAGGGGACCCTCGGTGGGGACTGGGCAGCGCTCCCGGCCGCTGGCCACCTGCTGCCGCTCAAGGGGCCCGAGAGCTGGAGCGGCGTGCCGCCACCGGACCCTGCGGGAACGCTGCCGCTTAGCTGAGGGTGTCCTGGTTAAAAAAACTAGCAAGGGAGCCTGAGTCATGATTCTCTCTATCCATCCAGTCCTTCTCCCTCACCACCCACTGTGCAAAATGCCTTGTTTTTAAAAATAAAATGCACGAGTGTTTTATAGCAGTGTCTCTCTCTGCTGCTGCTCGTCCCTTCAGTATGTTACGCTTGGATATAATGCCCGATAACCCCAGGACGTTAAACCCGGATCTAATGCCCGATAACCCGCTCCTTCTGCCAGATCATTGTATTACAGCAGTTTCCTGATCCAGCAGCGGCTTTGAGAGTGTGAACCTAAATTGCTGTCTTCAGCTGGGACTTGTGGTCTGAAAACTTAGTGCAGATTTATTTGCTGTTCTCGGGAGAGCAGCAGTGACCCACGCGCTCCGCAGCTGGAAAGCTTAGAGCGAAGGGGTAGTGCCACGGTGCATCGGCAAGGGGTGAGGCTGGAAGCAGGACCGGGGTCCTGTCCCTGCGCCCTGGCTGTCCGTGCCTCCTGGGACTCGCTCCTAACCATGGAAAACGGAGTAAGGCGCTGTGCTCTCCTCTTTGCCAGAGATTTCGGGGCGGGGGGCAAGTCAAGCAATGCTAAATATTTTCATTATATTTGCTTGTAGGTTCCTGCTGGTGACAAAGAGAGTCAAAACCAGAAAGCAGGCGCTTGAGCTCAGACTGGCTGAAACTGAGCTCAAGCCGGAACCTGGCTGGTGAGACGGAGAGCAAAGCTCCCGTTGCCAGCGTCGGCGCCCCGTAATCCTCCTCCTCTTTGCCATTTGTTCCCAACTGGCAAAACAGCAACCCGGAATAGGACAGTGAAAATAAACATTCCTGGTTTTTTTTCATGCAAAAAGTTTTAATGGTAACACAGTAGCTTCCACGGGACGGCAGACCGCAGGCGTCGGGCGCCGAAAGCCGTTCCAGGCCTGTGCTTCCAGTCGGTGACCCCCGCCAGGCTACGGCCAGCTGGTTTGGCAGCGCACGCATGCTGCAGCTCGGTGCTGCCACTTACGCTTCCAGTGTGTCAGGTGCCATAATCCGTTTGGCTCCAATTAATTTAATTAATCTACAGGCTACAGATCTAAACATTAGTGCTATAAACTTAGACAAATAAACTTCCGAAACTTAAAATGTTTTTAAACCATTGTTTTTCAGTTACAGAAATACAAAATAAATATCTTGAAGGTTAATACAAAACAGAAAATTAATATCTTTTTGTTTATTGGCTTCTTTCTTCTCCCTAATAGTATGTGAAATTGAAAAAACCTTTTTAAAAAATGAACTTCACGTCATGGAAAAAATATTAAGCGTCACTAAATTTGTACAAGTGTCTCTAAACGTTAAACTAAATATATGTGTTTTATTTAGTCCTCCTACCCATCACCAAATAAGAGAAGATTATATATCCTACTGTTTCTAAAATATACATGTAAAAATAGTCATTTCTGTTTTCTCATTTATAGTAACATGGCTGTAACATTTCATTATAATGTCCTGGGCTCAGTGCAGAAAGAAGACAACAAAATTCCCTGGTCTGTTTTGTAGGGAAACAAGGTAAATTACCGTTCGTTGGTCCCCACTGCCTTTAAAATCTAGTTCG
The DNA here is from genome assembly GCA_013389905.1 of Sula dactylatra. Lineage (NCBI taxonomy): Eukaryota > Metazoa > Chordata > Aves > Suliformes > Sulidae > Sula > Sula dactylatra. The sequence continues at coordinate 24,520 of WEKW01015828.1, forward strand.
TCGGAACTTTGGTATAAACAGATTTTTTTTTCCACTTTTGTTACACGTGTAGTCTTCACCAGCCCGACCACCTTTAGGTATCTCGTGTGCCAGCCCAGAGAGGGGCTTCTGATCGTTCACAACTTCCCATCTGAAGCAGGTACAAAGTGATCAGCTTGTGCAAGCTCCCGCTGAGCTCACTGGTGAGTCCCCATTGCTTCACCTGGGCAGTTTTGGGTTCTAAACACTGATTTTTTTTTTTTTTTAATGCGTATTTTGAAATGTTACTTTTTAAACGGGAGATACTGAGACTTACGGCAAAAAACCTGAAAAACTTAAAGCCTATAGCTATTATTACACTTAAAACTTGTAGTTGCACAAGTGAACTGCCATAACTATTGGGCAATGAATAAATCTGCTGAAATAATGATAAATGTACATATGAATTTACATGTTCCTGGGCTGCTCCGTGTGTCCAGCGTAACTGTTTTGGGGCCAATGTTGGCATTCCTCTTCCTAGCGCTCGGCACGGAGGAGGGACGGGCGACGTGCCGTGCCCAAGGGAGGGCTCGGAGGCTCCGCGGCGGCAAAGCTGGATGGCTGCGGGCTGGAAGAGCTGCAGCGGTGGGGGATCTTCAGGAAAGGCTGCTAATTCTCTCCGATTTTTTTTCCTCAAGCTGATTTCTTGGATTTTCTGAATCTAGAGATGCTTGGTGTTTTAACAGTTCTTGTTTTGCTTTGGTGGCTTATGAAAAATTAAACAGGATGAAGTCAGGAGAAAAACCGCTTGAAAATAAGTGTTCATAAAAACACCTGGTGACTAAGAATATATGGTGCATTAGAAGTCTGAACGCACTACAGCCTCACAGGTGTCTTCTTCTAATGTTAGCTTTAGAAAATGGACCATTACCAGAGGGAGAACAGGGTTGTTGGGAGGGTGAAAGAAGTAAATATCTGGTGTCCTGCACACTGTGGTCTTTCACTAGCTTATCAGTATTGGGATACTTTTTTTTTTCTAAAGCCCCAGGTTCTTGGATTTGTGTTTAAAAAAAGAAAAAAAAAATCCCCTTGACTTCCATGTAAGAAGAGGAGCCCTCCTGGCAGTAGGAAAAACCTCTTGAGAGTGATTGTCAAAGGCTCAGCGACTGGAAGTCAAACAGAAACGGCAGCCGGGCAGGCAGGGTCCCTCTCGTGGTTACTGAGCTACCCCTGGCACTCCTCGCCTTCGTGGGCGTCTGGTGCCGCCCGTGCCCGAACCCAGCTGCGACGCCTCCAGCCCGGCCAGCCCCTGCTGTGGGCAATGCAGGTCTGGTGGCACCCACCGGACGCGATCCTACGTGACCACAGCACCCTCTTGTATGACTCGTTCCCTGACCACGGGATCATTAGATCCTCTTTACCACAGAGCAGGGACTGATCCAGCCTGGCCGTGGTTCTCCAGCTCGTAGGAGAGCAGTCTGCCAGCAACGCAGCAGCCAGATTCCGTTTGACATAGCCTCGCAGAAGTCCCTCCTGAGACCAGACGTCACTTTGACCTTCCTTGTGGCAAGCGGTGGGAGATTTGGGCCCAGCGCTCCAGCTTTTGGAGGGACTGGGATGGGAGGCTCCTCTGCATCCCCCTTTGTGTCTGAGACGAGTCGCTTCTGGCTGGGGCAGGGAGGCATCCTCCGTGTGAAGGACGTGGAGAGAATCACTTAATGTTATGTTTTCTTACCTCTGCTGCCTCTGCTCATAATTTATCAGGAAACATGACTGCAGTTCAAGCTCGGGGGGTCGGTTACTTACGGAAGCCCTCCAAGGTTTCTGCCAGGCTAGGCAAGCAATTAAAGCTGAGCTGATGAATGATCTGATTCGGGCTTCAATTCATTAACTAATCGTAAGAAACAAGCAGATAGAAAAGAAGCCCAATTGTAGAACTTGCGAGAGGTGTGTTAATGGTCCCTCTGTCCCCGCGTGCTGCTTTATGCGCTTCTCCAGAGCTCCTTTCCCGCGCTCTGCTGACAAATGTCACGCTCCGGGTGGTCAGAGCCCCCATCAGCCGGGTAGGCAGGGAACAATATATTTTCATTATAGGAATACATTACACTGCAGTACCCCTGCAATTGTATTTTGCTTTTCCTAATGTTGTTTTCTTTGCGCTCTGTGCTTCATGTGATGGGTTGTGGGACAACAGAGGACCGCAGACGTGGTGGCTGAGCAGGGCCAGGGCTCGGACGGCCTCTCTGTACCACTGGGAGTGCGGCAGAGGGGAGACACCCCTGGCGGAGCAGGGGTGGCCTTCCCCTGTGGGCCCTCCCGGCCAGCTCGGGAATGACAAAACAGCGTCCCAATGCTGATGGCTAGCCTCTCCTCACTGGGGAAATGGGCTGAAGAGAGTCTGGAGGGTGGGAAGACAAGAGGGAAGTTAAATATATATATATAAAAAGAACAGAACCCTTGAAGAGCTCGCCCACCTCCGTGTAAAGCTACCACCCTCCTGCCAACATGTGATGCCTGCCTTTTCATTGACACCCAGTTAGAAAAAAAAAATAAATTGGATGACAGCAGCCAGAGAGGGACAACAGGGGTTTGGAGCAGATTCCCATGGAAGATGCAGCGTGCTTCAGGTCAGCAGCCCAAAGCTGAAAGAAAAGAACGTGGAGTGTGCCCATGCTCCAAGAACCCAGTGTGGTGATTCTCCTTGCAGAGTGAAGGTGGCTGGAGTAACTGTTCCAGAACAGATGTTTTTAGCCTGGTGCACTTGGAGAATTGCTCCTTGACAGACCCAGCTGATGTCTTCCCCAGCATGATCAGCTTCTCTGTTTAGACAAGGGCCCCTTGTTGGCACTGCCTGGCCCAGGGCTCGTGGCAAAGCTCCAGGTCAGCTCCAGGTGGTTCTGCTTTAGCCTGGGCTGTTGGAAGAAAGAGGTCTGAGTTCCAGTCCCTCTTCCTTGGGAGGTTCCTTGGTGAAATAGCGCAGTCCAGATGCTTCCTCCTCGGTGTTGCCAGGGGAGGGGTGGAGAAGGTGAGGAGGACTTAGCAATTTTGCTCAGTGGGCCGCAGTATGAAACCAGTGGGCAGGCATGTCTATGGGAACAAGATGCTTATTAGAGCTGTTGCTTTAAAATATATCTTGTTTCCAGTTCTCTCTCCCTACATATTTTGAATATACTTAGGGCATTTATCACCATAGCATCAAAGCACTGAAATATCCTGTGCAAGAAACTGAGACATCTGTCCCAAAATAGCTGCCTGCTCTTTTACCAAAGCACCAATTTCGCTGTCAGTGCTTCCTTTCCCAGCCGTTTCCCGTGACTGTGCATGTGTGTGCACAAGCGTCAGAGCTCCCTCTGTCCCCATCAGCCCGATGCTGTCACTTGTCATAAGGCAATGGGTTAAGGGCCAAGTCCAGGAGAGATTTGCGGTGCTTTTTGGTGTGTTTGTCTTAAGACTTCAGTATCGTGTAATGGGCTGAACGGTTTTGCAGGCTCCCCTGTGTGCGTGGGTGCTGTGAAACCTTATTGCTCTTTATCTTGGTATGAGAGGATAAGAGGGTGGTTTTGCTCCATGAAAGGCAATATTCTGAACTGATAATGTGAGTGGTATCTGGCTGTTGTGAGCCCAGATGTGCAGACAGACTTTATGGCTTGTTAAGTCTTAAGGCGTGCTGAGCACCTTTGGCCTTTCCTGATGCTCTTGGTGTCCGCTGAAGCTTAGCACATCCGATAAGTCAGGCCAAAGGAGGTGCCGTCTTTCCTCGTATCTCGCCTTTGGTGGCAGGACCGAGGCGTGAGAAACGGAGCCGCAGTCGCTTCTGTCTGTTGCTCTCTGAGCTTTTCATTTTGCAGCCCCAAACTGAACTTCAAATTCTTCCTTGCTGCCTGGCCTTGCGTGCCTGCCTCTTGTGAAAAAACCTGCCCCGCTTGTAGATTAAATTTCCAAGGTGACTTACGTCAATGTACATCCCTCTGAAGCGCCCGGTGAGTTATGGTTCGTTGTTTTCTTTTTGCCCCTAACCTTCAAATGCCTCTGCATGCAGATCACACCGCGCTCCTTCCTGAGCGTCAGCAGTTACTGACGTGCTCCGTGGTCTCGAGGAATGCTCCTTCTGAGCTCCTGATGAAACAGGCACTGGGGCCTTGCAGGGCAGGGTTAATTGCCGATAACAAGGGATGGTCTTTGATCAGAGCTGCTGCAGAATCCCCTCTCATCATCTCGTTCCCAGCTCCCTGGGGACACCGAGCTCTGGTGCCTGCTGCTGTAGAGCATAAAACCGTGGGATCGGCACCAGCCGCGGTGCGTGCGCGGGGACGGGCCCGTCCCCCTCCCCAGGGCACAGCCCAGCCGGCTCCCAGCCCTGCCACCCTGCTCAGCAAACGCTACGACCAAGCCAGTCCCGTTAGACCTTGGCTCTGTTACATTGGCGTGAGATGAGGACACGGGGTTTTGAGGGCAGTAAAACGCAGAAGTTCCCCTTCCTTCCCTACACACGCCGTCCCTGCCAAGTAGCCAACTGGGCATCACGTTTCCTACTGCTCCTTGTTTGCCAGCATTCCATCTGCAGAATTAATTCTCGCGTAGCTCCAACCGCCCATGCCACCGTCTTCCGTGAGTCTCTTGGGAGGTCGACTGTTGAAATGCATCAGATGCTTTGTCAGCGGATCACAGATCAGGCCATACCCAGCTGTCTGTCCTCTCATCAGCATGCAAAGTGATCACATCTGGAGCCAGGCGTGAGCAGGCAGCCCCTCCTTCCCCTCCAAACCACCACTATAAATTACTACCCGAGCTGGTCCTGAACATGCCTAATGCAATCCTATTTATTTCTGAATGTGCCTGGGAGAAGCGGAGGTGTTCTCGGTTATAGACACAGCTTATGAGGTTTTCTGGTTTAGCTTTAAAGGGATGAGAGGAGTCTTCAGCAAAGAACCGGCATGTCTTCTCTGAGATGTTCAACTGCCTTTGAGGTGGCATTGCTGAGCGTCATGTTCACCCTCTTATTTGCAGCTTGCACCGCCTTTTATACCTGGGCAAACTGCACATTTTTAGTGTGTCAGGATTTTTCTGCAGGAGCTTAAACAGTGACAGAGAGCACAAGGTGAAGAATTTGTCTGTGCCATTGGCAGTTTCTGTGCTACTGAAAATCCCTGCAGGCAGACACCAGCTTCCTGCTCCACAAACAGGGAAAAGTCTGAAAGAGTAAAAGAACGGGGGCTGTAGACTAATATAAATTATTTTATCCATTCCCTTTTCTTAGTTCCAGACGAAAACGTCCTTCTCTGAGGCTGTGCCAGTGCCTCAGAGAGTTTCCGTTGGCCAGTGGAGGTGATTTCATGGGTTTTGTACGCAATGAACCAAGGATGTGATTTTACAGCAGTTTTGGATGAAGCACAGCTACCGCTGTTAGGAGATCTAGCGGTTGGTGGTTGTGGCTGGGCTGGGAATTGCTGGTCTATAAACTGGCGATAAAAACAAAGTATGAAAACCAAAAGCTGTTGTGCATGGTTTTGCTGGAGAGCGGTCCCAGCTGGCGAGCCGGCACGGCTCTCCGACTCTGCCAGCTTTTCTGTGGGTTCACAGGAGGATGATTGAAATGGGGTCAGCTGAAAGCTGGAGCTGGTGCTGCTGTGGCAGAGGGGTGGTCTGTGGCACGGTGAATGCTGAATTCCGCTCTCTATTACGTAAACACTGTTTCATGCATCTTAATGTGGACTTAAACCTATGATTTCCACTTAGGATATTTACAAAAGCAATATCTGAATGGGTGGGTGGTGGGCAGGAGCTGGAGTGAGCTCACGGGCTGCTGGGACGTAGCTGACAGGTAATTAGAGGAAACCAAGCAATGAGGAGAAGCAAGATTCAGTACTCCTGTCTGCAGAGTCTAAGTGACTGCGGTTATGGCATGCCTCTTTCCTCTCCAAATCACCTTTTAAACTGTATTCTGTGTTAAAACTCCTGGACTAAAACCAAATAGAAAAGCAAGCAACCAACCAACCTAACACAAAAAAAAAATAAATCTGAGTGAACCGTCTTCAAAAGGCAACACGAACCGTCAGCTAGGAACCGACTGATTTTGATTTATGGTTTCTTTATCCTGCAGAAGCAGGAAGGTAATGAGCCGGTATTTTGATCTCTGTGGGCTTTCCTGCAGCAGTGAGGAGATCAAAACAAGCTTAACTATTTCTGATACCTGCACGCTTTCTTCCCCCTCCCGCTCCTTCTCTGGTACCTTACAGGCAGCCTTACAAGACACCAAAGAACATCAGTTTTGTGGGTGCCACAAGCACCGTTCACATCTCTCGCAGCAGCCACAGGGCGCTGGGGCTTCACCGGCCGCGCTCGGCACAGCAGGGGCCAGGACAGGACCCTGCCATGCATGGATGGATGCTCTCCTGTCCCGTCCCGCTCCCTTGGGACCTCCCCCAGTTCTCCGCAAGGCTCAGACCTGCGGGTCCCGAGGGTGCTGGCTGCGTGGGGACACGGGGAATGCCTGCCTCTCGCCACGGGAGGAGCGGCGGTGGAAGCGGCAGGCTGGTGGGGGGTCCAGGGTGCTCGCCCCTCGCAGGAGGGAGGAGAGGAGCAGGCACGTGAAGGAAAGCAAGCGGAGGAGTTACCCCGTCAGTTTGCAGAAATGCTGCTGTAGTTCTTCTTCACGGGGAAGGTCAGCTGCCCGGAGAGGTCCAGCGACAGCGCCTTCGGGTGCAGCACCCGTCGCTGGTGCAGGGGGCTGGAGCTGGTCCTGGGCGAGTAGAGCACTGCCAGCTCGGGGCCCGGCAGGCTGGCTTCTGGCAGGAGAGCCTCTGCCGCGGCCGCCGGCTCCGTCCTGCTGCGCGGCAGGCTCGGGGAGGGCTGCAGGCTGTGCCGCTTGGGTGGCGGGGGGCTGTGGTTCTGGAACCTCACCGTCTTCACTTGCTGCAATGAGAAGGGGACCAGGGTCATGGTGGGAAAAGCAGCCGCCTGCCCCCCTTGCTGGGATCTGCCCTGGAGAGCCTGGGGGGTGAGCTGGGGGGCGGCTGGCTCCTTCCTCGGGGCAGAGGCTGCCTGTGGGGAAGCCCGGTGCGACCTGCAGCTTATAGCAGGTGGAAGAGAGCACCAGGGAAGGGCACAGCGGGGTGCAGCAGTGCCCCCCGCTGTCACAGAGACCTAGGAGAGCCGGTCCAGAGAGCCCTCACCCGAGTCAGTGGGAGAGAGCGGAGGGGAAGAGCGGTGGGAGGGTGGCCTGTCCTGCCGTGCCCTTCATGGAGAGCCCGCGATTTCTCTCCGGCTGATGATGTTCCTCTTGGGAGCTCCAAGCTTGGTTGGGCTTTCGGGATCTTGGGGAGTGATTTACTCTTTGGGTGTCACGGGAAGGGAAAGTTGTCACTAGGACAATTTGCAGAATGATTTGATCTTTATGAAATTTCCCTCTGGCTGCTAGAAGGAAAGAAATTTCCTTCCCAAAGGGCTCAGCCAAAGCAGCGCGGGGGAGATGGGGGAAGAGACCAGCCTGACGCATGGTCTAATGCCCAGGTCTGTGGTTTTTGCTCGTTCACTCCTGAACTCTCAGGGACCTCGGTGGGATTCTTGCCTGCTTTAAGACTTCAGGAAAGTCTCAAGATTTGATCATGACTGAACATTGGTTTACACTGAAAGAGTCCCTGCAGCATCTTGGCTGTCTAAAGGGCTTAACGTGAACAGCAGTCAGCAACACAGATATCTGATTTCTTAATGCAGGTACAAATCCCAGTGATTCTATCAGAAGAAAACCTGGTGAGAATGGAGTGAAGCCCTCAGGGGACTGGGCCCCAGTCAACATTGGGCTGCCACCGAATGCCAGTCCCCAGAGGACTGGGGGGACCCTCTGAAGCTGCAGGTAGCTGCTGGCCGTACCTTTTCGGCGCTGTTGCGGGAGGTGTCTGGTTTCACCAGGATGGATGGCGGGGCTGATGCAGGTGGCTTTGGAGCTGCCTCGCTCTTTGCTGGAGGTTCTTTGGCATCCAGGATCACCGAGCTGCACACGGAGGGAGTTCTGCTTTCCCCTCCTCTGACCACAAGCGCCGGTGAAACATCGTGCGAGAAGTTTGGCCTTGTTCCTGCCTCGGCCATGCCAGCTCCAGGAGGGATGCTGTGCGCCTGGGGGCTGACGTGCTGGTAAAGCTGAAACTGCTGAGGTCTCACCGCAGCCGTGGGAGGACGCCTGAGGGAGCCGGCAACCTGCACGGGGGTCCCTGCCTGCCCCGGCCTCTGCAGGGATCCGTCTGGGGAGCAAGGACCGTTGGAAGGAGGTAAGTCAGCAGCAATACAAAACGTACAGACAAAGCAAAAGCGAGCAGTGGTTACAGCCCACACTAGCAGCCCCGTTCACAGGGATGCTGCGGGGCTGTAGCTCCCAGGGATCGCCGTGCACCTACCGCCGTGCACCCGGGCTGGTGTGCAGTAATGCCGTCTGCCTCCACGGCCTCGCCTCGGCAGGCAGCCGCTCTGCTGGGCACTGGCAAGGCCAGCAAACCAAAACCCTCAACCCCCCTGTATTTACACAACAACTCATGCCGCAGAAATTCTTCTGTCTTGGATAGGACCAGTCTGGTCTCTGAGAGCTTGCCCTGCCTTCTCCTGGCCTGCAAATACTCCTGGTGCAAACGCTGGGTGCATTAACCCCAAACAGCAGGCTGCACAGCCTGCACGATGTGGCTGGATTCTCCTGCCCAGCTCCCGAGGCGAGGAGTCGCGGCAGCGCTGCTCCGTGGGGGAAGCGACGAGCGCGTAGGACCAGATGCCGCCCCACGGGGAAGGGGCGAGGGGGGTGACCGCGTTGGGTGACACAGGACATCTGCCACCAGCACATGCTGCTGCGGAGCTGAAATCACCCCCCTGAGCAGAAAGGCTCCCCTGGGAGCCCCCAGGGAACCCCCCCTGTGACGGGGTCCTCACGGGGCCCGGGGCGCTCCCGGCCCCGGCCCCACGGATTCTTTGCCAGCAGCAGCCCTGCTCCTGAGCCCTCCCGCCAGCCCTCGCCGGCCCGTGCTGGTGGTTGTTCCTATTTGGCTGCTCCATCCCACAGCCGCTTTCCTGTCTGCAGCGCGGGAAGTCACACGCTTTCTTTCTGCTGCAGTTTCTTGCTGTTCCCAAGATTGATTTTTTTTTTTTTTTTTTAAACAGAGCCACCACAGGGGAATGAGTCCTTTACAGTAAAACAACGCTTAAGATAAATCCAATTTCGAGTCTAAAACCACTGACGATGGCCCTTGCAAATGCACCTCCACCCGGCCAGGGGCACTGCCTGCAAGCATGGGAGAATACACCACTTAGTTGCCCAAATACACTTGGAAATGTATTCCAAAGCAGCATTTATGTGCTGAAGATAAACCCTGCCAGCCTCGTTGGAAAGAATATAACCAACTGAGCTCCGCATAAGACTTCACAAAGAGTTTTTCTGTGCTGAGTCAAAACCCCTAAAAATCACCAAAATAACCACAGCTGGGGAAAAGCCAGTGGTGTGGGACCCAGGCTCCTCTGCCGCCTCGCCAAGGTGTTCACGAAGGCTCCCCCTCCTGCCCTCCGTCCTTGGGAGGGTACGTCCCAGAGCCCCGGGCATGGGCGAGCGAGAAGCATGTATTGGATCTTTGCAGAGGAGGAGAAGAAAACCAGAGCTGATATGGAGGCTTTTTCCCTCTAGCTCTCTGCTACATCAAGGCTTTTGACTTCACATTTCACTGGGTAACTCCTGCTGCTTTTTATTTTTTTTTTCTGAAATATCCTTTCTCACCTTCAGGCTATTCATGATTTTATGCATCTCTGATATTTCCAAGCTGAAATTTTTTGCTCCTGAAATGGAAGTTATTCTATTTTCTTGATCATCCTCCTGCACACGTTTCCTGATTTTTACTATATTCTTTTTGAGGTACCAGAAATACATGAAGTGTTCAGGACATGAGCTCACCAGAACTCCCCAGTGGCACAGCTGAGTCTTACTCTCTTGTTCCGAGTTCCTTTCTTAATAATTCCTAATAATACTCTAAATTAACCTTTTTAAAAATTGCTTCTGAGCATGGAGTTGGCGCTCTCAAAGAGCAGTGTGTGACGATTCCAAAACCCCTCTCCAGAGGGACAAAAGCCAATTCAGGGCCCAAGGGTTGTGCGACTTTAATTAGGGATTAGTTCTCCCCATTTCTGTGTATTGACATTTCACGCCAAAAAAAAAAAAAAAAAGGCGTTTTATGCCCTGTTGCTGGGTGTTGTGGATTTCAAAGGTTGGATTTGCTGATTTATATTTTCCAGGTTCGCTGCAGAAGTCCCTTTTAGAGAGTGACGATATTGTCTTGGTACAGTTCATGTTTACCTTGCTGGAGTTTGCATTTCATTTTCTTTGTTTGCCACATAAGGATACTTTTATGTGTGATGGCCTCCCTTACTCCATTGTTTAAACGTTTTTGGTCAACCAGTGCATTTTGAGCCATGTTCCTGGGCCTGTTGAGGACACGGTCATCAGCTGCTCCCCCAGAAGTGAGCCGTGCCACGCGCTGGGGTGGCACCGGTGCGGTCCGTGGGGGCGAGCCAGCTGGCATCGCCCCCAGCCCTGTCTTTGCGGGGGATTAACCCCCGTGGGCATTTCGCCCCACTCCCCTGCCAGCCTGGAGGGCTGATCCACAGAGGTCGGGGCAGGCTTTGCTACGCTCAACCTAGGAAATCACATTTTCCCTCGCGTGCAGCCCCCTGCCCAGCGGCAGGATAATGCTGCCCGTCCTCGGCACAGCAGCCCGGCTTTAAGGACACCCCTTGGAAAGACCCTTCTCAGGAGCTGGTTTCACAAGGGGGATGCAGCTGGGTGACAGTGTGGCCACTCCACGTCTGCAAACGTGGGGACGCCTGCCCTGTGGCTGAGAGGAGATGCTGCGAGCGCCTCGGGGGTCTCTGCTCACGTCGTGCTCAGCCTGACGCGGGAGCCCAGCCCTGGTGGGGACCACTCGGGAGAGCTGCTCTTCTGGCAACGTGCATTTCTTTCTGGTTTGGTTTTTTTTTTATGGCTCCAGTGCTAACTGCATGCAGCCGGTGTGGTTTGTGGGGGACACGTCTGGCTTATCCCTCCTAGAGACCCCCCCCAAGCACTTACTCTTCCTCGTGCTGCCGCGGCCGCGCCGCAGTGATGCCTGGCCTGAGGCTGCCGCGGCCGCGCTCCTCCCGGGCGAGGTGATGGGCACGGGCAGCAGCACCGGTTTCAAAGGTCTGCTTTGTCTTGGGCCATTTTCTGAGATGCTCCCTTGAGAGGAGAGGGAGGAGGTCGATAGCGTCCATGAGGCATACAGGGAAGGCATCTTTGAGTCAGAGAGATTAGACTTCCTGTTTGAAAAGGAAAAGAGAATAAGCTCAGACTAGGCTTGGGGCTTTGTAAGGAAAGCAGGACTTTGTCCAACACGGAACTCAGTGGTTTTAATGCACCTGCACTGCTCCCAAGTCAGGGCTTTGGTGGGAAACACTATGGATGATACAGTTAGTTCAGGCTTCCGATTCCATTCTAATGAGGGCTTTCATCTTTCTGCACCTGATTTACAAGAAATTATTCCCAACTTTCTTCAAGGAACTTTCCTTCCTCAAAGGAAGGAAAAACCAGTCCTCTGATTCTTCCTTACCTTTTTGGCGGGGTGGAGGAATGATTTATGGTTTAATAACTGAGCAGTGATTCATCAAATAACTCAGGCATCAATCTATTATGAAGAAATTTTCTGAGGAGGATAGAATAGCAGCTCCAAAACCAGTGCTTATGGCTGAAGCGCTTTATGAGGCTGTTTAGGGTGACTGGGCTGTGCTCTCGATTATTTGTTTGCTCTGTTTATTGGTGAGGTGGGGCCCCGGCGTTATGGAGGCTGTATGGTGAGGAAATGAGCTGGAGAGACAAAGACTAATCACCAGCGCTCTGGAATGCGGGGAGGATGCGGGGGTGGGGGGGCAATGCTGGGATTAAAGCAGCGCTGGGACCTCTGCTCTGAGCCGACTGATTTGGCAGAATGAAATATAAGCAGAGAAAGAGACGCGAGGAGGGGAGAAACCAAACGGCGGCAGGAGCATCTGGGAGCGAAAGGGGAATTTTTGGTGTGTCGCTAGAAGGCCTTCAGGGAGGCAGAGGCTGGGATGCCCCTGACCTTCCCTCGGTGCAGTCCTTCAGCCCCGCGCAGAGGCACGGGCAGGTGGGTGTGCGTGGGGCGATCCCCGCGGGCTGCAGCTGCCCCTCGAGCAGAGCCCCCTGCGCCCGTCCGTCCCCGCTCCCGCAGACGGCGCTGGACCGTCGCAGCGAGTTTCCAGCCGTGGAAACCCTGCTCCAAATAGCAAAGTCCTGGGAGAGGTGTCCTGACTTATCCCCGCTTCCTTCTTGCAGAAGCAGAGCGCTACATTTCTAAGCTGTTCTTTGTTTCTCTGTCTAACCTGAGCATATCTCAGGGGAACTAAGGACACAGGCAATTTTTTTTTCCTCTCCTAAGTTGTATATTTTAATTATTGCTCTTTCTAATGCATGTTTGTTTAGTTAGATCAATGGCGTCCCATGCTTAAATGCCTGCTCTAAGGACAGTATTATGACTCTAAAAAAGCCTTCAGCTTGTGGTTTCCCTTCTGGCAGGAAAAAAAAAAAATAGACCGGAGTCATCCAAAAGGAATAAAGGCGAGTCTGAGCACAGACACGCTGCCGTCCATCCTGGCTCCCAGACTAACTCATCAAAATGTGCTGGTTGTGTCACCTACAGGTCTTTGCCAAAGCTCCTGGACTGAATTAAACAGTCATGGGAGAAGCTGCCGATGTCTCTGTCGACATCCCAGGTTTAAAACAAGTGGACGAAGGCTGATGTTGTGCCGTTTGCTCATCTGGACCGTGTGCCATCTCCAAGGGGAACACTGCTGCCCCCCTCTACTCCCTGACTTCTCCCTGTCACGGCACCCGGCTGTTGGAGGGAGATGCGATTCCCACGTGGTGCGTGCGGCTGAGTCGGGACAGGGAGAAATAAAAGGAGTGAGAGCTGCCAGGTGTCATCCCGCCCAGGTGAGGGGTCCCCGGCCTTTGTCAGTACTGCAGGAATCTCTTGCAGTGATTTCTCTGTGGGAACGAGAAGGCCCCAAATCCTAAGTGCTACCCACTCCCCTCTCCGCGCGCTTTTGTTTCATGTAAGAAAAACCAGACCTGAAGAGGGGAGCGACGTAGTTGCTGGGGAAGATGCCCACTCTGCCCGTGACGAGGGACATGCCCCACAGCCAGCCGTCGTGGTCCTTCCCAAAGACGCGGACCCCTTCTCCCTTCTGCAGCTCCAGCTCGTCCGGTCCGTGAGCCGCGTAGGAATGGAGAGCCACGCACCTGGGGAGGAAGAGGGGTGAGGAGGAGGGAAGGCAGCCTGCGGAGCAGTAACTGCCCCCGTGCAGGGTGGCCGGAGCACATCCTCGAGCTCCCGGGTTTAACTGTGCTGAAGAACTGATGCTGCTGGCTTTGGGTGAGCAGTGGCTGTTTGCCTGAAGCCTCTTCAGCCAGCACTTGTATCAAATATTTGGGTGTTGCCATTATTGTGGAGAGAACTTGCAGGGAAGACACTGCCTGTAACTTCAGGCCAAAAGGGATGTGAATAAAAGAAGAGCCAACAGGGATGGAGAACAAAGCAGAGCCCATCAATGGTTTCTGTCCCAGAAGTGTCAGCCAAGCCAGCCAAGGGTGACAAGTGTTAGGGAGGAGAAAGCTGCTGTGCTCTACCTCACACAGTGAGTGCTCCATTGAAATAACTGATTAAGGGCTAATGTGTACCTGTCCTAAGGCAAAGCAGCATGAAAGAGTGCAGGGCTGATGCTCTGTCCAAGCGATAGCATCAAGAATACATTCTGCCTTTGAAGTACAGCGGTGAGCTGGAGGCCTTGCATCTGCTTGCCTTAAGCATGGTCTGGAGGTGCGGGGAGGTGCGGGGGAGCAGCGCTGCTCAAACAGCGAGTGCGTGTTAACCCCGTCTTCCTCCCTCTCCTGGTTCTCCTGCGACTGGACCCCTGCAGGGGCTGCCACGGGGGCCTTTGAGAATAAAGCGGACAAAGGAAAAGTTACACGGCTCTGCTCTGGGCTAGCGAGGAAACCGGCTAGAAATTAATTTGAGATCCCCTCTAGACCTGTCTGTCGTGATTCTGGGACTACGACTAGGTGATGAAGCTTTGTTCACCCCAGTGAACCACGTGTGACCACACAGCGAAACAGGAGCAAAAGAAAATGGCATATTTTTCAAAATTTTCCCCTATTTGTTCTTTAAAGAGCTTTAATTAGACTCCAGTGTAACACATTTAATTTAATTGCATTGTTGGTTTTTTTTTTCAAGGGGAATATGATCTGCTCCCGAATATTAATGAGTTAGACCAATACAGCAATTATCAGATATTATTTAAAAAATAGAAACAACAGACTAGTTGTCTAGACAGTCACGGACTATCCCATAACTTTTAAAAAGATTTCTCTCTCCCTGTTGTTCAGAAAAATCACTTGAACGTTTGACTTGAAACGCCTGTCTTTATGAAGTTGCTTCTCCTTCTGTACGTGCACGGACCAGGCGAGGTTACGTGTAAGGGCGTTCCAATTCTGCCGTGGTTTATCAATTTATACAGGATTCATCCTGAAGGGCAGGACATGCAGATACTGCTTTGATGTTGTAAGGTTGAAAAAGGAGCTGCACAAAACAGGCAGCTGATTGAACACTTTAATACAATCCTCATTCTGCAAATTATTTTAAGGTCTTGGGAGTTTTCTTGTGCTTAGGATTAAGCGTGTGCAGTAGTCTTGGATGACCTATGCTAATGCATGAAAGCAGCAAACGTCACGAGAGCACTACAGGTTTATAGATATTGCTCGTGTCTACTAGTGTTTCCACAAGTCTGGCCTGATACTGTGGCGGTGCTAATTACCCCAAAGACAGCTTGTTGCCATTTTGTTTTATTGGGTAACTTATCACAGTGCCAGGCTGATGAATCTTATCTAGAGGAATTCAAATCATCACAATATATTATCTGCAAATTTTAACTCTGGGGGAGTTTAAAAAGATTGGATCCTTCAAAAACACCAGTGACCATCACTGTCTTACTTGAAATAAATAACTAGAAGCGCTTAAGGAGTAATCAGTTTATATTTAAAAAATGTACTGTTGACAAATGGGCAGAACTGTATATCTAGAAGTAGTTAAGTGAGGCAAAAAGGTGCAAGGATGGTTCACCTGCTGGGAGTATAATTAAAAAAGACGAGCACAGTAATTTGGATAAGAGAATGATCAGAATCTATCTCAAATATTTCCAGCAGTGTTCCCACATCCTTCTATATCCCTTGATTTTCCTAAATTTAATCTTTGAGTTCAAAAGTCTCTGTGACCCCCTGCTTTGACCAGCCAAGTACACTCCTACATGGAGCTGCATTTGGATCCGAACAAGTGGAGCTGCATTTGGATCCGAACAAGCGGAGCTGCATTTGGATCCGAACAAG
>WEKW01015828.1:39989-64615 GCA_013389905.1 Sula dactylatra
CCCCCCCCATATTTCAGTTTCTTTACGTACATATAAGCGGATACGTGGTGCTGCAGGTGGGGAAGAGTGACAATGGCTGCTGGGTGCCCCAGTGAGCCTGGCACAGGGTAGTAAGATGCACTGACCTACAGGGAGAAAGAAAGCAATGAATTATTCTGAATATAGACTTATTTTAGGTACTGGAAGAGCAGCCGAAAACATTTGACAGGCTTCACCCACCCTTCAAAAAAACCCAGAGACGATTCAGGAGAAAGAAGAGTTTGGAACATTTGACAAAAAGAAGAAAAAAAAAAAGACCGGGCGTGAAGAGGAAGACTCGTGGTCCTTCCACTTCAGCGTGAGACACTCGTGCATGGGTCCGGCTTGCTTGGACTGATAGCGCTTATCCCGTCCTGTAAAGACGGAACTTGTTGGGACAGCTAACCCGGTGTGTGAGGAGGCTGTCGGAACGATGAAAAAGGATAAACGTAAACTAAGAGCCACGACTTCCAAGTGTTAAGTTTGAGCCCTAAACCTCTAATTGTTGCTAATGTCACATATATGAGATGCTCTCGAGTGGGGAGACGCTCCTTCGCCTCTTTCCTTGCACTCCCTGTTTTCTCACGGCTCTTCGGCTCTGAACGAGGTGAGTACCTTTGATTCATTCACTGTCTCTGGTGCCTGCTTCAGGAAGGAAAAGGAGTTCGGGAGAACAGCATTTCAAGCCCAGACTTTGCTAACCAGGAGGAGTCCGTTGCGTCTGCCAGGTGAGGACTGGTGCAATCATTGCTGTTTTGCTTGTTATTTATTTAGCTCCAGCTGGGAGTACTGGCATTGTCTAAACCCTAAATAATACAGTCCTTGCCCCAGTGATCTTCTAACAGCTATTATTAAAGCTGTTTACCACATCTTGGCGTCCCGGAGCTCCACAGACCCGTGCGTACGCCCGGTGCAGGCCGTGCCGGGTAAGGGGAGTAGCCGCCTGCTGCACGGCGGGCAGCGGCGCCTCGCTCGGGCTGGAGTTTGGTTCGGGGTGGCCCTTTTCCCACCGTCACTTCGCATCTATGGAGAGGTACCAGGCACCATAATGCCTCCTCTGTCCTCTTGTATGGGTCTTCCATGTTCCAGAGGGGAACCTCAGCCCCGTTTTTGCTGCCAAGGTAATTGTGTGCCTTGAACACGCCGTACCAGAGCTGCTGCTGCAGCGGGTGAGCGCCCATCCCTGCTGCCGCCCACCGGAGGGGAGGAGATGACTCCTCGCGCCTCCCTGCTGTCCTGGGGAGGATGTGGGCAGCGTGCTGGGCTGTTCCCGTTCCCCTGTCCCTCCACATCTCGCAGGTCAAGTGACATCCACCCACTTAAGGGGTTTCTGAGGTGAGCATCCTCTGCCCGGTGTCCTGCTGAGCGTCTGGCCGTAACCCCCCGACCCCAGAACCTGCCTGCGGGGCGCTGGTTTTGTTCTTCTGAGTTCGGTTTCAGTTACGTGCCCTTTGGGCTCGCTGGGCCCTGGCGTGGTCCCACCACGGGCAGCTGTCCCCCTCGCATGGCACTGATCTCCGCAGGGGCTTCAGCTCCACGAGGGGACTGCCAGGAGACGGGGCTTTTGTTCAAAGGGTGGAGGCCATCCAGTAGAAAGAATAGAAGAAATTTCTACAAATGTCGGCTTCTCAAGTTAGAGCAGTCCTGCTCGCGTGCCCTGCAGATGGAGAAGTAAATAGGGTGACCTCTCTGAGGCTGATAAACTCGGCCCCTCCATCTCCAGTGTACTCTGCAGGCCGGAGGGAGCTTCCAGGTGCCAAGGACAAGACGTGGAGACGCTTCACTCGGTTGCCGGTGCAAAGTGGGTTTGCGTTTCGTGGCTGGCCGATTGACTAAGTGGTAAAAATATCGGTACTAGAGCTATTAGATACGGGAAATGTTAATCCTTTTCCAAAAACATCTGAAGAACATGCAGATAACCCCCCCTAAAGTATATTGGCCAACTATACAAAGTACTTCCACTAAGAAATGCTACTGAAGTGCTTGGCGGAGGTGCAGGTCTACGTGTCCCCTCCACGCTTTCCCCCTCCGTTGGGGCAACGTCTCCTGGACCACGTCTTCCCCCTTGGCCAGGAGATTTGCAATGCGGGAGAGTTCTCTGATCAGGGAATTCCTGCCATACCAGAAAAGGAAGGTGCTGGGCTGGATCCTGCTGGGAGCTGCATGACAGCATGCTTTAAAGGAAATCTTTTCCTTGCCAGTTGCAAACTTTTGTAGCAATCAGGGTGCAAGGTCTTTCAATGAAAACTGAGAATCTTCCCGGAAGGTAGACCTTTCCCTTTCATGTGAAAGCCCAGCTACCTTTCAGATGGCGGAAGCAAAACAATTTAAGCTGAACTTTTTTTGACCGGTCCTAGCTGGCCGCCTTGTTTACATGGCCAGCAGAGAGGCAGAGGATTAGCTGGACCAAGGACAACAACATCTCTCTCCTCCAGAGGTGGCCCCTCCCGGCGGGGGGCTGGAGCCATGGCAATAATACCCTGCGCTTCTGTGTCGCCTTGCTTTGGAGGCTCTCCAAGGGCTCTGCGAGCATTAGGAGATTATCGAGGTCTCTCCAGCCCTGCGGAGGCAGGGAGGGTTTATCTCCGCTGCGCAGGCGGGAGGGCCGAGGTCTGTCGCAGGGATGGAGGGAGCAGCGCTGCCACGTCTGGCACCCCACGGCTCCGGGGGCCGGGATGGTGTCCTCGGGGGTACCCGTCTGCCGCCTCTCACCGCCCACGTTTGCGGTGCTGCTGAGCCCAGCGCGGGAGGGCCCCAGCTACCGAACCCGCTGGTCTGCGCCGGCCATGCACGCGCCTCCGCTCCTCTGGGTTCCACCCGTGAACTTTGCTTTTCCGCTCGGGGCCGGGAGGCGATGAGGAGCGCGCTCAGCGGCGTGCTGGCCCGTCCGCGCAGCCTGGGCCCGCGCCTTTGGAGGAAAGGACGGCAGCGTTCAGTCTGGCATCCTCAGGATCCGCTCTTCTGCTGATCTATCCCTTCTAAAGCACAAAAACGTATCCTGGGGTGAACTGCTGTGAGCAAGCAGTTCATCCCCATTTGAAATTCAGTGCTGCGCACGCTGAAAGGCACGAGCCGTGTTGTGCCGCTGCCGGAGCGCGGCTGCTGTCGGGAGGTGAAAACAAAATTCCCAGCAAGGCAGGGCAGCGTCCCTGGGGAATCTCAGGCCAGCGGAAAGCCAGCGGGCTGGGATGTGGCTGGCAGTCATGCTCTCCAGCAACGACCACAGGATCTTTAATGATGCAAGTTGTCAGGGCTTTAATCTCTTATTCATTTCAAATCTAATTTCTAGTGGTCATGTCAGTGACACAGAGCTGGGGCACTGCCTTAGCAAGGACCTAGGGAAAAAAAAGTGACTCACCAGGTCTGTTGCTCTCCAGTAAATTAAGTTAATTAAAAAACCCCAGCAACTATAGCTTCTGTCTCTGGACCCGGCTGAAGCAGGTAAGCTTCAAACCATCTTTGCATTCCTCATTTTCTAGCCCAGGTAGGGTCAGACCTGCCTCATAAATGAAGTTGATTGGAAATTACAATTCCGTGTTAATAATTTTGATAATCAAAACGTTTGAAATTTGGAGTTTCTTTTTCCTGCACTGGACCAAAATGACAACCTTTTGCTGGTTTTCCTGATGGAACTGTGTTGAAATGCCCACTTCTGGATGGAAAGCTTAATGTTTTTCATTTCTCTCTGTTCCCACTCTGCACGGAGGCAGCGATCCTTCCAGAGCCTGCATCAAAGCTGGTTTTGTGTTTTCAACAGAGAGGAAAGACGATTGAATGAAATATATTTCCAGCCAGATATAAGTGATTTCATCAGTGACTTTTGCTGATCTCCTGTGAGTACCTTGCAAGCCCTTATAAGTAAAAAGAGTTTCATTTTCCGCCTCTCCTTAAATCCCTCTCTTGCTCCATCTCCCTATCTAGCTTGTCGCCAGCGCGACCTCCAGCTTGGCTCCTCTCTGCAGTGCCCAGCTGACACAGGCAATTCCCTGTCGAGAGTGTTCAGGAGATCCCGTGTGGGGAGGGCAGGGAGATTTTCCCCGTTCCATCGTGGGGCAGTTGGTGCTCTTGGTGCCACTGAAAGTTGGGTCCTGCAAGTTTCAGATCGTTTAGTACATAGAAAAGCCAAATGTGGTAGACAGCAGGTTTATCAGCTCACTTTAATGAGCAGCAAAGCGTAGCAGCAGCTCTTAGCCACGTGTTTCCTGACCCAAGTACTGCCAGGCCCAGGGGAACAAGCTCAGTTGTGACTGGGAAGAGATTCCTGCAGCTGCTGGTGCTTTCTGCTGGAGGCGGAGGAGGAGGGCGCAGTTCAGCGCCGCCGCGCTCCCCTCGCCCCGCAGCCGGCCCGCTTGCACAACAGGCACAGGCACAGACACGGTGCGCCACGAGCCCTGCAAACTGGTTCTGGCTCCCGCCTGAGCCTGGCTTGGCACCACAGAGGGGAAGGAAGGGCAGGAGGAGGGCTGGCGGCAGTGCCAGCTGCTGCCGGTTATTCCCTTTTATGGGCTGAAATGAGTCCGACCTGCTCCTTGGTGGAGGAAATGCCAGGCAGGCACATTGTGCTTTGGAAAGCCCTACAAACACCCAGCACGGCATCTTCAGCTTTGCTTCTTAAGCCGTGCTTTGTTGCTGTGTGTACCCACGGTGCAGCCCCTCCTGCTCCCTCTCCCCCGGCCAAGTGCCAGCACCGCTGGAGACGTGGCTCGGCGGGGGACATGTCATGCACAGGGTGCTTCAGGGGGGATACTAATGTTCCTCTTTGTCTCCCTCAAATGTATGTAGTCTCATAGCTTGGGGCAAGTAACTACAAGCTACTGGAAAATTCACACCTTTTTTGACCCCCACCCCAAAGAAAGCATCTCTTCAAAATGCATGGATTCTTAAAAAATTACTAGATCCAAATGTATACTTGGTATCTGTCTGGAAGTGTGTCCTTGCAGAGGAGAGGGATTTAAAGGCTTGGATAGTAACTGGGTCACTTGGTGCCCAGTTTGGTTGCTCAGGTTGCTCTGCTGCCCCATCCCCGAGTGACAGCTGATGCTAGGACCCCCCCACTGTGATCCGAACCCTTGCTAGCGTCACAACTGGTTCCAGCACAGCTCCTTTCCTTCCAGGTGGTCTCACGGGGCCATACATCCTTGTCTCGGGCAGGGAATGAAACTGGGTCATTGTCTGGAAGGACAAAAGCATCTCCGAGCGCTCCGTGGAGGGCGAGCGAGCGCCTGCCCAGCGCGTGGAGGCGAGCGAAGGGCTGGGGTGCTGCTGATGGGGCAGTTCCTTTCACAGAGGGAGAAAAGGTGTGGAGCCCGGCGGCCGTGGCTGCTCTCAGACTTCTTTGGGCTCAAAACGGAGCCCCGGATGGGGAGGCGGACTTTCCCTGGCTCCCAGGGAGGGCGGATGCTGCGGTGCGCATTCCTCCTGCCAGCGATTCACCCGCTAACCCCACGCAGCCTCGGCTCTGCCCGCTGCTCGCCGTCTTGGGCAGATGCCTGCTCCCTTCCCGCGCCATCCTCTGCTCGGTGGCGGGCATCGGCGCTGGCGGCCAGGGGCTGGGCACGGGGGCACCTTCCGCCCCCCTCCCCTTGCCCAGCCTACCCCACGTACCTCAGCCCTGCCTGCCAGCTAAGGTTATCCAACCCTGCGCTTTGTCTCCTGGGACAATTCCCACTTAACAACCAGTTAAATCCTCACCTCCTTAATTCTCAAAAATTGTTCAGTCTTGCCCGCCAGGTCTCAGAAACTCCTCCGGAGAGGCTGTGCTGTTTGGGGCTGGCTCCCGGGTGGTTCGGGAGCTGCCGTCGCTGCTCCTTACGCAGCACGGCCGTGCGTGAGCACAGGCTTGGCACTTGGGTGAACCCCGGTGGGGATTTCAGCCTGGAGTCGGGAAGGCTGAGCTGAGCTGTAGACTCAGCTCCATCTGCTGCACCATATTTGTGACCACCCACAAAGATCCAGGCTACTCAACCTCTCCAGACTTACTAGGGAGCACAAAAACACACGGAAGCAATTAAGGATGTGATTCAGCCCACTCTTTTCTTTACTATATTGTTAATAACAGAAGACCCCAGCTTGATACTTTTACTCTGGAGCTGGGTTTTCAGGGCTGGCGGTAGCCACGCAACTGTTCATTACTTCCCAACTTCTATTTCATCTGCTCCTAGTTTAAACCCAAGAAACACAGATCGTTTCCTTCCAGGTAATGTCGTGTATATAAAATTAATTGCCATGGAACAACCACACTTTTGGAGATGTGCTGCTGTTTTTACAAAGTCTCAGCACTTACTGTCGAAACTGAACTTCCACCAGGAGCTGCTGAGCAGGGTAGACCGACCCTTGGGATCAGCATCAGCTCTTGTCTCTCTCGTTACTCCTCAATCCTGCAACTTTGTTCTGATCACGAGGGCTGCCTTACCAACAAATTCACCCCCACAGCTTTTCCATCTATTAATACTAGGAAAAAGGACAAGTGACCTCAGTGGGATACGGCCAACGTGGTCCAGCCTGGCAGTGCGTATCTAGGCTTACAAAAGAATCGCAACTTTGCAGGCTGGTCATCGCAACCCAAACCCAGAGATGGAAAAAGGAAAAGCTGCAACCTGTGTGGCCCCGTGAACAACACAGATCCTCCTGCAAACCTCCGGGAGCAAACCAGTTGTTTAGGAGAAAGGAAATTCCAACCCTTCTAAGGCAAAACATTAACACGTTCCCTCTGTTGCTTCTGCTGTTGACAATAGTTCACACTGAGACACTTCTGGTAAAATTACGTTAGGTTTGCGAGACATGATACCATTTCAAGTGAATTATAGTTCTATTGTAAGGCTTCATTTCCTCTCACATAAAACAGGCTCTAACATCCAAAGCTCTTTGCAGGCTATTGCTAAGTACAAAATGCCTGCTGGGTTTTATTGCACAGACACCAAACTACCAGGGGCTGGCTTA
Source organism: Sula dactylatra (assembly GCA_013389905.1). Lineage (NCBI taxonomy): Eukaryota > Metazoa > Chordata > Aves > Suliformes > Sulidae > Sula > Sula dactylatra. The sequence goes on from WEKW01015828.1 coordinate 46,947, forward strand.
TTGCTTTATAAAATGTTAGAGCAACCTTGAATATGAAAGATGTCATATCAATCTAAACAAAACCTTTTTTCTCCCATTTCAGACGATCTGTGAAGATTCTGTATTGAGATCTTTAGTGAGCCTGTGAAGAAGGAATGAGACTCTTTTGCCTCCTAAAATAAAGAGCGGATATAGTCCAGAAGGTCAGTCTACATTTATTATCTCAGCCGCAAATTCAGCTTCTCTCAGCATAGTCCCAGGTTTAGATTGCAGACCGACAAGGACTCCTGGTAATTGCCCTGCCCTGGCAGACACCATTCATCTGGACGTGTATAGATGTGGGCAGAGGACTGATTTATGGTCGGGCAAAGACCCCGATTGCTTTTCAGAAGGGCTGACAGCCCTGCTTAGAAGAAGCAGGAGGCTGCTTCATTATTTCTGTAGCTGTTATAACACTGCTGAATTGGCATTTTGCGAGGAAGCCTGTCCTGTAGGCAGTTTGCCTTTGGAGAAAACTTTGAGGATTAGCGTACGGTAATGGAGCTCCGTGCTCCCGCAATGCCTGCGTGTGCCCCGGCGGGCAGAGCAAAGGTTGTGTTTAGAGATTCCCAAACATGTGGTCTCCTGCGCTGAGATTTTGGGATTAATCATGTTTTTTGACTAAGCCCAATGCTTACCGTTGAGGATAAACACTGGGGGTGCTGGGGACTCCTTGTATGCTTGAGACTTACCAGAAAAATTGAAATACCGATTAATAAAAAGAGCAGGTTTCTATTTCCTTTTAAGCATGGGAGTTAGATGAAAAGACCGTTAAAGCAATCGCTGGCAGTACAGACCTGCTCAGTACAAGGCAGCTTCCTCACTGATCTCACTGGGCTTTTATTTGCCCATAAATGATGGCCTGATTCTGCTGGTCCTACCACGCCAGTGCAACTTAATTCTGTGAGAGAAGCTCAGAAAGTCTCGTCATCGAAGTAACACAGGTGGGAGTGGCCAGTGGCTGGATTTAGCTTTAATTTTGCAAATGGTGAGAACTGCCCGGTTTTGATCTACGTCGTTAGATGACAAACCAGATGTTTGCTTGCGGTGTGAATTCAGGCACACACACACACACAGACATACACGTCTGTGAATGAGCTGAGGCTCAGTTAGCTCCCCCGGGAGTTCATGTTCCATACCACTTTCTAAAATGAAAAATACTTTATTTTGCAACTAAAGCTCTCTGTTTTCTGTTCTACACCTGGAGCTCACTGCAGCAGGGCAGAAATCAGGATAGGACAGTGCTTTATACACTTTTAGTTATCTGATAACTTAATTTCTCTTTTTATGAATTCCCTTGGGACCCTGATCTCCAGATCTTTCCAATTCAAAAGGAAGGGAAAAAATCCCAGGCAGCCTGATGTGGATGACAGACCTCACCGACGCTATTAGCATGGGTGCTTTGCCTTTGCACGTTTTGCTTTACCTTTGTCAATTGCTGCCTGCGCATCGAGCGTTTCTATCCAGGATTTGCATTTTGGAGTCATACTGTTCCTACAGCATCCACACGGCCGCTTCCTTACCTGGAGAGGGGTGCCGTAGGGAAACTCCGCCTTCTCGCTGCTCTGGGTGGCCACGGTGGGGTTGCTGGAGCTGATGAGCACGGGGGAGCTGATCTCCAGCGCCTGCCGCTCGGCGGGCGCGTGCACCATCCGGTTGAGGGTGTTCAGGGCGGTGGTGATGGAGAACTGCCGCAGGCTCTTCCGCCTGGAGTCGGGCACCTTGGGGAAAGCTGTCGAATCCGCGCCCTTTGCTTTGGGAGATGCCGTTCGTAGGGACGCACACTTAAACTGAGGGGACCAGTGGCTTTTGCTGGTCTGCAGGAGTTGCCTTGCAGTGGTGTTTGGCTGGAAGAGACAAAAGGAGACGCAATGGCACGTTTCAGAAGTTACGCCTGGCACAGTGCGGCCGCGGCTCGGTTTTCCCTTTTCCCCCTCTTTTCCTATCTGGCAGCAGAGCTGCAGGCAGATTTCAGATGACGTTACAGGTGATCTTTAAAAACTTGTGGCTCAGTCATTTCCCTGATATGTTTTCAGTGACAAATCCCGGATGCCAAATTACTGACGCGAAGCTGACAGCAGAATGAAAATTGGTTTGAAAAATGTGTTGCTTAGACAACACGTTACCGAGGCTGCGTGTCCCCCCCAGTACTTTACGGAGAGTTTTGTTTCTTGACGAGGCCTTTGGCTTGCAGAGGTGTAAGGAGAGCTGGCTGACTCTCTCGCAGCATTATAATAAATTTAACTCTAAATTAGAAGGGACGTTTGGGCACATCGTCCTTTCTCACTTCGTGCTGGCACGCTTGGGTGTGTCTCACAGCAGGACATCAAACCCCTGCAGCTGACTTCAAGGCATGAGCTCGGAGCGTCCGCGCTGAGGGTGGCTTTCCAAGCAGAATTAGATCCATCCAATTAGCTCTCTGTAGGCCAAAACATTCATGGCTTGATCCTGCTTCCATTGACAAAAGCCTGGCTTTTTAACCATTGGGTTTAATGAGGGAAGAGCCGTGCCCTGAGTTTGCATACGGGCAATGTTCAAACAGTATTTCTTGGAAACTGCTGATCACACAGTATTAATAGCAAAAGGCATGTGGCGACAATGTTTTTTACCACGATGACTGCCAGAGGAATTAATCATGATTTACTGCTGACATTAACGAATTGCAAAACTTCGAGATTCTCACCCACTCATGTGAGGCAATGTGCCTGGCTCCTGGGATGAACAAGGATGACTCTAACGCAGGAGAGGTACAGGTGTCTCTCAAGCATTATCATTTTAAAGCAGGGATTGTTTTCACATTTTCCTCCTCCACACTCCTTAAAGCAAGGTTTAAAAACCATAGTGTGTGCATACGTGCACATGTAAGATGGCAATATTGTCATTTCTATATGTAATTAAACTTTAGCCTAAACAGGAAACATTTTTCTGCCTTCTCTAAACACTGGGGGATGCAATAAAATGGGACTCACACCTAAGTGTCAAAGCCAAGAAAAGCCTTGTATCTCCCAAAGCAGACCTACCTTTGCCTTCTCCATAATTAATTTCTAATTCCTTGGTGGCTTTATGCGGCCCTAACTAAACTTATTTCTGTTCAGGCCAGACTTAAGTAAGTAATTACTGAAGCTAAAATGATTTCATTAAATGAAAAGGCATTTTACAAAATATATTAGAGCTTCAAATAAGATGTTTTACTAGTGTCCTTTTATAAAATAGCCACAAAGAGGTGCTTGCTGTAATTATGATGATTACAAGTATTACTTTTATTTCTAGGAATTCTTGTTGGTGCCATTTACACTCTGCATCTCAAGCTAAACTGCAAGAATAAATTAATGTCTAGACCAGTGCTAACAAAATACTGTCAGGGAGCGGGTGGCTTAAAGGTCTCTGGAGCCGGAGCGCCGGGAACGCCGCCTGCGACGCGCTGAGCTGGCGCTGGTGGAGGCTGGGGGCGGCCGGGGGCCACTGTGACCAGCCAGCCCCTGCAGCCCCAGGAGAGCAGCTGGGGGGCTCCCAGGGCAGATCCCCCAGCAGAGAGAGCTCCACGAGAGCCGACTGCAACAGAATCCGTTAAAAATTCAATTTTCGTATTTTGCCTGGATTTTGCATTTTTGCCCCCAGTTTTTCCCCGTGTTGCGAAGGCTTCGTTCCAGCGAGGAGAGGGAAAGCTGTTTGCTGGCTGTCTGCAGGGCTGAGAGGCCGCGGTGAGCCGTGCGGGGCCAGGAGGAGGGCTCTGCCCCGGGGTGCCGGCGTGTGCCGCTGCGCGGCGTGGCATGGGGTGGGCACGGCGGGGAACGAGCTGTACCCCCCTCCGCACACAAAGCGGGGAAGGGCCCTGCTTTTGCCCTCTGTTCTCACCAGCTCTGCCGAGGACGGCGATGCCGTCACCCTGAAGGGCAGGAGCACGGTGTCACCAGCCCTCTCTTGCGGGAGAGGTGGCTCGCAGGGGTGAGGATGAGCTCGCCCTGCCTCGTTAAACAGCTTCGGTGGTGCGGCCTCGTCAAGTCCTCTGGGACAGCTTCTGCTACGTATGTGTTCTGAAACGCCGGCTTGTCTGGCCTTACTCAGTACAATGCTTAAACTTGTTTTTAATTTAAAGGTGTGAGCATGGCTGAATCGGGACCGTGGAGTCTGACGGTGAGGACATGAAAAGCCTTTGACTTGCTGGATGGTTTCCATCACGTGGAAATGCCTCTCTAATTGCCACGCACACAACTAATGATGAAAATGGCACTTTAGCTACAAACCAGGTGAAAAACCCCTATGTAAGTGTTGAGGTAATTGGTGTCGCAATGCCGAGAAGCTCCGATCGCCGTTTCGGGAGCTGAAATAACCTGACGTTGCTGGAATGCAGGTTTTTGAAATACTCCGGAGGAAAAAAGCTAGTTTGTATTGACTGATAGCTATGTCTTTTTGGAAAATATCTACATTTCTGAGCAACCTAGCAGAATTAAACCTTGATAACTTTTAAGCTGTTTTGATTTAATCTTTTTAAGGATATCTGCCACATGTGGGGGGAGAAGGAGAATTTTACAGAAACAAATTTATATTTTTCTCTCTTCTGAACTAATGTGCAAAGTTTGGGACTAAAATTTTGATTGCTCTGAGGTTGAAGGGGTCAGAGAAGACTGGTTCCCACTAGCCAAAACATTTACACCCATGCAGAGTGCGTGCATACAGCTTCCTTCTGAACTGGTGGAAATTTTATATTAATCTTGCAGTAAGTGACTCTTAACGTTCAGACACACAAATGAAAGCTATCTGCTGGCTGCTGCCTTGAAGAATAAGAGGAGATTGCGTTGTGGTATTGCACTTGAAGCTCTGCACAACTTTCTGGGGGGCTTGTTGCCAAATTACCGTCACCCTCTCCCGGGGGAGGGCGAGGGCATGTGGAAGTGGGGCGAAGCGAAATGCGAAGCAGAAAGATGGGGGCATCCTGTCCAGATGTGAGAGCCGGTGAGGGCTGTGAGGGTATCCCGTCCAGATGTGAGAGCAGCCTGTGAAGCCAGCTGCAAGAGCGGGCAGCTGTGTGTGTGTGAGGGGGGGTTATTTGTTTGTTTTGGTGGGTTTGTTGGTTTGGTTTTTTGGGTTTGTTTGTTTTTTTCAGACAGCTCGTATTTTTGAAAAAACTGGATCAAGCTGCCTGCCTAAAGCCAGACTGTGCTGGACAAGTGCAGCTCCTGTGTCATCCACCCAAGGCTCCAGCATCCCTGTGTTGAGGTTCCCCTGCCTGCTAGGGCTCCTGGAGGAATAAATCACCTCTTTACGGTGGTTTGCAGAGAGATGGCACACTGCAGTTACCCACCTTGGCTGGCCAGTCACCCCGTGCTATGCCCAGCTGGAGGACGACACAGCCCCCGCACCGGCACTGCCTCGAGGTTACTGCAGAAGGGAGTCACTGATGTGACTGCTCCCACCTCTGTCATTTTGTACAGTGACAACCGACCGCTGTCATGAGGCTGGGGGACAGGAGGATGCCTTTGCCTCTTTGCAGAAGCATCTGTTTGTTTTAGAGGTGCGCTGGCTCCCCACATGTGAACTTTGCTGTGGGAGTGGAGATGAGCACAGCCTCCTAACGCAAATAAACAGAATGAGTAAGCTATGAAACAAAGGCAGAGTGAAAGAGAAAAAACAAATGCAGACGGCAGAAGGGAAGGCGCCTCCTGCTAATAAATGAATCCTAATGACAGAGGAAGGATCGCTGGCTGCCCAGCCTCTCTGCATCTGCACTAGCAAGCTGAAAGCCCACATTTTATAGAGCTGCTGGTGGTGTGTGACGCTGCTCTGAACTGATTTTTCTCTTTCAGTTCCTCCCCTTAGTCAGAAACCACAGCTGGCTCTTGGCCATTTGATTTCTCTTGCTCTCGGCCAGCCACCCCGCGTCCAGGTCCAACTCCCTGGGGACACATGGCCTGGACCACAACCGCTGCCTCCTGCCTCCTCTTCCCACCCGTGAGAGCGAGGAGAGCATCGCATCTGTGCTGCCAGCTGGACGGAGGAAGAGGTGACTTCTCCGTGAGGACACTGATGCCTCCGGGCAGCGCTTTCTGCTCTGCTCTGCCATGCCTACCTCATTTTGGCTCTACAGGGACAGCTGACTTTGCTGGGAGGTGCAGTTACTCAGAAGAGCTTGTCCTCTAACAGAGTAAACGGAAGCTCTGTAGCCTTTGGGGAATAAAGGGAAACAGTAAAAGTTCAGGTATTGCTCTGCAAATGCATACCTCCAGTAGGCTGGGTACGTTCAACCTGCACAAATGAAGTACCCCCAGACCTGGAAGCAATTTTGTTTACTATGTCAGTAGGTGGCTTTTAGAGATCTCCTTGGAGTGTTTTGGTCCTGAAAGCAGACTGCCACCATCAGCCGCTGCTCAGCAGCAGCAGCAGGATGGGCGAGAAGCTGAGCCGAGGGACTGCAGTCGCTGCTCGTGGCGGGCACTTGCATCCCTCTCTGGATGCCCCTCGTCCTGCACGTGCCCGTGTGTGCCCGTGGGGCAGCTGTGGGGGTTTAACCGCTGGCGGCAGTGTCTGAGGGGACTTGGAACCTTACTGATTTCCAGAAGGGAGCCTCTATGGAGCTGGGGGGTAGCAGAACACCATAACAGCCCAGCCCGTGTCGCCCAGGCCCTGGCTGCTGCGGGGTGGTCTTACCTTATGAAACGTCAGGCAGTCCTTGTTTTCGGTCTTGTCCCTGCTCCTCAGGTCAAAGCTGTAGAGTGCTCTGCTGAGCGGCGGTGGCAGGGGCAGGTGCTTGATGACTTGCACGGAGCTGGCTGGGAAAACACCGCTGATCCCGTTGACCTCCCCCAAATACCAGTTCTCATCCAGCTGTCGGAGCAGCATGATGATATCCCCCTTATTGAACCTCAGCTCTCCGGGGTTGTGCCCTCGGTACGAGTACAGGGCCTTTGCTCGCGGGACCTGTGGGAAAAGGAACAGCCCTTGCAGTTCGTCTGTGACAGCGATGCTTAGCATAGACAGAATTCCCCAAAAGCATTCGTAATTACTGGGAAAAATTTAGAGGTCTATGGCTTAAGCATGCATTTATTGGGATTAACTACCCACATCCTTTCTTGATGACTTTTTCTAACAAAGACGAGCTCCAAAATACTTATGCTAAATTTGTGTCAAGATGAAAAGCAGGCTGAACTTGTTTAAGAATATTAAGAAACAATTAATGCCTTAAACTAGTCTTCCCATGGGATCTTATTGCCTGCTATAAGGTCTCCTCTAATACAAAGTCTGTTTTAATGAACCCAGTTATTTCTATTTCAGAATGACGGAGGTTGCAGCCATCGTCGAGCTGACCTGGTGGCTGTCACCTGCAGTGGCCAACGGTGCATGTCCGGGAGAACGCAACAAGAGCAAGGTGAGTGCAGGTTACTGCTCTCCTGTGGTTAGATCCCTGCTTTAACACCGCGTGACTGTGATTTTGTTTCAGTCTTTAATCTGGGTCACAGGAAGAGGAGCTTCTTAATGTTATTGTTGTTGCAGCGTAATATGAGAAAGAGAGATACCAAAACCAGAAGAGATGAGGGAACTGTACCATCTTGACTCTCATCAAAATGAAACTACAAAGTTCACTTAAAATAACCGCTTTCTTGACCCTTGGATTAGAAAATCCAATTTAATACACAATGCAACAGATCATTCAGATGGCTGAATAAATCTGGAGCCGTCCCTGGCCTCTGTTTTCTGCGCTTTATGTAGCTGTTCTGGATATGCATTTGGGGGGGTCCCATACATTGGAAATCAGCAATACTGAAAGGCTCCATCTTTACATCCTGGTGTTGTAGGCAAGATGGAGATCCCTTCAGTGCATTTGGTGGACTGGAGTACTGCGTCCCACGCAAGTGCATCCTAGAACAAATCAGCAACCTGTGCTTGTTTATGCTTATTGCCATTTGCATCATCACAGTTGTATATGAAATGCAAAACACTGAGCGTTAAGCTCTGTCCTTCTGCTGGCCCTTTGGCTGGAAACGAATGCTGCTCCTTTAACTTCTGGTCAGCCCAGAAGTGGTCAGGCAGTTGAACCAGATGATCATTGCAGGTCCCTTCCAACTGAAATTATTCTATTCTATTCTATTCTATTCTATTCTATTCTATTCTATTCTATTCTATTCTATTCTATTCTATTCTATTCGGGGTGTTGAATGCTGTGAGAAGGTGTGCTACCTTCACAGGACGGGCTGCCAGCAGACCCCTCGTCCCATCATCTCTGCAGACAAGTTAGAAATAAAGTTGTAAGAACAAATATCCTCATGTGTGTTTGTGAAGCCTCGATCACTTAACGATGCTGGTCTAGCCCAGGCTCTTGTCAGTACACAGCATTTCCATCCCGTACTGGATGAGTGGTCCGTCCAGTCTCACATCCAACTGGGAACAGTGACCAACACCAAGTGCTTGGCTCTGCTGCAACACTGCACCTCTGGGAGAGATTTCTTCTTTGCTTGAGGCAAACAGTGATTGGTTTTGGCATGAAGTAAGACAGCTGTATGTATTCTAAACTAATATCTGAACTGTTAGAGCTGCAGATATTGCTCTTTCCTTGAATCGTACCAGATTCTCGGCTTCAGTACCTTGCATTGTGGTTCCTTTTCTTTAATCCCTTTTGATTAACTGTTCTGCTGTTTCTGGCTGTGGGAGCTTCACTGCATTTGGTAGGAATCTGGAAATAAGGAACAGATCCATTTTCTGGTTTCTCTTTGCTTTCCAAGACATGGCAGTGTCTCCTTCAAAGGAATCCTTGGACCAAGAGGGGAATCTTTGAATTTGGGATGGGAAAGTAGTTTAAGGGTCCCGCCTGCCCCTCCTGTGCTGGTAGATGAGATAAAAACCCCAGCCTGGGCACTTGCAATGGAGGCAGCCACAGCTCTGCGCCTCTGCAGCGGGGGAGTCTGTGCTCCGCCGTAGGGCTGCCTGTCCTCACCCGCAGTGGTGCCTCCCATGCACAATGCGGCCCTGAATTTGAAGGGGAAAAACCCAAATGCTGAGCTCCATTTCTAGCCTCCTAGCTGGTAGCACAGCTGCATGAGATACCTGCCAAGAAAAGGGGAAGCCGGGATTGTCCCCAGCTCTAGAGCCTTGGCCAGTTTTAATCAGAGGTGCTGGTGCCTGGGACAGCCAGGGACAAGAGGCTTTTCGGCTTCTTCTGCGCCAGTCTCTGCAGATCTAGATTGTCCTCCTCCAGTTTTTAGGATTTGTAATGTCGTGTGTGGGAACTGCAGGACAAACGCTTGTGGTGGGCAGAGGAACTCCATCCCCAGCCGAGTGCTTCACGCCCAGCACGTCTTCAGCTCTGGTCCGCTGGCCGAGACGCATGGGCACCACGGGGAGCTCGGCTGCGCAGGTGAGGAGGGAAGCGTGCTGGTGGGGCAGTGGGATTTAGGGCTGCTGGCTCTGCATCTCCCATGGACAAAATACGGATTTTTGTCTGTCGGCTGCCAAGTGCTGTGGCCTTGTGAGTAGGACCCTGCACTGCAGTTTTTCCAAGCCATAGTCACCAAACCCCCGCCGGCCTCGCGGGAGATGCCACTTTTGTACCAGTGACCCATTCGGCTTTTCCTGCCTTTTTCTGTGGAAGGAGATAAACCCATTTCCCCAAATCCACCAGCGTCAGTGCCCAGGGCTCAGGCAGGATTTCTGCAGAGTTTACCTCCGCATCAGCCACTTTTGGGAGGTCAGGAAGGTGGAGGAGAGAAACTCGATGTCCGTTTCCTGAAGTGTGGAAAAGATCAAATTTTGCATGGAAATTATTTAGGTTTTGGGAAGAGAAGGTCTTCCAGCACTCCCAAACACTGATGCTTGGTAGGAAAAAGGAACCAAGAAGAGAAAAATTTTATGTAGTGTGCTACTTCAAAGCATTCGAAACGGGAAGCAATTAGTTTAACGTTTAGTTCTAATTAACTCATTTTGCCTGCTAATTTGCGCTAATAGTAAACACATGCACTTGGCTGAGTGACACTGAAAGTCACTAGGAAAAAAAGAAAATTATGGAAGTGAGACTCAGGCCAGCTTTGCTCTCCGTCAGCCCCCCGAGCTCGTACGGGAAACGGGGACCGTGTCAGTGCCAGGACCACAGAACCTCCCGCTGCAAACGCACGCCTGGACGTACGTGCTTTCCCACGCAGAAGAGCAGACTGTGGGATCAGAGGATTGCGGGAGGGCCAGTTCTCCTTCAGAAAGACTCAGTGACAGACCCGCTGGTGTTAAACAAGGACAAGGAGCACAGAAAGAGACTTGGATTGCCTCAGGAGCGACCAGAAAGCAAACAGGACTCACGCAAACCGCAAAAACAGGGCTTGTAAAAGAGGAGCACAAACGTACGGGGACGATGAGAGAATGGTTGCACAGCAAAATAAAGCGAAACATGAAAGGCATCAAGAACGAGTTATGGAAATATATTAAAAATAAGAGAAACTGAAATGAAATGCATGCCTATTCCTAACTGGGAAAAGTGAACGAGCACTGGGGTGCTGAGAGTCTGGAATATTCTTTCTTCAGCAAGAAAAAGGATGAGGCAGGAGGGCAGGCCTGAATAAATAACTGAAAACTAGGTAGGACAGGCGTGTTTGTGACATTAGGGCTGGCTGAAACTCACCCCTCTGTGCTTGGATGGATGGGCTGTTCCCTCCTCTAACCCTGGTCACAGCCTTGTTTCTTCACCTCCTCTTTAACTCTTTCCTCCCACTTCCATGCCCTCCCGAATCCGACAGCCCATTCTGTTTTCGGTTTCCCTCTAAGCCTGGTTTTCTCTCCCGTTGCGGTTCCCTGGAGCTTGCAGTGACCACTGACATAATCTCACCCCTAGCTTTATAGAGCAGAGCACTTGTATTCACTCATAGAAATCTGTTGCAAAGCTTTTGTGGATCTAAGTGAATAACAGTTAATATTAATGCTTAGGTGCTTTAGCACCAAAAAATATTCAGACTTTTGGTCTTTCAGGGCTTCCTAGTAATTGTGAACTCTCACAATGTGACACTGACGTATTCCTTCACGGACATTTTGTCGAGGACTTATTATAAAGTTTGTGGTCCTTCGATCGGTACCGCTCTTCCCTGCTAAAGCTCCCCGTACCCCCAGGAAGGGCTCTGGGGCTCCCCGCACTCGGGGTGGGGAGCGGGGGAGGCCGGGAGCCTCCAGCCCGGCTGCAGCCTTGGGGTCGGCACAGGACCCCCAGCCTCCCGCCTGCCCGGGAAGGGACGAGGGCAGGGAGCGCATCCTTGGTTTCCCCAAGCCTCAGTGAAAACCACCCTGGAATGAGGTGCTTCAAAGGTGACAGGAGGAGATGGCTGGACTGGATGCACGTGTCTGGGTGCATAACAAGGAAAAACTGTAATCGCGCTGGACTGTTTCTGCGCTTGACTGACGTTTTCAAATCATATGTGCTTCCTAACTGCCAAAACATTTTTTTCTAATATTTAAAGACTCTGTTAACAGCAAAAATCAAGGTAATTTAAAAAAAAAGAAGAGAAGGATTAAAAAACGGCATAGGAATACAAAACATTCTGTTTTGGAACCAACTGAAATTAACTTGAAATTAAGTCTTTCTAGATCTTCATAAAAAAAAAAATCTTCCAAGTCAAATAACTTTTTAAGGCCCAAGTCAGTTTTTTCCAAGGTCTGTCTTTGTTGCTTTTTTTGTTTTTTGAAATTTTGTTTGTCTATTCAGATACCGAGCCAAAAATATCTCATTCATTTCCCAACTTTATTTAGGACATAAAAAAAGCCTTTATCTACCCACACGGAGCAACCAATGTGGTTTTTACTGCTTTGCAGGCCTTTCACAGAATAAATCTTCAAGCTGAAGTTTTCAGAGGGATGTACATCAGGGTCACCCTTTTTTAACATGTTCATAAGATGTAGGAAAGACAAAGAAAAGCAACTAAACCACCCTGCAGAAAACCGCCCTGCTGAGGCTGGGAGACGCTGGCAGAAACCCTCTACGGGCAGCTCATCGGTCCTCCTGGTGCTAAAGCACAGGCAGCTGCGGGTGTATCTCAAATCCGATTTCTTTCTCAGGCTTTGGCTGGTTTCTGTCCGCTCTTGGATGTACTAGATCCTCTGCAAGGCATCTGTTTTGCTTTATTTAAAGTAGGTTAATTGCAATGGCAGAAACTGGGGTGCTAATTAAACCCGGTGATAAAGACAAGGTGTGCCTAGAGGTAGCTCGCTCTGGGCTGAGGGAGCAGCCCTTCCCAGGTGCGGATGTGGTCCCGGGGCGAGCAGGGACCAGGGGTCTGGGAAGGGCAGCAGGAACAGAAAGATGGAGTTTCCGTGCTGGCATTGCCTGGTGGTGTGCACAGTTCCTGAGCTGGAGCCAGTCTCCTGCTTTCGTTTGTTTTGATGGATTTTTCTCCCCTTACTGTGTCCAGTTGCTTTTTGTTAATCCAAGGCAGCATTTTATTTTTGTGGGGTGGTAGTGGCAGCAAAATGTTCAGCCAAATTTTGCAAATATTGGCACGTTCCCCAGCTGCAGAATTCAGCATCTCTCTTTAAATTCAGTTGGGAATACACTATGAGAAGCGCTGTGAAAAACTCAGCTAAAGGTTGTTGAAAATTTGCGTAGGGTATTTGCTGCCCAGTAGCAGAGAAGAAACACTACAAAGAAGAAACACGAGTGGTGAACGGAAAGGGCTTTTCCCATGATGCCATTCAATGCTGCAGCTCCAGTAGTAGTGCTACATTAAATAAATAAAAGAGAGAGGCGAGTCTTCCGTGTTCTCTTATGTCAAAGCCTCTAAAATCAGTGGGAAGCTGAGTAGAAGAAGGGAATACCGTAGTGATTGAATTGCCGCCGACACTTTTCAGGCTGTCAGACAGACAGAGTCCAACGGGCTGCTTTGCCAAGGCTTTGGGCCAAGGGCAGTCAGAGCTCGTGAGCCCAAACCCGTGTGGGTTTCAGTGCTGAGGAAATGCTTCTTTCCTGCCTGCGGTGCCTTTGGCTGCTGCAGAGCACGCTCCCTCTCCCAGAGAAGCCTTTCCCTCTCTCTCTGCTTTGTGGGCGGTTGTAACTTTTTTTCAGCGCTGCCTCGTTTTTTCTGATTTTTTCCTCCCCTCTGTTTTCTCCTCTGTCACGCCTAAGACATGACCCTGATATTACCGTGCCCCCCGGAGGTACGTCAGGCTCTCCGAGCGGCCAGAGGTGACCCCTTGCCACGGGGCTGCCTGCAGAGCTGTTGGGAGAGCCCAGGTGAGAAAACGCAGCGGGTAAATTCCAGGGTGTGGAACCAGAAACTCCCTCTTGCATCAGTGCAATATGGTGCGTGGTCTCTAGGCGAGACACTTTCCTTGGCCACTCTGCCAGCCGGGATGGTCGTGGCAGATGCACCTCAATGCCTTGTCCCCATTCTTAGTGGTATGAGGCCGATAGGGGAGAAAAGATTTTTTTTTTTTTAGAACTATTTTTGGCATTTGGCATCAGCTGTGCTAGGGCAGCTATCCAATACATCTGAGTCTCCCTCTGTACAAAACAAAGAAGCAAATTAAAAATATGTACATGTGTGTGTGAGGAAGCAATTCAAAGCATCTCTTCATAGCTGGGAGAAATGCGCACTATAATTATCTTAAATGAGCTAGTTATAACTTCCTCGTTATTGGCAGTGGATTAATGTAAGACCACACACACATAGCACTGGTATTTAAAAAAAAAAAAAAAGACAAGAAAAAGTGTGTGAGGCTGGCTGGGGTGGGGGTCACCAGGGAGAGACATTAAAAATTGCCAGAAAGGGAGGAAAGCCAAGCCAGGGAGAGCAGCAAAGAGGAGAGATTTGTGATGGAGGCTGTGAACACCCATAAACCTTGTCCCAGGCGACTCCACTTAAAACCACCCTGAGGAGCAGCACGGCCCCGCGGTGACGCCGTCTCTGCACGAGCAGAGCCACTGCCTGCGATACCCCGGGGTGAGCGAGGGGACGAGGCCGTAAACGTCCCTGCTCTTGGGACACATTTACTCCTTCACCCATTTCCAAGCAAGGCTCACTGCAAATGACTTCAGCGAGACACAGCTAACGACGTCAGACGGGATCCTCCTGTTTCCCAGATGCTCTGACTTCACCAACATCCACGGCTGCGTAGATGAACACACGGGATGGGTGACAAATTAATCCTTGGAATAACTTATTGCTGTTGATGTCCAGGGGTGCGTCCTTCTGATTTACTGCATGCCGAAGGGAGGACAGCAGGAGCTGCTTTGGCAGGAGCGAGCTCCAGGAGTGCTGCCTGCTGCAGACATCCCGGTCCCTGCACCGCTGCCTGACAGCAGCGTTGGACCTGGCCCCCCTAAACCTCAGCGGGTGCCCTGCTGGCTCCAACGGCGGAGGCAGACCTGTGGGGCTGAGGAGGCTGCTGGCAGACGGATCAGGAATGGCCTCAGACGGGTTTGGACCTGCACCTAGGTGGTTTCCCAGCTCTGATTTTCATAACTCCGCACAGGGAATGCCCTGGAGTCGCTCTTCGCTGCGCCTCGTCCCTGGAAGGCAGCCACCCCAAGCATGCGGTCCCCTCCCGCGCTGGCTGATCGTCTTTGCAGTAATTACCGAGGGCCTGATCCTGATCTGGGTTTCATGGGTGTTGCCCCACGTGCAGGGAGGCAGTCACTCCCCAGGACCCTGCGCAGGAGCCCTGGCCCCCGGAGCCGGAGTGGCGGCAGCACTGCCAGGGCTGTCCCACCCTGGAAGAAGCTGGCTGACCAGAAACAGTCCCGGGACACTGCAAACGAGCTGTGACAAGCCAGGCCAGCCCCAGCTGTCTTGCCTGGAAAGTCTGAGGGGATGGAGATGGTGCTGAGGGGAGACGTGGTCATCCCTGGTGCACGGTCCGCGGCGCAGCCCCCTGCTCCGCACGAGCTCTGCCTTCCTCTCCCCCCCTCGGCACTCCATTATCTGTGCAGAAGAGCTACACGCCCGTGCCGTGCAGAGGCAGCCATATTCCTGTAGATACACGATTTCTGTAACACATAACAGCCTCCCTGAGTGGAACAATTTATTTCTAGGATAGTGCCAGGAAGAAGAGAAATCCAGTCCTGGATGTCGTCCAGTTTGATTTTTCTCCCACCAGGTACCGTGACTTCAGTCTGCAAGTGAATTTTTGATGATTTTTTTTATTTTGGAGCCAGACTGGTGTTGGTCAGAGGGGGCTGGCACACGGGTGTGCTGCACGGGGTGGCATCAGGGGTGCCGGAGCCAGGATTCGCCAGGACTTGCTCTTCAGGGAAACATGTCGAATTGGATCCTGCGAGCCTCTAACTCTGTCGTGCCGGCGCTACGCCTGGGTAGCAGGAGTCCAAGTACAGCCTAGATACTAAACTACACTGAGGTGCTCCAAAGAACCTTCCACCCAGAAAGCTGCCGCTGCGGAGCAAAGAAGGGTCAATACCAAAGGATGGCGGAAGCTTTTCCTACCAACCCCACCTCCTTTTCTTTAAAGAACTGTGTGAAGAGGTGGTATGCAATAGATGAGGGCACGTTTCATCGCCCAAGTATACACGTGAGCACTAGAGGAGAACCAGGGTGGCTGAAGAAATGTTAGAGTGTCTTTGCTCCCTACTGTGGCCCAGGGTGACCCATCCATCTCTGCACAGGGATGCCTGCACTTCAGTGCAGGGACCCCCACGGCACAGGGACAGGCTGTTCCACAGCACACGTGGAAATATCCAGACCGTCCGATGTCTGTAGGAAATGGAAAGCTTGTGTCCCAAGCCACCGTGCAGGCGGGGAGCGTGGCGAGGGCGAGGTGGCCAGCGGCCCCTGTTCTCAGGGACAGCACGTCTTACCGGAGGCTGCTGCTGTGCCCGGTGCTGTACGAATGCAGCAGCGAGTCCTGCCCTGGGGAGCGGGCGATCGAAAGAGACCCTGCAGATGAAGGGTGGGGCAATGGTGGAAATACTATCCCTGCTTTACCTGTGGGGATGGTACCGGGGGGGGTGTGTGTGTGTGTGTGTGATTGACTGGCCCAGAGGCAGACAGTGATTCCAGGACAGAACTGGGAGCACAACCCAGGCTGCGCTCCTGATGAGCAGTGATTTACACACCGTGAATGGAGAGCTGGTTATTACCTACGTGCTGACGCCAAAGGACACGCTGGCTTTTCATAAAGAGAGATAATCAATAACAACTGCCGTCTATTTTGATCACTAACTTTCTGCAAGCCGCCTTCAGCCACCAACTACCCTCATTTCGATGGGTTGAATGAGCCCCACATCGTCTCCTTTGTGTGCTCAGCTAGCGCAGTTTCAGGGCTCTTTAGGATCTAGTTGGATGAAAAGAGCTATTTGAATGTAAATTAATTGCTATTACAATTCTGTTTTTCTGCTTTTCGGCAGAGGAGATAACTTCAGCCTTGTCACAGAGAACAAAACCATCAAAAGTGAACTTGTCATTTCAATCTCTTCATATAATTATATTCTGAGGATTCAGACAGCTGGGTGGTTTCTGCATTATTTCTCCCCTGAGGAGGATCGCTCCCATCTCCCAAGCACAAGCAGACTGTGTGCAGCCAGCCCCCTCCTGCTCACGTTGGTAGTGGAGCTCACCAGATCTGCCCGATTGACTCCCTCTGGACACAAGGCCAGTGCTGGTCGTGGCTAAAGCTGGTGGCTGCTCGGCACCGCGTGCCAGCAGGCCTTCACGTGGATTTAGCTCAGTACGGAAAACATCGTCTTAAGTTACAGGTGGAGGTGGGTGTGATTTACAGGCTGAAGAGATAAAAAGCAACCGAAGGAGTCCGCAAAAGCAGGTATTAGAGCCTGTCGCTGAGACTGCTGGGGCTGGTTTCTGTGCTGCTACGTCTGCGCATCCGTGGCTGCTGGTGGGGTGACAGCAGCGGTGAATGGGAGCACCTACACCATCTGCTAGCTCACACCCCTTTGATGCCACCGCATCGAGGCTTACGTCACTTCTGAACTTTGTCTATCGTCACTCTGGCTTTGTAATGCAGAGGTGAAATGGAAAATGGGGAAAATGATTAAAGAAAATACAGAGCAGCTCTATCACAGGGAAGCTGAGCAGGTGCTGCACCAGGGACGGCTGAGGCACGGCTGCAAGCGCCCAGCCCCGAGGGGAGCGCCCGGCTGCATGTCGGTAGCATCCCCGCGGCTCCAGAGGAGGACGGTGCCGGATCAGGCCTTACTTTGCCCGTGTGAAACCACAGGAGAGATTTAGGTGGGCAGGAGGAGTGCCAAGGCGCATGCAAGGCAGGGGGTGGACCTGAGCGTGGCTTTGCTGCGTAGACGCCCGCTCCTTGGGGCAGGCAGAGCAGGGACAAGCCTGGAAAGCCGTTCTGTGAGAGGAAAGAGGGGAGGCTGGCAGCGGCTGGCGCAGGGCACAGCAGGGTGATGCCAGGGACCGGGGCCCAGCGTGTTCCAGCTGCAGTGTCTGCACGAAACCTTGTCACGCCTCTTCCACTCGTGGTTGCTGCTATCAGATGTTTTTGTCTCTGCTGCAGTCAGCAATCTCGGGCAGTGGTTAAGTTGTGTGTCATGGTTTTAAGCCGCACGGAAAACAAACTGTGTCAGCCCTCGGCGTGCCTGGTCATGACGCTCTGCCTCAGCACCGCAGTTCTCAGAAGTGCTGTTTACCGTGCAGGGAGGAAACCTGCGTCCCGCTCCCTCCTCCTGCTGCTCCCGAGCCCTCTCCCTGCTGACGGAGTGCCCTCTC
>WEKW01015828.1:64702-94663 GCA_013389905.1 Sula dactylatra
CCGAGTTCTGTTTCCATGCTATTTCAGGGAAGTGCTTAACTGGTGACGGTACATCTCTCCATGAGCTGCCGCCTCCGCTTAGCAGCCATTTTGATGGTAAATTACTGACTGCCATGAAGCGGCGGCCGCCGGCTGGGCCTTGCCTCAGCCATAGGCCACGACGGGGGAGGTCACCGTCCGCCTGGCCTCGGGCGCCCTCATCTTGCCCATACCTGGGGCTGGAGAACGGAGCCGCTCTCCCCGCTCTGTATTTCCATTTCCTAGGGGAGATCGACCGACTCTGTAGCCCAGTTACACAAGATGCAGGCCGATGCAGTTTCCCTGCAGGCGAGGCTTGCTCTTTCCTCCCTGCAAAGCCAGTGAGAAATTCTGGGCCCAACAGTTGTTCAGGGCTCAAAGGAAACCCTTTTAAAGAGGTCACATTGCCAAAGGACACCTGTTCATATCTTAAAGACTGCCTCCGAAATCGTGTCCCCTGTCCTGGCACGAAAACGAAATGGAGGTTCCCCACATCAGAGTAAACTCAAATATCCACTTACAAACTCATAAGGAAAAGTTTTTCTTAAAAAAAAAGGTGACGGTTCTTCAATCATTTGCACAGTGCCATGCACAGTGGAGTCCTGATGCTAAACGGAGTTTGAATGCCTGAAAATTAATAACAACAGAACAAAGTCCAGCATTTAGGAGCAAGCACCCTCTCTTCTCCCTGCCAAGATCCAGCCTCACCTCCCTCAGGATGGTTTTTAGCTCCAGCCCTGGCGCAGTGGCAGAGCTGCACGTGAATGTGCTTCCTCCTCTCCCTTCCTTCCCGAGGGGAAAATTACAAACTCAGGCCAATGACCAACTTTGCGGACCGGGGGATGGTGGCCAGCCACCAACGGGGAAACTCTGCAAGAAGAGGAAGCCTCTCAGACTTTCAGCCTCCTCGCTGACCACGATACTTAACGGGTGAACACACAGGCACGCTGAGAAACCCTGCTGTTCTATTCCTGACTTGCCATCTGAGCCTGACTCATTGCCTTGGTAACAAATTAAAACACTTCTATGTGTTTGCAGCTTGGTACCTTATTTTGTAAAACCAGGGAAACTGGCTCCTGATGTTGGCTGTGGAGGTCCTTCGGCTTTCCCCCGCCCCGCGGCATCGCCGGGGTTCGGCCCCGTGCCCCATCTCGAGCCGTGGCAGAGCCGCCCGCGCTCGGCAGCGTGGTTTGCACGGGCGCTTCGGGCAGCGGCGCGTGGCTGGGAAAGTCACTGGCGACAGGAGCCAGCGTCGGTGGGACCACAGGGAGACAGCTGGGAGCCCCTCTGTGGCAAAAGAATAAGTATCGCTGTGTTTTCCGGGCACCAACAACAGGAATTGCCAAGCCCGTTGCCATCTGCCAGGTGCCCTAGCGAGGAGCCTTGCTCATCCTTTGAAAGTGCAGAGGGGCGTTTGCCGGTAACTGAAATGGACTTGAACAGTCGTAGGATGATCGTGCACCCACCCCAGCCCTCTGCAAAGCTGCCCGTCACACCATCCTGTCCTGGCTTGAGTACAACAGTGTCGCATTTACAGTGCAACTGGGTGCTTCATCCTTCATCCAGCCAAAATGGTATTTTCTTTTTAAGCTTTCTGTAGGGAACCTGCCACAACCCTCATCCCCTGCCTCTGAGGCTGTGGTTCTGCCTTACGCCCCTCTCCAACAGAAACAAATTAATGGCTCAGTGTCCTGGTGTGTGTAACACCAACTCTTCCTCGGGGCTGCAGCAATGCTTACGGCTACTGCAAAGCTTCCTGCTTCTGTGCTCTTGAATCTGTTGTGGCACACAGCTTTTGGGGTGTGTATTGTCAGGCAATCTATATCGAGGTGACTTCACTCTCTCTTTACGGAGGATGAAAGTTCTAAAACTACATGCAAAGGACAAAAAGGCATACAACGGGATCCTGTACAAGGCGCAGGCCAGCACTGTGGAACCAGATCCTTGGGTCACACTCAGTGTTTTTTCAGAATGAGACAAACCCCGATGGGATGTGGCTGAGGAGGAGAACTGGGGCAAGCCCTTTCTCCCAGAAGGTCATGAGGCCACACAGAAGTTTTAGCCAAATAAAGCGGCTCCATTTCCAGCTGAGGGACCCTGTGCCACTAGTGGCCGCCACCCGCAGCAGCTGCTGGGGGAGAGGATGCTCCCCCTCTCCGGGGGAAAAGGAGCCGGTGCCAACTCCTAAGGCAGAGCCAATGTGTCTGTGGAGAGTCCCTGGGGCTGTAACGCCTGTTCAGTGCTAGTCCAGCCCAAGGCTGATATGACTCGCGTTATGAGGTCATTACTGTGACTGCACAGGAGCTGTTGGGGTTTTTCTTGGGGGCGGGAAGGGTGGTTTGCACAGTGAGTGGGTCAGAAAACGCGTTTGCCTCCGCTGGGTGCAAACACAAAGGTTGCTTTGAATAGGGTTTCAAAAAGATCCAGCAATCCAAGTCCTGTCTATCAAATTCAGAAAAGAGTTGGAGATGTTTATGGAGGAGAAGAAAATACCAAGACACAGGCACTATATATAGACGTCCCTGTGAAGGTGGCGACGTTGGAGTGTAGTGTATTTTTATCCCAATAGAGGTGTTATCTGTCTATCTCCCATGAAATGCTGGAGGGGGGTGTTACAGCTCTCAGTTCATGCACAGAGAAAATAGCCAAAGTCACAGTTAAATTTGTGCGGTCTGTGTTTTCCAAAGGCAAGCTGTCATACTTGGAATTTTTCTCCTTTGGCTCACTGCCCTGTATTCGTTGCATGACAAAGTTCATCATTCAAGTAGCTGTTTAGTGGCCTGGACGGATTTTTGCCATGTGTAGGGTACAGTTTAGGTGTGCTACTCCTCAGAGAAGTACGGGAGTTTTGTGTATACCTCAGCACACACCATCCTTCTGTTCTCTCACCAGCGGCAAAGCCGTGTTTAGCTTACATTGGGGTTGAAGCCAGATAAGAAGGATGCTTCAGCACAAGCCGTAACCACATCTGGCACATGCCAGGGGCGGTTCCTAAGAGTTCAAAGGCTTCAGCGTAGATTATTTACGCATTCACCTCCTAGCAAATCCTTTTATTCTTAAATTCCAGACAGTTTATTATGTGGGGATCCTGAAAATCCAAAGTCTTGTCCTCTCTGCATAGATGTTAAAGATCTTAAAACCTGGCCAGACGTCCCGGGAGCAGCTACCGGGCAGTGCCAGTGGCCTCTGTGCAGCACTGCCCGAGCTGCTGCGCCCACGGCGGCTGCTCCGGGCCCGTCTGGTCCCCGCGCAGGCACAGCCTGGCTATAGATAGTACAGATATGCACGTACATGCCCGCGTGCACAAACCCAGAACGTGCCCACCCCACGTTAGCGTGTAGGAAGTGGATACAAAAGTGATTTAAATGCTAGCAAATAAGAAATAGTTTGGGATGGGCTGTAACTAGAATATTCCCTGTTTTTTAAGGACTGGCTCTGTGAAATTCCTGAGTGCAAACCGAGTATTGTATTACTGCTAATTCAGCAGCTCTGCTGGGGCCTGCTCGCACTTCCCTCTCGGAATGATAGGAGTTCTTGGCTTGCTTGCTGAAGAGGGGATTTATTTTACCTTTTTGGCTTCGTGGATGCTCACGAGAAGACCAAAAAGCTGGCAAGGAAACATCTCTGCTGAGAAGAGAAACTTCGATCGAACTTGTGATTTTCTCAGCTCCATGGAGTAAAGGAAGTTTAAATATAGAATGGCTTTTTTGGTAAAAAGAAAACATGTCCTGTATCCTGCTTTTGATGGTGTATCTGGCTGCAGTGCAGCATGGTGCACGTTAATTTTATTTGCTTTGTAGCATGAAGTGGTGTAGAGTATTGGCAGTAATTAGCAGTCTGTGCAGATTGGGGCAGTCTTTCTTTGGAGAGCACTGGACCTTCCACATGCAAATGAATACTGCATTTAAGAGTAGCCAGGAAAGCGAGTGGTGGGATTAACTGTGGTGGAGCAGGATTGCACAATAGCTGTTCTCACTGTGATTCTTGACAAAAAGCATCTGCTCAGAGGCTCAAATCGTTTGGAGGCCTCTGCTCATCCACATTACTTCAGATGAATACCCTGAAACTCAAGCACTCCACGGTGTCGGGAGGCAACAAGTCATCCTTATTACCGCCTTGTTTCTCTGCACCGCACAGGGACTTCCAAATGAGTCCTCGCTACTGCCAGGTGAAGAGGGGCTGTCACTGGGTGCCAGTTCAGGGGAGGGTCTGTATGCATTAATATCCCACTACAGCAGCTAAACTAACGTGTGGTCCCATCTGCATGTATTTAAAACCACCTAAACCAAACGTGACTAATACGTTGCAGCTGAGGATTCCAAAGTGTTTTATAATTAACTAACTAATTAAATCTAAGAGTTTTTCAGTGTAACTTGTTTTATATCCCTTCACCAGAGAGGCAGAGGAAGGCAGAGGGCTGTCTCAGTGCGGCGCCCCAGCGCTGCAGGGAGCTGGTCCGCAGCCACGGCCCTCTCGCTCACGACTTCTGCCAAGTCCCAGTGGTTCGGTCTTAAAACGCTTTTGGGAGCTGCAAACTGATGGATATTGCCATTGTATAAGATCAAGTTCCACCTGCCTTGAGAACAACTAAAAGAAATGTGAAACGGGTGGGAGAAGGAAAACAGACGAGCGTATTTGTGCTTTTTTCACTTGGGGCTGAGGGAGTCCAGTCGGAGAAACTACAAACCTCGTTTTCAGCTGAAACGCCGTCCACAGTGACAGTGGCTGAAAACGGTCTCTTTCTGATGGTTTGTACCTCGCACGAACGGCACCAGCAACTCCCCGCAGCTCCCCTGGAGAGCTGGTTCCCAGCGAGGGCCCTCGCTGGCTGTGGCTCTGCTCTCGCAGGAGCTGGCGGCCCCGCTGCGGAGCAGGGTGATGGGCGGCGGAGGCTGCCGAGCCTCCCGGCTCGCTGCGGAGGGGCTGTCTGCAGCCTGAGGACCGTGCTCGCCCCTGCCCGCTCTGCCGTCCCACCCGGCCACCGCTCGCCTACCGGGTGCTGCGGACGGGAGAGACCGTTCCCGGGCTGTGCCGCGTCGCCCACCCACCCCTAGTGCGCCGGCACCAGCAGAGCGCCACTCGGCGCCTTTGGGGACTGAGCTACATTTCATCTCAGCTAAAGCATAATATCTGGCCGCAGAGGTGCACGCAGGAGAAGTGGATGGCCTCTTCCAGGCCGGCTTTCTCGCATCGCCCACCCGGCCCAGGCACTGCCTCCGCGCACGGGCATGCCTGCCTGGGTAAGCTGTGGGCCAGGCAGGGCTCCCAGGAAAGGGACTCACGCCCAGGGCCACACTGCCACGCTTTCCAGTGGGAAAACTGGGAGAGGAGCTCCCGAGAGAGATCTGGGTTTACGTGTGATCCATCCGAGATGACTTATCGACACCACTGAGATTCCCTGGGATACGCACAGGACATAGGGGGTCCTCTACAGCTCCACAGCAATACCCACACCTATGTACCTCTACAGCACGTAGGTGAGAAAACCTGTCCTGTGTCTGCCTGGAAGTTTATAGTTCTGCAATTCTGAAAAATGCTCTGAGATTTAACAACCATTTGAGTCAAGCTTTTGAATGTTGTGAAAAGGTTTGCAGAGACATTGTAAAGAATAGTTCAGGTGGGAGAAATGAAAATCCCGGAATACAAGACAGGAAAGGTGAAGCCACACGTCAGTCTCTACCCCAAGTTCAGTCTGGGCCAAGGTCCTTTAGCAGGTCTAATATCAAGTCCTCATTATTTAAGAAAAGCTTTTGTACTGTTAAAGAAAATGACAGAAACAACTTAGAATTTTTAAATTAGCCTAGTAGATCATCCCTAGATAAAGTTAGTAAGTAAATGGAATTTAACGTTTTTCATTAGCAAACCTCAAAGTATTTTGCCAGGGACAAAAGCATCATTACACACTCTCCTTCTTTTTCAATGGCTGGGGAAACTGAGGTCCAGTAATGGGAAATACCTTTCTCAACCTCTAACAGTTACAGCTTTGCAATTACTGATTTAATTGCTATCAGTCAAAAATCAGTATATTGCCCAAAAGTTGAAGCGCCTGAAATGTCCCCCCTCCAAAAGTCAGGAAGCACCTGAAAACTCCTGGGGAGAACAGCTGCCGTGAAGTTTTTGTAAGGAGAAGGACAAGCTGGGTTTGTCTCAGCCTGAGAGTCAATGCAGCTACTGCTGTGATGAACTCAAAATAGTCAAATAGCAGAAGGAAATAGCAGCCAGATTTGCAAACAAAATAATCTCTCTTACTTTAGACATTTCTGCAATACTGCTAACAGGAAAGTTTCATAGCTCTTGGCACACAAGAATAAAGCTTTCTACGCTGACGGAGAGAGTAAAGAACGTGGACTCTCCTTACCCCTTCCATGTGGATCCTGGGATTTGTCGCCAGCCGGTGCTGATGAAGTTGCAACCCCCTGGGGACTCTCCTGATGGAGGCGGGGGAGGACAGGACCCCCGACCTCTGGATCGACCCAAACCTGGTAACGTTTGGTCCACACCTGACTCCATCCAGGAGGCGAATGAGGAGCAGGTTGGAGGGCAGCTGCTCGATGCTGCAGAGGACGAGGGTCCTGCACTCGGGGCACCTGAGCTCCTTCTGGGATTTCAGGATTCTCTGCAGACAGGGCTTGCAGAAAGTGTGCTGGCAAGGTAACACCTTCGCTGTGGCGTCGAGCTTTTCAAAGCACACAGGACACTCCAACAGGTCAAGGAGAGCTAAATCATCCATCTTCAGTGCAGAGCTCCGTCACGAGTGGAGCTGGAGCCATCCACATGCCACATCCACCGGAGCGGGCTGAGATGCCTTCCTGCGCCCGTGAGAACCGCACCAAAATCCTGGGCTCAGACAGCTATCCTGCACGGAGGGAGAGGGAGGAGGGAAAAAGAGCAGAACTTGACTGCTGGAGTATGTAATACATCCCACCTACATTGCAAAGCAGTGCCTCACCAGCCAATTTGCAAATGTATACTTTGCGCTCACATCCAAGTTTGAAGTGAGTCACTTGTGACTCAGTACGAGCAAGGGATGGTGTTCGGGCTGACGCCAGAGGCAGGAGCCCCGGGCCGCGCTCGCTGGGCAGACAGATCCCGTAGCTCGAACGGGGCGAACTGGCTCCCCGCCGCCGGCCGGGGCAGCGCTGGCTGCAGCAGGACAGGCATGCTCAGCCTTGTTCACGCTCTATGCAAAGTTGGCTTTAATGCTCCCTGGTCCGAGGATCATAACTGACACGACAGTAAAAAAATTTACCAGCTCAGGAGATAAGAGTCCCTGATAAACGTCAGACTGGACCTGTTTACTCTCGGCTCTGGCTGAAAGCAGCCGCTCGCTGCACACATCCCTTGCACACCTACACGCCGCCTCGTTTTTCAGATCGGCCCCAATTAAGCTCGCTCTCTACGCATTTTGACAGCAGTTCTATAAAAAGTGCTTCAAACACAAACACTCTCCGGAGGTACCTGGCAGAGACGCGAGGCGTTCCACAGTGCCATCCTCGCCCGGTTTGGCTGCCTCAGCCCTCTGAAGCAACCCAAGACGATTATTCCTCCCACAGCTTGAAGTCACTCAACCTGTTCAGCTCCCCCGGCGCTGCACGCCGGTTGAGTCTGAAGCGCACACCATGTCGGGATTCAAGCCCGGACTTGCAGCAGCCGCGCGGCCCCGCAGCGCAGACGGGACGCCCCGCGCCCGCCGCGTGCCGGAGGGGCGAAGGGGAGCCTTTGCGCGAGGAGCTGGCGCGGGCAGCACGTGCCAGACCCGACCCGGCCTCGGCTTTCTGCACCCATCGCTCAAGACGGGGAGCGACTGCTCCAGCTGCTCCTTCCTATGGATGCTCGACGCCGCAGCAACCGCTCCGTGGGACAAGAGGGAGAAAATGAAAAGCGTGTGTTTGTTAGCAGGGCCGGGGCTGGCTTCCCATGCGACTTTCGGCGCCGTCACCACGGGCTCCAGCAGCTCCTGGCTGTCCCTGCTCCCAGGCTGGTGGGGCGGTGGGTTCTGTGCTGGGGTGAGATGGGCGCAACCGGGTGCCGAGCACGTCCAGCTCCTGCCACTGCTCCCCATGGGAACTGTGCCCATGCGCTGTAGCGTGACCCGAGCCCAACAACAGCGCCGTGTGGTTTGACACGGGCACCTTCTCACCCCAGTGAGGCACTGGACGTGGCACTGGAAGGCCAGGGGGTATTTCGTGGTAGCTGTAATGTGCATTCACTTTATCAGGCGAATTCCTGTCTGGAGTTCTGCCTTGCTTGCACATACTGATGTGTTGCCTACCGAGAGCAGCAGATGTAGCGAAGGTCCAGGATATTTTTCCTTACAACCCCTGCCATATCTCAGTCGTGTGTTTACAGCCTACAAGTAGTACAAATATTAGAGAAGACTGTAAATCTGAAGGAACGATTTCTACTTGGTCCTCTCACAGGCAACGCCATCAAACTGCACATACGTCCCTTCCCTTTTCTCAGGAGGACTCATTCAGGAGTGCGGACTGGAAATGGTTCATGTGTTTTTTTCAAAAGTTCTTCCTCCCAGATCATGATTTTGTCAGAACACAGTTTTTCTTTTTTTTTTTTTAAAATGGTGGCCGTTTGTGTAAATGAAAATGTTGACAAACATCTTCAGGATAATGCAAGAAACCAACGACCTCACTCTGTTTCATCTCAAGTTTCCTTTTACTTTGGTATTTCTTTGTAGTCTGTCATATGTTGATTGGTGCTTGGCTGACTGAGTGCACACTTTTTAATGAATGATGTTGCAAATAACATCATCTCATCTACTGGCGTTTTTAAATGCAATGCGTGACAAACTATATTGAAAACAAAGGTTTTGAAGGTTGTTTGTCTTTTTTATATATTCTTCCCTATTTGTGCTCTGTGATTAACACTCATGTTGTATTTTCATCTGATTAGAAAGGAAATAGGACTGTGAAACTCTCGCAGTGGGCAAGTGGTGGAAATGAAGTCGACCGGCTGATTTTGTGCACGCCAGCTAATGCTCATCTCCGACCAAATCTGTTTTGTGAGTACTTCGTCAGTCTTTCCTAAACTTTAAGGCCAGCCTGCTTTAGCTGTACTAACAAAGCAACAGGCGGGACTGAAACTCTGCCGGGAAGAAGCGCGTGCATTTTTCAGCGCACAGGTCGCGGTGAATTCCCAAGGGAAATGAGCACCTCGGGAGCGCCCAGGCCGGGGGATCCAGCGGTGCTGAGCGCACTCGGCGGGTCCGGGGGGAGCCGGGGGGTCCGGCGAGCTCTGCACCTGCAGCGTGGCCAGTCCAAAGCAGCAGGTCCCTCTGGGCTCCCTGAGGGGCTGCGTCTTGCCCTTCTTCAGTGAAAGCTGTGGCTGTGGGAAGCATGCTCGCTGATCCTCTCCCAGGGGCTGAAGCTCTGGGCAAGCTTTCGCCCTGAAGCTGACAACGATTCCAGCCCCTCTCCTGCCTGCCTGGGGCACACGGGCTGTGGATCACTGAGGCAGGGACAAGGAGTTTTTCCAGCCAGGAGTTTCTAAATTGCCTGGTACAGCAAAGCGAGGCTCTGATCTTGATTGCAGTCTCTGGGTTCTGCTGCAATATAAAAGCTGATGATGCTAACACTTAGCATTTATATAACACTTTAAATCTTCAAAGCACTTTCCAAATGCTAATTCATCTGTGGAACGCCCCTTGGGCTAAGCATCACCCCCACTTCACATGGATAAAACCAGGAGATGAGGCCACACAGCATATCAATGTCCAATTTGGGATCGGGGTGTGAGGCTTTCCTGGTTCTCCACTTAACATTCAGACCATCCCATTGAACTTTATTATCTGCCACCGCCTCTCCCTTGCAATGCGTCTCGTAATCGGGGTTAAAAAATAAAGGCAGAGCTAGAAAGCTGCTAGTCCTTCCCTTTCATTTAAAAAGTCTCTGTCTGATGCTGGTGCTGTAATTAACTCCAGGCGGGATGCAGCGGGGTGCCTGGTCTGGAGGGCGCTGCTCCTTGGGCAGCAGGCAGCACTGTCGCTGCAGAGGGTTCCTGCCCGGGCACCGCCACGCGTCGCCTGCTGCCGTCCCGGTCCCGCTTGTCTGCAGGAGCCCTCTTTGGCTTACCAGTGGAGGGATGCCTTGAGCCAAAGGGATGAAACCGCTGAAATATGTATTGCTAGAGTCTTTTAATCACAGTGCTTTATCATGAAGCTGGAAATTGGGAAACAACATTGAGAGCAGAAATAGTCCTGCTCTGGTGTGCCCATCCTCGCTTCAGTGCCGAGTGGCTGCGCACACGCGCCTCCCCAGGGAGCTGTGTCCTTTGGCTTCCCCCCCTCCACAGTCGACTCAGAAAAGAGCTCAAACGGACCCCAAACCAAACAGCAAATACACTTTGTCCCCATCGCCCCGCAGGAGCTGTGCTGTCCAGCGAGTGCTCCTGCGCACCCGGACGTCAACGCCGGGGACGGGCTGAGCATGCCCAGCCTTGCAGGAACTCATCCACGTGCTTCTCAGAGAAGGCTTGGTGTTATCGGCACACAATGCACGATCGGACACAAACCCTGTCACTCCTGAGAGCATGGAGGGTTTACGGCAGCGTTTCTTTCTGCTGATTCTTGAGGCTTGGTGAGATGCGCCATGGCGAGATGCGTGAGGATTGTTTTCTCCAGGCTGTCACGGCAAGTGCCTTGTGAGAGCCTCAGTCTCTCCCACCACCTTGTTCCAAACCCTTCTCTGCTTGGTTTCTCTAGGAGAAAATCGGACAGATTTCTGTGTTTACTGGAATGCGTGCAGCTCCTCCTGCTTTGACCACCGGCTCGTGGCGGTGAGTTTCTCATGGCTGTGATCTTCCAACGCATAAAGACACTCGTGAAAAAAGGTATTGCCTTTTACCAGCTTTGAATTTCACATATTCTAACATTGTTGGCTATTGCCAGTTCTGGTGGTTATGAGACACTAACGTATAAACAAGCTTTGCATTTAATACCTTTAGATCACAAAGAACTCCATGAAGTTGGATATAATTACTCGTGTTTAAAGAGGGGGAAAAACAGAGGTGGGGTGACTCTTCAAGGTCATAAAAGCAATCAGTGGCAGAGCGGTGAAGGGAGCCTACATCAAATAACCTCTGCAATCAGCTCTGCCTCACTCAAGGCCTGACATACTGGGATGCATCCTTACAATATGAAAACTAATTTCCTCGCTCTTCCTATGGCTGCCTGGGCAGAATTACCAGAAGATAGGGCATTACAAGAAATGGGAAAACTCGCTTCACACATATTATACAGCTTCTATATTGAAGGGCAACGAAACATGGGAAAACTGCTTGTGAAAGCCCTGCTGTTGCAAAGCAAACACTTGGTCCGTACAGCCAAAGTAATTTTTAAGCATCTGCTCTGTCAAACCAAACAGGTTTTCTTTGGCCCACCAGAAGGATGGTTCTCAAGGAGCTCTGCGACCTTCACTCTTCTGGCTGAAGTTATGGGGAGGTTGGAGCATCTGTGTCTCCACTCATTCGAGGGAGTCGCGCCGGTGGGACTATTGCACCTCCAGGACGCCGTGCCCTCCAGGCTGGCCGCCCTCGCGCAGGCTGTGCGAGATGGCTCTCCAGCACGACCGACGTCCGCGTGGGTCTGGGCTCCTGAGGAGTGCCCTTTGGCAGCGGTGGTGGGGCGGCTCTTGTTTCTGGGTCCCTCTGGGGTCTCTGCTCAAAACAACAATGGGGAATAGCGTGAGCAAGTGAGAGGAGCTTCTCTCCATTGCCCCTCGCCTCGTGTGCTCTGGAGCTGTCCTCCTTGCCCTGACCTTCATCCCACCACGCAACCCAGTGCCTGGGCAGCCGACCCTGTGGATATCAGGGACCCTGTGCCCTCCCCGAGCGCCGCAGGGGCACCGGGCTGCGGTTGCACGAACGCTACGGCTCTGTCATGGACCAGGAGCACGTGTGCTAGGAGAGGGCATGGGCATGGCAGTGCTTCCAGGGGGCTATAAAACGCCTCTGCTCCTCTGCATCTCACGAGTGGATGCCACACGCCTCCTCCTCCGGGGAAGAGGGACCTTTCAGGCTGTTTTTAGCTCCTGGAGGGCAGGGAGAGGGGGTGCCACTTACAAGCTGCTACAAATTATAGATCTGAAGCTAGCAGCTTGTCCTCCTACCCACCCACAAACACAACGCCCGGTGTTGCCACTGAAGGAGGGTAAACGGCAGGTCCTGCCTGTGCCTCCGGACCCCGAGGGCCTGGAGGGGGAGCGGTGCTGCCCCCGGCTCGGGGTCGCTCGCTCGGCCGCTCAGCACCCCCGCGGACAGCACGCCATCGGCCGCGGCAAGCGGCTCCGCACAGCTGCAGCGGTGGGTTTTGTACACATGGTCTAATGCTAATTTAGAGAAGCCTGCAGATTTAGTAAATACATTGCGTTTGCTTGAAGACATAATTAGGCCAGCGTGAATCTGCAGGGATGTGCACAGCACAGGGACCTGCAGCCAGCAGAGCAAAAGCCTCCCTAATATTTTCCACCTCTCAAAGCAACCCCTGGTCCCCTCAGCTACGTCCCGGTCGGACAGGCAGCCAGTGGCCACTGGTCCCTGCTCCTCACCCTCCGGAGGGGCACCAGCAGGGACAAACCCACCGGCATTAAGTCTTTCTTTCACCTTTTTCCCTTTTGTGAGTTATGCATCAGCTGGCGGATAAAAGCCAAACACTGAGAAGCTGTCTACACTTATGTAAGAAGAATGGTTTAGAGAGCTGTTTATTAATCTTAAGGAGAGTCAAATGCTGTATTTTGCCCATAACAGCCTTGCACAGTTTTGCTGTTGGGTAACATGAAGGCTTCAGCCAATTCTGAAGTAGCTGGAGCAGAGCGGTGCCTATCCCGAAATAGAGAAGTATTTTTAAATGAAATTTATTCACTGATTTTCCTTAAGACAGATTGTTATGTCTTTGTTGATGTGTCTTTAGAAGCAGCCAGCGGTGGAGCCGGAGCAGCAGCGAGCGGATGGGCACCATCCTCCCTGTGCCCGGGGAGGTCACCTGGACCACCTCCTCCTCCTGCTGCCACCTGGTCTCTTCACCGAGGGCCACGGTGGCAGCCCAAGAGGGGAATGGAGTTGATTAAAGCTGACACCAGGTTTGTGAGATGTTGGGCCAGACCCAGAACAGGCGTTGGCACCTCTGAGTTAGCAGCTGCGATGTCTGCGCTCAGGCACCGGGTCCTGAGCGGGTGCAGCTGGCAGGCGACGCGGTGACACTGCCACCCCTCCCGAGGACAGATGCCCTGAACGCCGTCTGCACGGCTGATGGGGCTTCAGCAGGAGGAGACGAGCCGTTTGGCAGGCTGCTGCATGGCCTGGTGTTGGAGTTTCCTCCTGGGGAGGGAAGGGCACTGGGCAGCCCTTGCTCAGGGAACCGCAGTTTGGACGTTAAGCTGCCTGTGAGACCGTGGCCCCTCCAGCAGACAGTGCCCGGGGTGCCGCGGCCCCAAAGCCGGGCTGGGCTGAGGAGGTCGCTGCTGCCAGCCCCCGCTGCATGCCCCTACCACGGCTTTGTCTCTCTCTGCTTTCTGGTACGTTCATCCTTTTTCCCCTACAGTGTAGTGAAGAACCACAGAACACCAAGCACTAAATCCCACTTTACTAGGATTTGCCTGATAAGGGCTGAATCTGCAGGGATGCAATTTTCATTTCTTAAGACGAGAAGAAATAAGGGTGTCTAAGTAGCAACAGACCCGAGCACCACGCTAACAGGCCTTTGAAAGTTGCTTTGAGCACTTCTCAGCTGTTCTTCACACAGGTCTGACCACAGAAAATGTCAGGCTTCAGTTACCTAATTAAACACAGATGCAAATAACAACACTGCTTGCAGTGATACATCGCCTTTTAGTGTTCCCAGGTGCTTCTGGCCAACAGCGAGTGTCACAGCCCAGGGCAGGGCCCATAGCTCAGCTGGTGAAGCAAACCAGGTTATAAATCCTGGTGCTCTGAAAGCTCCAGCTCCAGGCGTGGAGGGGACGGTTGTGATACAGGAGGTGGAAGCATGGAGCGGGTAAGTCTTTAACAGGCTGCTGCAAATGTACCTCTGCTTTATAGCACTAAGGAACAACTGGTTCAACTATTTGCTGCTTCTTTGATCACGTAGTGATTTGGGGGCTGGCAGTTTGAGTTTGCTTCTCTAACAGCTCCTGCTTGCAGAGCAGTGCTCCTCGTGGAAGGAGGTCTGGAGAGTGGGGTCCCGGCTGCTTGTGAGCCTAGCGAAGAAGAACGTAGCGGGAAGGCACAGTGGGGTTGGAGTCCTTGTGGTAGAGTTACTCCACGCTGGCAGACCGGTTTCCACGTCCGCAGGTATGCGGGAGCTGTATCTCAGCTGTGGTATAGACCAGCGTTCCTTACGTGCTCGCCTCTGAAGGGAGGTGGTGTTTATCCAAGAACCATCCGTTTCCCTTCCACGGCTCCTGTCCCCAGCTGCAGCCACCGCGTGTTTCTGGATGCACTCGCTGGGCAGTGGGGCCTCTGTGCTGTGGCTGTTGTGGCTCTTCTGTTTGCTACCCAGTGCACACGTGTTCTTCTGAACTCCAGTTTCAGGCTGTGCTGCTGCTCTCAGGAGGAGCAGAGGGAGGTTTGCCTCGGTAGGTAAAACTCAACCGTTGGGAATTTCCCTCGTTGAAGCACTTTTTCCTGGTTTTTGTTTCTTGGTGACTTCAAGATTTTTATGCTTACTTAGGACTCCTACCTGCCCATGTAAGAGTCTTCAGGGCTAAGGTGGGTGCGAAGTAAGCCGGCTTTCATCAGGGAGCCTGCACACTGCTCCTGGAGGTGCTGGGCATCCTCCACTCCCACTGACTTCAGCCTCCAGGAATGCACGGCAGGCCCTGCCTTGCGTGTGAGGCGAGACAGCAAAAGGAGACCTTCTTAGCTTGGTTTCCTAGAAAAATGGAGTTTTATGACCTCGCAGCATGTGTGAAAGTGTGTATGTGTAGCTCTGTGTGTGTCTGTGCACCCTCGTAACTTGTGAATCAAGTTCAGCAGAGAGTAAAAGCACCCAGAATTTTAAATATCCTGTGACTTCCGTGCAAACAGGTGGCTGAGCACAAAAGGAGGAAACCCTGTTAGCCCCTTCATGAAGGGAGATGATGCAGTGTGACTTTGCGCTTTATTTTCAATCTAATTAGATGCTCATGACTCCCCACAGGAGAGATGTTAAATGTGCTCCGAACAAGACAGGATGTTTGCACCTTAACAGGCATCGGAGAATCCAGCCATGATCCATATGAAATCAAGCTGTCTTTACCTGTTATATGCATAAATCTACTAGTTTTTACCACAACACCAATGGCTTCGTTCCTGCTGTGTCCCAGTCCCCTAGCCTAACGGGGCGCGTTGACAACAGACTTCAGCCCCCTTTGTAACAAGAAGTTTGGATGCAGGATGAGATGCTTAAGAAACCCCGCGGTTGGGGGGTGCTCACCAAGGGCTGCTGGTGAATGATCACCATCTGTTGCTGGTGGCTGCACGTGCTCCTTGGTGAGTGGATAGGCACCTTTGGGGGAGCAGACTAGCTCTCCTCAGCAGCTTGCGGGGAGCAACCCCAGCCCAGAGGAGAGCGGGAGCACTGGTGCTGCACCCACCAACCCTCCAGGAGCTGTGGGCGTGCTCTGGCTGCGAGGGAAATGCCTGCTTCAGATCCTAGGAATTTCAGCAGGATCTGTGCTTGCCCCTGTATTTCACAGCAGGAACAAGCTGCCTGCTCAATGCTTCAAGGATTTTTATGTAAATCTCTGGCAGAGGATGAGGATGGCCGTGGACTTCAGCAGTGCTTGGTGTGGGTCAGACAGCTTAGCATCGCCAAATGGAGACCTTATCATCACCTTTATCGTCGCCAAATTAGTGCCTCCTGATCTGAACGTTAGAGCTTATACTTGCGTCCAAGGCTGAGCAAATCTTGCAACGTTTTCCATGATTCTGAAATTGTGTTGTTAGGGTAATTAGTTTTAGTGCTGCTTGCACTGGTACCACCCATTTCAGTTCCTGTGTGTTGCTCTTTTGTGCCTATTTTCTGCTAATGATATTAAACAAATTCACTGCTCTGAATATCTGTATGAGCAGAGAATACTGAACAGACTGCTTTGAGCAGGAGGTAGGGTTAGATACCTCCTGAGGTCACTTCCACCCCCGATTACGTGGTGATCCTAAATCAAATAATGAACATTATATAGCTAGTACTGAGCACCGCGCAACCTGCGTGTTCAGCCAGATCCGGATGGGGCAACTCATATTTAGAAAATTCTTTGGACTTTTTAAATAATTCATTTAAAAAATGATGTGATATTTAGTGTCAGATAAAAGATCAGAAATGTCATGAGCTGCTTGCAGAGATAAATGGGAGACAGCTAGAAGCAGACCTTTGCCTGTCTTGTTTCATGTAGACTGATTTGTAAGGCCCCCGGTATAAAACAATCTCGGCTAAGACCTTCTTGATGCTGCAGAATAGGAAAATACAGAGCAGTAATTTGCAGAATACTTTTATTTACTAAGGAATGCCTCTAGCTGCAGTTAGCAGTATCTCCTGACGCTGTGGGTAAGCAGAGACAAGGCTGTAGTCTTGCAGACCTCATGTCCATGCCCCACATCTCTGCTTCCTTTCTTTCACAGTTTGTTTGCGCTGTGTCACTGTTACGTCCCCAGTGCAGAGATGGTCGCGTTGAACTGCCACACTACTGCCTGGGGACCGCGTGAGGACGGAACGATGCAGCCTGGTGCACCGTGCTGCTGTTTGCAGTGATGGTGAGTCTTCAATCAACTGATCTAGAGGCAAAAACCTGGGTCTAAGGAGTGCTTTGGGCAACCGTTTCAAGCGCAGACCTTGTCTGATCAAGGTGGTGATCCAGCACAAGCACTGGGAAGAAGTTCAGCACTTGAAATGAAAAGATGGCGATCTCGCTGCTCAACAGTACATTGCGTTATTTCTCTTACATGGGAACGCAGGACTTTATTTCTGAAATGCATTTAAGGTATACCAAAAGGCAGAATTCTTTTCTGCCACATATAAGAGGACTGGTCTGGTCCTGTCCTTTTTGCTACCTTTCCCCAGAATTGCTATTACTATAACTTTCTTCAATACAAATACGTGTCATGATAGTACTTAACGGAAAGAGGAGTGGTAGAATATGATTCTTTAAATCAATGGCATGCTCCCATTTACTGGAATGGAAGCCTGGCTAAAGCAGGCTCGTGTTTCACCACTTCTTCAGCTAAAAATACAGAAGGATATCTGACAGGCTCAAGTGAAATAAGGGAAGCCAGCAACAGCGAAGGCCCTGAGCTTGAGAGCTTTGAGACTGTGCACGGGACAAATGCAGTACGTGCTCGTTCCAGGTCCCAGTCTAATCCCACACACTGTACCGCGAGGTTTACTCTGCAGATAAAGAAACGAGTGCTGCATTCAGGCAACAGCCTCATCGATGTCTTTCTCAGGCTGGTAGGTGAAGTAGTCTGGTCTCAGTCTCTCCCTTCATCAAGCATCTGCTGTGGCACTATATATGGTACAAAATTCCTGGAAGCAGTGTAACTTCCTAGGCAGTCTTGCCTCAGTGGGTACAATGTCTTGCCCCATGTGCAGATGAAGTTACCCGTCCCTGTGTCCGGTCCAGCTGCTGTCAGCCTGGTCACCCATCCTGTCGCAGCTGGGCCTCTGAAGGCTGGCCCCACCAGCGAGGGAGTGCGCCTGGTGCATGACCATCGGTCTGTGCCGGCTGCAAGTTTGTTTAAAAGGGAAGGCTTTTTCCTTTGTTTTATGAGATCAGAAATACGACGATTTTTTCTTCTTTCCCTCCCCCCTCTCCTTCCCCTGCCGGGCCAAAGAAAGGTCAAGACCGGCTTCTGGCAAGCCTGGTTGCATAAGGAGCTGTTTTGGCCGTTCTGCCTGCTGGGTGGCAAATCCTCGTGGCTGGCAGGGTATCCATCCTGCGCCGCTGCTGCGCCTCGGCTGGGGCTGGGGTGGTGGGAGAGGAGCGGGTCCCTGCGAGGCAGGGATGGCACAGACCCCCCCAGCCACCGGTGGAGGAAGGCTGACCTGTTCCCAGGGCACAGAAACGCACTGAAACCTCCTGAGGGTGATTTTGCAGCTTGGAGGAAGACGGGAATTGATGGAAGGGAGCCTGAAAATTGGACCTAAGAGCAAACATGTGAATAACTCCCAAAGAGTCAAAAACTGTCTCTGGCTTGGACAAACCCCCTGTTCCTGTGCTGAGGCTCTGACTCTGACGCTCCTTACATTGTTTGTTTTTCTGCTTTCACAGCGACTCTCTTAATGCCTCAGCCATTAGCTAAAATGGGCTTGCTAAACCCAGCAGGCAGAAAGCTGAGAGAGGATACGATTGCTCTCTCTAAATACATCAGGAGGTAAAAACTATCAACAGAGAAGAGGTATTAAACTAAAGGACAGTATTGGCAGAAGTACAGATGAGTGTCAATTGGCTGCTAATAGATTTAGGCTGGAAACTAGAGTATTTCTAATCATGCAATGAACGAGCATCTGTAACAGCCTTTCAGATAAAGCAGCAAGGGCCAAACCGTCGGGATGCTCCCGACTGCTGAATTACCTGCGGCAGTGGCAGCACGCAGGCACGGCGAGCTGGGAGCCCAGTGCGGTGCAGACTTTGGTCCTTTGGGGCTTCGGTAACTCACCGCAGAAGAGAGAGCTGGTGCAAGCCCCGCATGTGCTGCGGGGTGCTCTGACTGTGTTCCTCTCTCACAAGGGACAGGCTGTCCCCTGCTGCAGGGAAACCCAGAACAGCAAAAA
This sequence comes from Sula dactylatra, assembly GCA_013389905.1. Taxonomy (NCBI): domain Eukaryota; kingdom Metazoa; phylum Chordata; class Aves; order Suliformes; family Sulidae; genus Sula; species Sula dactylatra. The sequence goes on from WEKW01015828.1 coordinate 83,475, forward strand.
GAGGAAAGCTTCCTTTTGCTCACAGTCAGTTATGGTTAATGTGGCATACCTGATAGTCATGCATACCGCCACATTTACTGTGGTAATGCCACTATCTTCTCTGCCATTAAGTCTTGCAAGTAGTAACTAACTCCTTCCCTTCTTTCTCTTCATGCACCTAAGGAGGTGCCTAAAGGCTGGTGAGCTTTTCCTAGCACAAACCCAAAACGTAACCTTTTCCTTAGGTTAGCAGCAAGCAGCTCTGTGACTCCATGCAGAATCTTTTCGCTCCTGCTTTTACTTGCTGGCCTCTTCAGCACATGCAGAGCCTGCTCCAACTTCTTAAAATTATCAGCTAAAATTATCATCTTGACCTGCTGATCTGAACCTTCCTGCTTGCTACTCCCACACTGAAGCAAGTTTAACGCTTGTGTCCTTGCTTTCAAGTTTCTACCTTGCTCCTTTGCTTCCTTCATATCTGACCTGCCCTCTTATCCATGACCTCTAGCCCTTCTTTGTGGCCCCTAATGCTGGCTCAGGCCCCTTGTTTTGTCTCTTCTCCAGCAGTCACCCACAGACCTGACTTTAAGGCACTGTGTGTGCTCAGAATAATGTGAGCAGTGGGGCAGGACTGAAGCATTTGGGTACTGCTGCTGCTGAAACCATGACGCTCTTTGCCATCCCGATTCATTGCCTACCCTGTGCTTGCATGGGAGGGAAGATTGTAGTGCTTGCTCTAAGGAAGCAAAACACAACAAAACATTTTTCAGCAGAACTTGCAGGTGGAAACTTGCCTTCAAAGCCTTACAGTCCAGTTCACTACAGCTTTTCTTTCTGTCCTGCTTTGTACATACCCTACTTTGTTGCAATAGATCTAAACCAACATGTTACACTCCTTAGGGCAAGGACTGTCTCTCTTTGTTCTGCGAAGCCTCCAGCACACTTCCAACAATCGCTTCATATTTCCTGACATGGGGAGGAGGGTGAGGAGAGGCCCCGTGCTTGAAAAACAGATGTCATTAAAATACAGTGGGAAAAGAGTCAGAAGTAAAACATAGTGCAGTGATGATCTGCATCATGAAACTTAATGATTTCACTGTTGAATGCAAAATTATTATTGTTGTATTTTTAGTAAGACTTGTGCTAGCTGTGGGAAACAAACCCACGCTGACACACGAGAGCAGCGCGAGCGCTGCTGTGCCGGCAGGGCTGTAGCAGGCAGCGTCAAGCTCCTTACAGGCCATCCATCCTTCACCCACCGCTCCCCCAGCTCTCGCTTACAGCTGTGCCGTCTGCCCCCAGCACGCCGTAACGCTCGCTACGGCTTTGGAGCTGGCCTCATAAAACACCACCTGGAAGGTCCCTGTTTGGGATATTTAATGTGGAAATGTTGGCCCCAATTTTTCAGAACAGCTAAGAAATGCAGAAAGGCTGTTCAGAAATCTTTTATTTGCATGATTTATCTGCACAGGGACATAAAAAGAAATGCGTACATACCTGAGCGAGGAGTCCCTCTGCAGCAAGCCTGAAGAGCAGCCTCTGCCTGCCGACCCTGGGTTTACATGGGGCGCGTGTGGCCATAGGACTTTGTGCTTCTGCAGGAGGCTGAGTTTCGTCCTGACTGCAGCCCCTGTGCCGGCAGCCACGAGCTGTTCGGCATAAACAACAAATCCAGCTGATAGCGCTGCAGAGGACGGGATTGTTCTAACCTGAAAGCTACAGGGCCGGGGTAGATTTGTTGTGTTTTGACAGTACCTGTAAGTAACTGTAAGGATGGGAAGTCGCTTTGCTCGTCTCGCAAGTGCAGATTGTGGCAGTAGTGCTCACGCTATGTTCTCTCATTGCTGCTTTGAACTTCATTTCCTGTTTGATTGTTCCCTTAATCAAAAGAAAATGAGCTCCAATTAAGGTATCTTACAAAGTACGATTTGTGTCAAATTAAGACTGCTGCTCTGCCTTTGAGAAAGCACTAATACTGAGGCCTGATTCGCACAGGATTTACAAGAGAAAGGGGTGGATCAAACTTCTCAAGTGAATGCAGTAAGAGCAGAGTTTGATTTATGCAAATTGAAGTTTTGATATAATGTGAGGTCTTCCTGTTTGAGATAGGATGGGAGACTGACATGAACATTATAATAGTGCTTTGGAAATGAAAAGGGCGTATCCGTGATGGTATGTTTACCCAGGCATGTTCACGCATGTTCTCTTGGTGGAATATACATCTTTTACAGGTACTTATGATGAGGCTTCCAGCAGCCCAAGGAACCTGCAAGAGCAAAGTCTGTCATGACAAAACTGCTTTCGGCACATGACGGCTGTTTTGGAAGGTCTGTATTGTGTATTACCAGTATAAAGCCTTCTAAACTGATGTCCTAGTATTTTATGAACAAACTTTTAATAAACATAATAAATCAATCTATGGAGAATATTAAGCTTTAAAAGCACTGGTTTTGAATTAAAAGAAGATAGCCTTGGCAGGATGTAGGCAGAAAGCTTAGTTTAAGTCCCACTCAATGAAACTGCATTTAATAGTGGAAATTTACTGAAATCTTGGAACTTGCAAGAAAGATTTTTAACTCCTGTTGTGGGTACTTGATATAAGTAGGTATTAGGAGATGTTACGCAGCAGTTACTCTGTTGATGCGTTTTTGTACTAAACATACTCTTCATTTTTCCCCTCGAAAGGAAAGACAAGCCCGCAGTGCACAGCTGGGGCTGGGCACAGTGACCAAAGCCCTGCTCTAACAGAGAGGTAAAGCACATGCCTGTCAGGTACCAGTTTCAGGGTAACCGGCGGGGATCTCTACCACAGACTGTCATGGGAAGGTGACTTGGGTCACTGCTCGCTGCCCTCGGGACGGAGGTTTGAGTGAGTGTCGAGGAACTGAAGTCCCTCAGACGCTGAGCGAGGCTGGCTGTAACAAGCACCTTGCAGAGCTGCGGCCGTGCAAAGCAGAGCCCTGCCTAACGCTGACACCTCTTCTTCTCCAGGGTCACCCGGGGCCTGGGGCCCCATCCCCTGCCGCTCTGCACCTCTGCAAACCTCTGCTTTGCCCACTGGACAAGAAAATGACCGAATCAGAACAGCTGCTATTTGTGCTCCTTGAGCGCACGTGAGGGACTGCAGATGAGCAGAGGATTGGGCCTCTGGTGGCTCTCAGTAGGGGACTGTCTTTTAAAAATGAAAAGCAAACCCAGAAGGGTCAAAAGGCCCTGAAAGCCCCCAAGAATGACAAACAGGGATTGTAAGCTAAAGAGAGAGAAAATCTTAATTAGATCTCCACCAACCTGTAGAGGAACACATTTGGATTAAAATGAAATGGAGCTTTGTACTCTCAGGGTTTCAGTGCAAGAATGGAAGAGGCATTATTCACATTTGCTCTTTATGAAGCTGGATTGCTTTTTCTATGAACTTGTCTTTTTACCTTCTCACCTTGTCAGAAAATTGTGAAAAGCTGCTGGGATGGTATATTTGGGGTAGTTCTTATCACGGCACATAGCAGAAACATTTCCATGGTTTCACAACATGGGCAGAGTTTCCTATTTAATCCTATCCTCCCCAAGTTAACTCCTTTCCTCTTGTGGTAAGCCAGCCTGTCCATCAACCTGCCTTATATTTCACTACCATCGATATTTTCTCGTTGTGAATATCTATCAATATTTAATACAGTGGTGTCAGTTTTGCTGTAAGATGAGAGGAACTACTAGAAACCTTGAATTATACATTGTCTGGCTGGGGGAACCTGGGGAGAGTTTTCTTTTGGACCCAAAGCTCTTGGAGTTGATCTCCAGGACCTGCAGCTTGAAATCCTAATAATGGACGAGCCCCAGAGGAAACTCAATCAGCGGCCTGAGGGAAGGCCCCGCAAAGTGAGGTTCAAAATATCGTCAGCTTATAGTGGTCGAGTGCTAAAACAAGTCTATGAAGACGGGCAGGAACTCGAGCCCCCGGCCAAAGAGCGCTCTCGGCATTTTCTCCGCCACAGCTTTGTGCCAGGGGACCATTTCTGTGGGGAAACGCCACAAAACAGGTTTTACTCGCCAGCCAAGCTGACTGCCCAGCGGATCAGCATATTCAAAGAGGACAACAAATACGGTCTCACCAGTAACTCTCCTCTCCTCAGTGACTACCAGTCAAGCGGCACTCATTGCAGGGTAAGTAATGTCCAGCCTCGGGCTGTCAAACTGTTTGGAAAGCAACTTCAGACTAAACCATTTTTGGAGTAATCTGGTGACAGGAGTCTCAAACTGGAACCACATTCAGATAAAACTCAGTTTTGTCAGTCCAGAATTTTTAAAGAGTGATTGTAACTCTTCAGTCTTTATCCCACAAATTCTGTATTCTGCTTACTCTGCAAATGGCAGGAGCCGCATGTTTTGCAGCAGCGCAGTCAGCAAGTGAACAGCATCTGCTAGCTGTGCTCCACTTCTCACTGGGCTGATTTGCATCTGTCCGTTTTGTAGAATAAGATACAACATTTCCATATATATCAATATCTAGACATAGTAATCCTAATGCATCTAAAGCAGTCAAATGTAAGGTGGATATTATCTTAATTAGTTATATCTAAAACATTGAAGTTGTGTGACTTGAGCTGGCCAAAAACGTTAGTGCCACCGGCAGCGTAGCAGTGAGCCTCCGAGCGAGGCATCCGCACCCTCTGGCGAGTCAGAATTACCCTTTGGCTACTTTGAAAATCCCAGTTTAGTTTCACTGGATGTTTTGTTAACATATAATTAATACCAATGATATAGAAGTGCCTCTTCAGTCCTAATAAAAAGCCAGTACCTGTGTAATATATGTTAAAATGATTAATACACAGGGATTATGTCCATTTTCTTACCCTGTCGAATTAGATTTATGTATCTTTGACTGCTGTTTGGTTTTAACAAATCTGGATGTACCACCTAAACAATTCATACAACAATGATGGCATATCGGCATGATTGATAACACAGCCATGTCACGTTGATATGCAAGCTAAATAGAGTACGTTATACTGACATAATTAGCAGACTTGTAAAACTCGAAGTGAGTCCGCTCAAAGAAAAGGGGATAAAAAAAGAAGACAGTGTGAGGAAATCTGGTTTGCTGAATGGGTATCAGCCCTTTCCTGGGAGATGGCTCATTCAACTCCAGTCCAACTGAACAACGAGCAGTTTGCATCAGCAAACAAGTCAGCCCATTGTCCAGTCCCCCCTCGCCCAGTCCTGCAGCGCCTGCTTGATGGTGGTGTCCCAGTTGCTTGCACAAAAGTCAAGGATTGAGTTTATCTCCAGAGAAACGTGAGGTCACTCAAGTACACCAACTGCTGCGAAACAAAGAAAGTTGTGTCGCCATCCGGTGTGGTCTTTGGATAAATAAGGAGTGTCACCCTGGCACTTACACAGCTAAGTAAGTTGAAGAGACTGAAGTGCTTTAAAAAGTATAAAATGCTTTTTATGGCCTTGGTTTGAATACGTTAAAAGTCTATTAACTCTTGGTGCTAATCAAAGTCGCATGTAGGAAACCCAGATGGCTGATATTTGACCTATATTTAGTTGACACACTGGGCATCTAGTTTAACTGAAAATATCAAACCACGATGAATCTGTTCTGCCTAAAGACAGAGCACTAACATGATCTTATCCATGCCATTAATTTGTTCTGCATTCTTGGGTACCACTCATCTCTATTCCTAGTTTCCCTAACCATAAATACCTTGAGTAATCACACTATCCAGTACCAGTTCTGTTTTGTATCAACATGCATTTGGTATTTGGAGTCACCATGTCTGTGTAACAAATACAAGGCTTTTAAAGCTTTCTGCAAATGTTAAGGATTTGTGCTCACCTGCCTCCCCCTCCACGCTTCTCGCCACGCAGAAGCAGGTGCCCAACTGCCAGGAGAGCCATCAGCCACCTCACGTCAGCTGATGTGACTCCGGCAGGGAATTTTCTTAGGAGAACATCTCCTTTCGCATCGCTTCTTGACACAGATGCTTAAACAGAGAGAAATGTGAAGAGTGTGTAAAGCAATAGGCTACGGTAACTGCCATTTGATACCTAGTGCAAAGGGAAAAAGGCACCAGGTAAGCAAAATGCTGCTTTCAGAGAAATGTTTGACCATACCAAGTTTAGCTTTAAAATCATTAGCAAAGAATACAAATTTAAGCATCCCCCCAGATGGTTGTTTAGACTGGCTCCTCACTGTTAGGAACGCAGTTTAGCATTAGATAATGAGAATTTTTTATCATCTGACCCTTTTGCCAGCATTAATAAATTACAAAGAAAAGCTTTCTTTTAAACCTGAAAAAAACCCCATCAAAGGCTGCAGAATAGGTCACCATCGTGGGGAATTTCTACTTCTGGCCAAAACCAGGAATATGCCTCTCCACCCCCTCACCCCCCAAGTACTCAACCTTCAAAGAAATGTAGGTCAATCCCCAGTGCAGAGGTTGATGTTCCATATATGCCAACACCACTGCTCTTACAATTGTGCCGTTTTTCTTTCTTGCATATGGGTTGGAATGAGAATTTACATCCCAGAAAACTTTCCCCAGCCAGAACATGACATTAAAGTGAGGCTCCTGAGATTTGACCCGAAGTCTTGGTCTGATCCCGTAGCCCATTAGGGCCATCTCTCCACCGCCGCTCTGCTCAGTCCTCTGGGTGGTGGTGGGGAGCTGGCTTGTGCTGCAGAGCCAGCCGAGCAGATGGCCGGGCGGAGGGGATGTTCTGGAAGCCCAGGGATCATCAGTGTTTGTAGAGTGTACTGACATGGGTGAGACACTGATAAGATCCTTCTACAGGCTTCCCCGATTCTAGATTTTGGCAAGATCATCATCTACACTAATAACCTGAAAATCATCCGTGCACCAATGGACCAGAAAGAGCTCATGAGAAGAATCATCCAGACTGAGGGAATAAATGACTGGGCATTCATATACCAAGAAAGGAAAGAAAGATTTGGTGGTGGATATAAAGAAGTGGAAAAAACGGTTGCCTGCAACCAGTATGTGCAGGTAAGAGAAAATGGAAAGTGTTTTTTTTTCCCCGAAGGCTTTTGGGTCTTACAGCCCTGATCAGACCACTGAGTATTCCCACCCAAGCCCCATCTATGTCTGTATCTGGCACTTAACTAAATTTGGATTAAAAGCATTACTTTATTCCTCTTTCCACTCGGGAGATAACGGATCAATGCTGCACTGCAGTCTGTGCTCTGGGGACAGCTGTTCTGTTTCCAGATGCTCATGTCTCCCACTTGATTCTTCCCCTGGAGATCACTGACGTTTATGTAGCTTGGCTTAGGTCCATCCTTTGTCAGCGTCTCCAGTGGAATAAGAGCAGGCCGGAGTTTCTTCAGCCTGACAAGGCTAAACACAGCTGCTCTGTGGTTGAGACTGCTGGAGGCTAAAATTTTAATATCAGCTGAAATGAGATTGTGCCTTCCACTTGTTTTCTCACGGGTTAGTCTTTGTTGGTCAGAATCCCAATTAGTCTGACCATAATGTGATCCCACAAAACATAATGTTGTTGTGCAGGGCAAATACGAAGCATTAAAGTTTTGCAGATCTGAGACCGACCTGTGCTGAGCACAGATTACCCTGGTCCTTCTGCAGTCGCGAGCATTGCTCACAGCTCACTTGCACAAGGACCCCACAGAAACTGAAAAGAGCCCTGAGAAACTAAGTATGAGTTTTGGCCTTTGTCAATTTTGAAATAAATTTGATTTTCAGAAAGCGGGCTTTAACGTAAAAGCCAAGATTCACCCCTTCTACTGGCAGACACCTATCTGAGTCATCGAAAAATCACTTCTGGCCCTTGGGGGAATATATGTTGAAAAGGACCTCCATAAGGTAATTGATTGCCTTCCTGCAGTCGCCCTCACTGGAGGAGCACGCTTTGGAGAAGGACAACAGCTCCTGTAAGGCATTGTTCCAGAGAAACTTGTTAACCTCGGAAGAACTCAGCAAAGTACTTTTGTTCTCCTCAATGTTTGGGGACAAAAAGTAAAACCTGAAGGTCCTAAAACTATGATTATTTTTGGAATAATTTTGTACTTTCTATACATTGGCATTATGGACATTCATTTAAAGGTGACCAAACCACAGGAAGGTTATTCTTTTGAGACATCTCAATTAATTTGGACTACTGAATTCATAAGCAGGCACCAACATGAAGCATATCTGGCACCAGCTGCCCGTATCTTAGTCAAAACCTCATTCTATAGCGCCACGTAAAGTAGAACTGCTGCACAGGAATGATGCAGGACTCTTAACCTGACATCAAAAGAACGAACCTACGCTGTGCTATGTTCTTCCTGATGCAGGTATTTAATAATTTCTGGGCTCTGTGGAAGCACTGAATTTTATGATGGGACCTGAAAGAAGCTGTCTGGCACCCTGCACAAGGGATAGCCTGAAAGAAGCTGTCCATGTCAGTGACGAGGGATTTGGGGAGAGAGGGCGAGGAGAAATGCTTGAAGAAATGAATCATGGCTCAAAACTGAGGATATAGAGCTGGGAAGATGGACACGTTAAGAAATGACAGGAAGGTGGGTGGAGCTATTCAGACCCTTGCAGGAGGAGAAAGATGGACTTGCAAGTATTGTGTTATAAGCCCAGTCACATTAACTTCTCATTTTCTAGAAGTATCCACAAATTGTCCCCAAATATATGGGAGCCTTTTTCTTGAAGATCTTGCAGTAGAGAACTGAATATTATTGGCAGAGTGGCATGTCAGGAGCAACAATTACCAGAAGACAGAACTTCCGTCTTTCAGGTACGTTACTGACTTTGGTGTCTGATATCCAGTAACAGATTTTTTTTTTTTTCATAATCTGTGTCTTTCAGGAAGGAGACGCTGAACATGGTTGTTCCCAGTGTAAAGGGTCAGGGTCTGCTCCTTGCTCACTGTGCCATGGAAGCAAGTTTTCAATGCTAGCAAACAGATTCAGAGAGTCCTACAGGGCTCTCCGATGTCCGGCTTGCAACGAAAGTGGCCTGCAGCCCTGCCAGATCTGTGCTCCCTGATCAGGACAGCCATCCGGGCAGCAGGCTACAAGCACCACAGCAATATTTTGTTGAAAACTTGGAATTATTTTACCTTCGAGCAACCTCGCTATGATGACAAGTTTTTAAAAGACGGGAAAGGCATGTCATACATATGTCACTGTAAAAGTGAACACCACACCCCTGCTACCGCCTCTCTTGTCTGCTGCATACACCTCTCTAACTTTTGAATCGGCCCAGACTCCAGTGTCTGCAGGGGTGAAGCTATTCCCCCCCCCCAACCGCTAGGGGAAATGATCAGCATTCCAAAGTTAAGCACCTGTGTAAATGTCTCTGGGATGTGGAGCTCAGCCTGAATTTGCTGGCCCTGTCCCTCAGTTAGGTATTTGGTGCCTGGCACAGCCAGGTCCTGACCCACCAGACTCTCCAGTAACACCATTAAAAGCGGCAGGAGTAGGTGCCGTTTGGGCACGTCGGTAACGTGTCAGGGCGTAAAGTCTTTTTGTACAACAGCAGAGCGGTGCCTCCCCGGGGTTTTAACTTGCTGAACATTTTAAAATGACACTGTCTTTTGTAGTTAACTCTGCATTTGCCCTGCAGTGTCACAAGCATTTCCTGAAGATTTCGCCCATTCTTACAACTGCTTTAGCAGACAACGATTCCTTTGGGGTCTGATTTATGGGAAGAAATTGAAAACCCTTCCCAAACCTGCAGCTATAAAAAAAGTACAATAATCTATTATTATAAATAGAAGTTATTAAGTTTTTAGCCTACTTAGGAGGAAGTGCTGAACTCAAATTCCCCCGTACGATGCTCAGCACTTTTCAGGATCAGGCTGGTGGTGAGCAGGACTTCTGTTGCTTAATATTAATCCCATGTTGTAATCTGCAGCAGGTAAACTCTAATTAGTTGAGGTGAAGCAATGATGTGGGATACTTTGCAGGCTGCCACTGGTGGCACAGAACACGGGCTTCAGGAGGTAGAGGCAAACAGGGGAAATGGTATTTTTTCCCCAAAGTATTAATTTATTACATTTTATATTCATGAATAATGTTAATGCAGCCTTAACTCACATATTACCTCCGAGATGTTGATGAGTTAAGAGACTGCTCACATGTACTTCATGCTGAGGTTGTAAGCCCAGACAGGGTAGTTTATGGCCAAGTTTCTATTTTCCTATGGTAGGGTATAAGATTTCTCTGCAATACTTCAATGATTAGAAATAATGCTGGTTTAGCTCTTAGACTTCCATACGTCTCCTACCGAAATTGTTCAGTGGGTACCGAGGATTTATTTTAAAAAAAAAAAAAAGTACATAAACCTATAGCAGATACTTGATTGGCTTCATTTATTGTATCAGGATCTGCAGTACAAAAAATGTAGTCCTTGGGGTGTTCATTGAGGGCAGATGAGAACTCACAAATCAGAAATTGTTGTGAAGTGGATCTCTTCCCTCAAATTTGGCCTGTTTGATCTCATTGTATGTTGGGCTTGTTTAAAAGTTTGCCAGCTTAAGATAAGAAAAAAGCAACCAGGCAAAATTGCTGCCCGATAGTTTAGAATAAAACTGGATGCAAATATGCATTTATGAAATCAATATTTATTGTTCTTCAGTAATTATGATGTTTCTCAACCACTATTACTCCTCCTGGCTGTGTCAGCTATTCCCATTCATCCCGACACGTCACTGGGGCGATGCCTGCAGCAAGGAGCTCTGCTCTTCCCTTATTTAGTCCGGAGTCCGGCAGGGTCCCGGCCCCACTGGACTGGGAACCACAGGGCTGGTGTGTGGGCAGTGTTGGGGCTGGGCTGCGAGTGGCACGGTCAGAGCTGGGCGGTTTTGCTCCCCGCCGCTTTAAGTGCACTCATTTTGCTTTTGGTAATGCCCTGACTTGATTTACCCAATAAATGCTCTCGTTTTACACGAAAAAGAAGCCTGAGCTTTCCTGTAGCATCACGGTGAGGCTACTGTTGAAGCACCGGGTTACCGTTCGCATGTTGCTGTTTTTATTTCTGCTGCTGGCAGAGGCTCCCAGCTGTCCATGCCGGGCTTGGCCTGTGGCGTGAGGTGCGAGGTGTGAGGTGCGGAGGTGTGAGGTGCGGAGGTGCGGAGGTGCGAGGTGCAGGGGTGCGAGGTGCAGGGGTGCGAGGTGTGAGGTGCGAGGTGTGAGGTGCAGAGGTGTGAGGTGCAGAGGTGTGAGGTGCAGAGGTGCAGAG